>BSBN01001466.1:11200000-11800000 GCA_027924645.1 Cunninghamia lanceolata | reverse complement strand
ATGATGCTGCCGATAGCCGGATATGATGATGCTACTGACAGGCGAAGGGTCGAAGGTTTGTCTGCAGGAGAATATCGGTCGGCAGAGAAAATATGATGATGCTGACAGTGTTAAGGGAATATGATGATGATGATGAAGGGTTGTAGACATACATGCTGTATGTCAAGGTTTTAGTGTGGATGCCTCTGCATCATAGTGGTATCAGAGCTCAGCAAAAGGTCTGGGCTGTTGTGTGTTGATTCTGTCACCAAAAGGGCAGAGGTAGAGTTGGTTCTGTCACTGAAAGGACAGAGGTAGAGGAGTGAGAGGTTGACAAAATGCCTCCAAAAGGTAGTGGTACTGCAAGGGAATTGTAGGAGATGAAGGAAAAACATGCCAGAGAGATGAGGAAGATGAAGGAGCTTGCTGAAGCACTTCAAGCCAGGCTTGTAGCCTTGGAAAAGAACAAAAAGAGGGAAGTGGAAGATAGTGAATCTGAAGAAGATGAAGATGCTGTTGAAGAGTATGAAGAGGTAGCTGAAGATCTGGATGCTGAAGACCAGAGATTTGCAAAACTGTTAAAGGCAGTGCAGAGTGATAAACCTAAGGTAAAGGTTGATGTTTCCAAGTATAATGGAAGTTTGAATGAAGATGAGTTGCTGGATTGGATTGCTGCACTTGATAATCACTTTGAATGGGAAGATGTTGCTGAGGATCAGAAGGTAAAGATTGCAAAGACCAAGTTAGGAGGTCATGCTTTGGTATGGTGGGATTATGTACAATCCGAGAGAAGAAAACAAGGAAAGTCAAAGATCACTTCATGGGATAAGATGGTAGCAAGGATCAAAGGTAAATTCTTGCCTAAGGATTATGAAATTCAGATGTTTAAGAAGCTGCAATTTTTAAGGCAGAAGGAAATGGATGTGAAGGCATATACTGAGGAGTTTTATAAGTTGAGTATGAGATCTGGTCATCATGAGAATGAGGTAGAAAAGGTGGCTAGGTACTTGGCTGGTTTGAGATTGAACATACAGGATGAGTTAGTTTTAGCTAACCCTAAGAGTGTGGAGGATTGTTACCAAATGGCAATTAGGATTGAAGAAAAGATGAATAGAGGACAAGATAAGTCCATGAGAGGAAGAGGCATCAATATGAGGGGAAGAGGATTAGCCCCTACAACAAGGCAAACCAATGAGGGTCAAGACGACACTGGTAAAGGACAGGGACAATCTGATTTCAGAGGTGGATGGAAAGGTAATAGAGGCAGATTTGGAGGTGGTAGAGGTTCTACTACATTTTCAAGAAAGTGTTACACCTGTGGTGAGTTTGGTCATCCATTTTTCAAATGTCCAGAAAGCAAAGGTTCATCATCCAGAAATGATAGAACGAATGACAAGAGAGTACAACTTGTGCAAGAAGAGAAAGTAGAGCAAAGTGTGCAAAGTTCAAACACTTATCAAGGAGATAGAGATCCTGACGGTTATGGATGTCCTGAGGAGGGAGAAGCATTGATGCTAAGGAGAATTAGTTTGCAGACATCAAAGGATATGATGCAAAGAAGAGCTCTTTTCAAGACCACATGCAAGAGCAAAGGTAAGGTATGTAAGGTTGTCATTGATACTGGTTCAACAGATAACATGGTATCTCAGGAAATGGTGGATAAACTGAATTTGGAAAGGATTCCACATCAACACCCTTACAAGGCATCTTGGGTGAGTGATAGTCAATCACTTTTTGTCTATGAACAGGCATATGTTGATTTTCAGATTGGAGCATATCATGATAGAGTTTTGTGTGACATTTTGCCCATGGAATGTTGTCACCTACTGTTGGGTAGACCATGGCAATTTGATAGGAGGGTACTGTATGATGGGTATGCTAATACCTACACCATCAAGAAAGATGGGAAAACTATTATGTTGATGCCATTGCAGGAAGATGCTGCAGCACAGGGGGCAGCCCAAATCATTTTAGTGGGAAAGAAGGAATTTGTGCAGATGCCTATAGGAGCAGGCATAAAGGCAGTTGCGGACACTACAGGGAAAGGAGTTGTTAAGGACAACAGGTTGAAGAAAGTTTCAGTTTTGACTGACAGAGGTCAGCAGCAGGTGCAGAAACAGGTTTGCAAACAGCCACCAGTTGATAGGAATGACAAGGATGTTGTCATAGTTGGGACTATTGTTTGTCCTATGAAGGTTGAAAGAAAGACAGAGTTGAACATTGCAGAAGTTCAAGAGGCAGTTCAGACAGAGGTTCTGGTCAGACAACCTGACAAACACAAGGTATGTGAGAGAAGGGCCTACATTGACAGGCATGAGGATTTACTTACACGACAGCAAGTTACAGTTCAGAAGTCTTGGAGCAGCTGAGAGCCAGCAGAGGACAAAGCTGGAACAGGTCAAGACACTGCAAAGGCAAAGTGTAAAGGTGGAGGACTTCCACAACCTAACTCATGGGACATGAGTTCTTTTCTGTTGGGGAGTATGGTGCAGGAGCACCTACCTGACAGCTGGCCTCCATGAGGCAGTTAGTTTGTTTTAGGTCTTGTTGATGTTTCCAAGAAGGTCTTATAAGACCAATGAATGTAATAAGGTCATGTTGACCATACTTTACTATTTTTAGGTAGTTTGTTATGACAGCTGATGACAGCTGTTTAGGTTGTTAGTTCGGTTGGATCTCCTCCCAGCCACTTGGAAGCTCCCAGCCGCTGGGAATCGAGTGGTAGTACTCGCAAGGAGTTCCTATTTATGTAGTAGGAGCGGTTGGATTTAGAGATAGATATACAGACAATATTGCATTGAGTAGAGGAGTTAGATTGCAGAGAGTGAGACAGAGTATTGTATTTGCATCTTTTGAAATCAATAAAGAGATCTTGTTTTGTCCATTCTTTGTTTTGGATTCCATTGTGTGATCGATTTGCTGTTTTGGTGGCTGTATGGATTCACTGATCCATTCCACCGGTTGATTCGTCGAATCGGTGGAATGGCTATGTACAGTAGTTTAGGGTTTAGTCTGCATTTTGTGTTTGTTTGCATGCAGGTGTGCAGGATCATCGTCGAAAGGTGTTGAGGACCCTAGCATGGGTATGTGCTAGGTCGTGTTAGTTGTTAGAGTCTAGAAGATCACCCTGAAAGCAGATCGGGTCATCCCAGGAGGTTCGGCGGATCGAAATTCGCTAAGGTTGGAAATTCGTCACAACGGCATCATCAGGATATTTCTGTGGATATCCTGCAGTTACTTCGGGCGTCATCCGAGTAGATGGAGATGAGCATGATGCAGTAGATTGCATAAGGTGAATGTGCATTGGGGTGATCATCATCAGGTGTTACCGAGGAGGAGCGCATCGGCATAAGGTAGAAGATCAGGTTGATAAAACCATCGCGGGCCGATAATGTTATGTTTGGCCGACAGCAGGATATTGAAAGAGCTGCATGTGACGTCATCATCATTAGGATAATCGTCATCAGGATATTGGGGCAGCAGGATATTGAAGGAGCTGCATATGACATCATCGTCATCAGGATAATCGTCATCAGGATATCGGGGTGACGTAAGCATCGAAGGAAAGGTGCATGAGGTTGTCATCATCAGGATATATGGGAGGAACCAGATATTTTATATCCTGCTGATGAACATGATGTTGAACATCATGATGCTATAGATAGAGTTTGGCGGTAAGGTGAACAGTGAACATCAGGAGGATGTTTGCGCTTGCCGAATGTGATGATGCTGCTGATAGCCGGATATGATGATGCTGCTGACAGGCGAAGGGTCGAAGGTTTGTCTGCAGGAGGATATCGGTCGACAGAGAAAATATGATGATGCTGACAGTGTTAAGGGAATATGATGATGATGATGAAGGGTTGTAGACATACATGCTGTATGTCAAGGTTTTAGTGTGGATGCCTCTGCATCAACTAATAAGAAGCATCAACATATGCTGGGGTTCAGTTCCAGTAAGGTTCTATATACTGATCTGCTGCACTTCATCTTTCCTCTTCTTTTATGCTGCTCTTCTTTCACATACTGGATCTTCCTTTCTGCTTTTATTCAGCTCTACTACTTTTCTTCGCACATCACTTTCAACAACAACACTTCTCATAACTAAATCTATCTTGTATATATATCCGCACAAGTGATTTCATCACCTTTCTAGTCAGCACTAGGAATAGTCAATATTTTGCCTAAACTCTGATCTGTCAGCTAAATCCTTGCTTACCAAGTAATGCGGATCAAGGATATACTTATGGAAATCATTAATCATGTCGGCCAAACATAATCCATGCCTTCATAACCTTTACCAACATTAGTAACACATCCATAATAATGTCTGATGTTCTACCTGTCAGTTCTTCCTCTGTTCACACTATCACTTGGGAACCTGACACTCAAGCATTCACATCTCTTTATCCTTTTCACATCGGAGGCTCAAACCTTGGAATCTATCAGTCAAGATATTCCTCTTGACTTCCACAAATTTGCGCTTCACTGAGATACTTTTGCTAAGAGATTTGGACCTGTCTGTCGGACCTCACTGACTGCTCCGTTCTTGTTTACTGGACCACAACATTCTTCATTCTGACTTCCGGTATAGACATACCATGTCCTGCGGATGTGTGGGATGAACTTTGTTGCCATCAATGACAACATTCATGAATCCATATAGTGTCTCTTGCCAACATTTAGGTACTTGTTTGCTTTGCTTTTGATAGGTTCATGTCCTGCGTCAAAATTTCTATTATGGAAGTAGGCTTTACTACAATTGAATGCCTGGTGAAAGGTATCACAATCCTTATTGGTGAAACGGACCCTAAGGGATTGACCTGGTGCCTTGGGGGCTCATTGTTAATGGCCTTACCTACGTGACGACGCAGAGGTAACATAGTTCAGCGTGAACCCTAATGGACCTAAGACCTAGGTGAGGAGAGATGGTGCAGATTTAGATAGATAGAAGGACAGATGACACGTGATGGAATGGATAAGAAGTTGAGCCTCGGGGGCTCATTGGTAATGGCCTTGTCTACATGATGACATAGAGGTGACGTAGTTCAGGAAAATGATACTAATGGATTTGGTTTATAGACGATTTGATGTTTTTGGGATTTTAGGAATGTTATGACGCTTTGGGGACTTTTGTTTGGATCGCCACTCGATTAGCCTAAGTGCTAGATACTAATGACAAGGGAACCTCATGGATAGATAGATGGATGTGTGATAGTGGATAATAGACGGGTAGGTATGAGGATTAGAAATAGTGGATGGAAGGAACGCACACAGAAGAGGGGAAGGATGTGATCGCCAAGGACTAAGTCATATAGGAATAACATGCCCCATTGTAGGTTGGATACGTAGGATTTTTCATGACAATGCTTATGATGATAGGAGGATGAGAGGATGATGAAGGATCTACGTGTTTTGGAGGGATAAGGTACATCAAGAAACATCCAAAACATTTTTTAACATTGTGCCCCCAATCTTTATCAATATCAAGAGAGGAATGGAGGATTAGGATGGATGGATTTTGATAGGATAGGTATGTAATGGATAGAGATAGCAGGATAGGATAGGAAATGGTATGGAAGGAAATGATAGGAGAAAAGTGATATGCTGATGAGATAGGGTGCTCCCAAGTGTAGGTGACGTAGAAGATCAACTTACACATGACCCCTGTTTGCCAAGTTTTCATCATGGTACTTATCCAAGGCACCTTTTTGATAGATTTTCACTATTGGACGAAGGGATTTCTCTTTACTTTTTTTTTGAAACATTTGGATGGGAAAAGGTGGAATACGGATGAGAGGAACTCAAGAGTCTGGTTCCATGAAGGTGATAGTGACCCGCTAGAAATGCATGTCATCGTACGGATCATGCCAAATGTCACTATGCTCATAGATGTTGGTAAGGATCACATGAAAGGAAGATAGAGTAGATATATAGCAGATTTATGGAAGGTGGGCTTGTGCTTCATTGTGCATTGCTAGGGTTTTTATCATTGCTATTTATTCATTTGCCTTGATTTGCAATTTTACCCTAACTACATTTGGCACGCCCGATGGGACTCACTTCGCTTGATCTTTTTGCAGGTTTTTGTAGTAAAAATTTGCTTTCATATAACCCCCATTGTTGAATTTTGCAGGTTTAATTAACTTTTTGTTGCAGATCTGCTACTTTTTCGACAAAACCCTAGGTTTTAAAGATTTCATCATATCTTCCAAATGGATATGAATTTTTCTACAAGATTTTAGTAAAAGTTTGTCCATGATATAAGGAAGCTACAACAGAGAAATTTTGGGTTTATCGCGATTTTTGTGGGATTTATCATGTTTTTATATTTTTTCATAAAATCACAATTCTAGGTGCAAAGTAGTGAATTTTTCAGAAATTTTTATATTTCTGGAAAGCTCTCAAAATTATAATGGGGGTCTATGTTTTATAGATTTAATTCAAAGGTCATATACAATGCAACAAAATTAGATCTTTGCCAATTGTACTTTTTTCATAAATTTGCATTTCCGGGCGCAAATCAGGGAATTTTTCTGATTTCTTTACATTTTCAGAAAGCTCTCTAAAAATTAATAGGGGTCTCTTCTTTGATTTTTAATTTTCAAACCAAAAATGTATCGAACTAATCAAATCTAATTCGGCTATGCATCTAAAATTACAATTTTTCTTGCCTGATGAGCCTATTTTTTTTATGCCTGGATTATAATATCATTTTTTTTATGTTGTAGGTGATCATAAGGAGCTAGAGCAACATTGACATCAACATCTACAGCAATTTGGATAGTGAATTAACTAGGTGCAATCATTTCATTTCTCATCTTCTAATCATTGTTTGCAAACACATTTGGATTTTGGGCATAAAATGAACAATTGTTTGCAAATTCACATCAAAACATTGGGCTAAAACAAACTATTGTCTTTCATCACATTTAGATTTGGGCTTTAAAACAAACAAGTGCTTGCATTGTCTTCCACACATTGAACTTCTAAGGTTAATGAACCTCATGCGAGTGAGACCAAGTAAATGTGTATGCTCTCTCTTCGCGTCCCAACATGAACTTGGAGATCAAAAACATTTACTTGTGTTGCTTTTGTTTAGCCTTAGAGAGGCCTACCTTGGTATCCACCTGGTGCAGGAGCACCCCTACAAGACAGGATATAGGTTCATTGTCCGCATGACAGGACATTAGTCTATTTTTAGCATGTTTGATTTCATGATGTAATAAGGTCCATTGGACCAATGCGTATGTATTAGATCAGCCTAGGAGAGTGTGCAGGCAGTTAGAGTTCGTTATCAGGTAGTATGAGCTATCCTCTCCCAGCCGCTTGGAAGCTCCCAGCTGCTGGGAATCGAGTTGGTAGTACTCGTAGGATATTGCTATAAATAACTCAGATCAGTTAGGGTATGATATGATAAGAGAGTAGTAGTTATGTTATGTTGTACTGGTGATCATATCAGAGAGAGTAGTAGTTATGTTATGTTGTACTGGTGATTGAGTGAGATCCAGAGATCAGTCCAGACATTGTGAAACATTGTTGTTCGATAGTGTTGCAGAAACATGACATTTGTGTTTCATCTGAATAAGATCTCATCAAATTGCATTATCTGGTTTATCAGCTGTTTATGTTTTAATTTCTCTTCTGATTACAGGTTAATGGATTCTTTCAACCCTTCCACCGGTTGATTCTGTGAATCGGTGGAATGGTCATGCATGTTAGTTTAGGTTGTATTTTAGTTTTCTGTTTATGCATTTCATTGTGTGGGAGATCGATTGGTAGCATGCTGTGAATCAACCTAGCATCCTCATGTGCTAGGATTTAGGAAGATAAACTGTTAAGTTTTGATCTGAAGGTGATCCGGCCCGATCATCATATTTTCTTTGTGAAATTGTGCGGTTCTGTGAGTTTGCATGCAGCTGACGGATATACAGGGATCTGCATGTGCTTTTCCAGACGGAGTGAATCGTATCGTCATCTACGAGTATATCGCTATCCGGATCGGGTTATGAAGTTGGCAGAAATTGTATGTTTCAAGTGCATCAGGATGATATAAATTGGATATATACTCAGTGTGTATCCACCATCCGCATGTCGCTATCGCATGCAGGAGTGGAACTTCACTTTTTGGCTAAGGACCGGAAAGGTCATCATCAGGATATTGAAAGATCACCGGATATTCCTTATCATGTTGCACGGAGGATATAAGTGTCTTATATCCTGTTGACATCATCATCAGGTGCAAGTGACATCATCGTCATCAAGATATTGCGAATATCACCCTATGCAAGTTTATCCTGCTGTCGCTAAGTGTTTTGGCATCGGCGTAAGTCATCGGCATAAAGTTTGGTTAACATCATCAGGATGTTTCAATATGACCGGATAAGTCATATCCTGATGCTGTTGTTTGAATAGTCGGATATTGGGGTGACGTAGGCATCGAGGGAAAGGTGCTTGAAGTTGTTGTCATCAGGATATATGGGAGCAACCGGATATTTTATATCCTGCTGATGAAGATGATGTTGAACATCATGATGATGAAGATAGAGTTTGGCGGTATGATGAAAAGTGAACATCAGGAGGATGTTTGCGCTTGCCGAATGTGATGATGCTGCGGACAAGCGAAAGGCGAAAGGCGATAAGGAAGTGAACAGTAGTTAGCAGGAGGATATTTCATGTCTCTTCGAAATATAATGATGCTGTCTGTGTTAGCAAGAAATATGATGATGCTGTTAAGCCGATAGGTATTACATACTGCATGTCCAGGATTTTAACATGCTGGTTGTGTTAATGACTCCCCCTTCCCATTTGTAAGCTTCTGTTGCATTTCCTCTGCATCATAGTGGTATCAGAGCAAAGGAAGGATCTTCTGGAAAAGATCAGGATATAGCAGGATGTCGGGTGACGAAGGAACATCTGAGATGCCGGCAAGGATGACCAATGTTGAGTTGGCAGTTTTGGTGAAGAAATAGATTGCAGAGAGCAAGGCTGTGAAGGCTCAGAATCAGGAATTGAAGGATGAGTTAGAGAAGTTGAGGAGCAGAGTAGGTTCTGGTAGAGAAGAAGATAGGGAAGAAGAAGAGATCCCTAGTTGGAACGAGGAGGTTGTTCCTGCAGACCAGAGACCACTGTTGAACGCCCTCAAGGCCATGGAGAGGAGAACCATGGATGTGAAACTGGATTTGCCAGTGTTTACAGGAAAGATGGAACCTGATTCAGTGATGGAGTGGATAGACTCCTTGAACAATTTCTTTGAAACAGAGGAGATTCCAGAACAACAGAGGGTGAAAATAGCCCAGTCAAAAATGAAAGAAGCTACCTTGACATGGTGGAATTTCATCCAAGATGATAGAGTACAGGAAGGAAAGCGTAGAGTCACTACATGGAAGAAAATGATGGCATTAGTAAAGGAAGCTTATGTCCCATTAGATTACAGTATCCAATTACACAAGAGGAAGCAAAAGATGAAGCAGAAGGAGCTAGATGTCAGCTCATATACAGAAGAATTCATGAAACTTTGTATGAAAACAAAGGTAAAGGAAAGTGAAGAAGAGAAGGTAGCCAGATACCTTAATGGATTGAGGTTCAACATTCAGGAAGATTTAAGTCTGCATAATCCAGATACAGTTTAGAAATGCTTTCAGTTGGCATTGAAAGTGGAAGAGAAGTTAAAGAGAAGACAAGAACAACACAATAGAGGAAGAGGTCCTTTTAGAGGTAGAGGACATGGACATGGATATCAAGGAGAATCCAGTCATGACAATAGTAAGGGAAACAATAGTCAGAACCAGGGGGAAAATTATAGTCAGCAAGGAAACTTCAGAGGTAGAAGACCTTTCAGAGGAAGATCCCAGGGTAGAAGATCCATCAGATGTTATAACTGTAACAAAGAAGGCCATATAGCCAGCAGATGTCCAGAAAAGGCCACAAGCTCAACAGGAGAAAGGAGAACAAATCTGGTCCAAGAACCTGATAATCAAAGTATGACAGGCTCTAATGATTTTCAGAGCGTGAATGCTCCTGATAATTATGGATACCCAGAAAGTGGAGAGTCTCTAATGATGAGAAGAACAATGACTACCATGAAGGTACCTGACAAAGAATCCCCTCAAAGAAAGTCTCTTTTCAGGACTTTGCAAAGCAGGAGGTAAGGCATGTAAAGTTTTGATTGATTCTGGTTCTACTGAAAATTTTGTGTCTGAAGAAATGGTGACAAAGCTTAAGCTTAGGAGATTGCCTCACCCATCCCCATATAAAGTCTCATGGCTTACCTAAGGTCAGCAGACAATTGTAGAAGAGCAGGCTTGGGTAGAATTTCAGATTGGAGCATATAAGGATAAGTTGTTGTTTGACATTACCACGATGGATGCTTGTAATCTTTTATTTGGTAGACCATGGCAGTATGATTTGAAGGCACAACATGATGGTATTAGAAATACCTATACAATAAATAAAGATGGTAAGGTTATAAAGTTACTACCATTGACGGAGAAGGAGGAGAAATCTAAAGGAAAAGAGGTGAAGGTAATGCTGATGGAAGGTAAACAGTTCATGAAAGAAGTAGCAGCAGAAGGTGCAGTTGCATATGCCCTAATCCCATGTATGAGGGTGAATAAAGAACAGCAGCAAGAAGTCAAGGAAGAGAAAAAGCAAAGGTTCATAGACCCAGCTGTCCAAGAGCTATTGGATAAGTACAAAGGTATCATCTCAGAGGGAATGCCGAGATCCCTACCACCTATCAGAGATATCAGTCACTGCATAGACTTAATTCCAGGGTCAACACTTCCAAACAAAGCAGCCTATAGGCTAACTCCATAACAGAATGCAGAAGTAGCCAGACAAATTGAAGAATTATTGGATTCAGGTCTGATTGGGAAAAGTTTAAGTCCATGTGCAGTACCAGCTGTACTAGCACCAAAGAAGGAAGGTACTTGGAGGCTTTGCACAGATTCCAGAGCTATTAACAAGATCACAATCAGGTATAGGTTTCCAATCCCTAGGATAGAGGATTTACTTGACTGTTTGGGAGGTGCTAAGTATTTTACAAAAATAGATCTAAAGAGTGGATATCATCAGATCAGGATTAGGCCATGAGATGAATGGAAAACAGCATTCAAAACTAATGAAGGGTTATATGAGTGGAAGGTTATGCCTTTTGGTTTATCTAATGCACCTAGTACTTTTATGAGGTTGATGAATGAGGTTTTGAAAGAGTTCATTGGTAAGTTTGTCATAGTATATCTAGATGACATTCTGATTTTTAGCAACACAAAAGAAGAACATCTCAGACACATAGATTTGGTTCTTAAGAGGTTACATGAAGAGCAGCTGATGATAAATTTAGACAAGTGTTTGTTCATGCAAGAGGAGGTCACATATTTGGGTTTTGTCATTTCACAAGGAAAGTTACAAATGGATAAGGAGAAGGTAAGTGCCATATTGTCTTGGCCAACCCCAAAGACTATGAATGATGTCAGAAGTTTCCATGGGTTAGCAACCTTCTACTGGAAGTTTATAAGAGGGTTTAGTCATATTTGTGCACCCATGCTTGATACCATCAAAGGAGGACAGAAGTGCAAATTTGTTTGGACTCAAAGAGCAGATGATTCATTTGAAACATTGAAGAAGAAGGTGGCACAGCAGCCAGTCCTTGCACTTCCAGACTTTAACAAAATCTTTCAGGTGGAATGTGATGCCAGTCACATGGCCATTGGAGCAGTACTCAGCCAAGAAGATAGACCTATTGCATTTTTCAGTGAGAAGCTCAATGATGCTAAAAAGAGGTATTCCTCATATGATTTGGAAATGTATGCTTTAGTCCAGTCACTCAAGAAATGGAGGCATTACTTGATGCCAAAGGAATTCATAGTATTCACAGATAACCAGGCTTTGATTTTCATAAACAGCCAGGAAAAGCTGAACCACAGACACATGAAATGGGTAGAAACCTTACAAGCGTTTACTTTTACATTGAAGCATAAGAAAGGAGTCAAGAATAAAGTTGCAGATGCTTTGAGCAGGAGAGTTCTAACAGTCAACCAGATTTAGTTAGAAAGTGTTGGCATTGATTCACTAAAGACCATGTATGAGACTGATGAAGATTTTAGGGAGATATATCATGTATGTACTTCTTTTGGAGAGATATATCATGCTGAATTCTCTGAATTTTTGATTCAGGATGGATTGTTGTTCAAAGGTGGACAGTTATGTATTCCAAGGTGTTCTATGAGGTTAAACATCATTAAGGAGAAACATTGTGGAGCTATGGCAGGTCATTTTGGTCTAGATAAGACTCTTGATCTTGTCCGAAGACATTACTTTTGGCCTAATTTACAATCAGATGTCAGAAAGTTTGTAGAGACATGTGTGATATGTCAGAAAGCTAAAGGCAGGTCGACTAATGCAGGTTTATATCAGCCCTTACCCATTCCTTCCAGACCATGGGAAAGCATAAGTATGGATTTTGTCTTGGGTTTACCAAGGACAAGGAAAGGGTTTGACAGTGTTTTTGTTGTAGTAGATAGATTCAGCAAAATGGCCCATTTCTTGCCATGCAAAACCACTGCTGATGCTTCATACATTACAGATTTGTTTTTCAGGGAGATTGTCAAGATCCATGGATTGCCATTGAGCATAGTGTCAGATAGGGATGTGAAGTTTATTGGTCACTTCTGGAGAACTCTTTGGAGGAAACTTGGAACAAATTTGTCTTTTTCCTCTGCATATCATCCTCAAACGGATGGACAGACTGAAGTAGTGAACCGTTCCTTAGGAAATTTGCTTAGATGTTTGACAAAACAACATGGAGAAAAGTGGGATAATATTTTATCTCAGGATGAATTTTCCTATAATGATACTGTCAATAGGAGCACAGGGAAATCACCTTTCCAGATAGTTTATGGTGTGCATCCAAGAGGAATTTTGGAATTGAGAGATCTACCTACAGTAGACCCTGTTAGTGCAGAAGGAGAAGCTTTTGCAGAAGCCATAAACGAGGTTCATGATCAAGTCAAGACCCAACTACAACAAACCACCTTGAAGTATAAGGAATATGCTGATAAAAAGAAGAAGGATGTACAGTTTGATGTTGGAGATTTGGTATGGGTTCATTTGAAGAAGGACAGACTTCCTAAGGGAAAATATACTAAACTTATGCAGAGAAAAGTTAGACCATGTCAGATCTTGCACAAGCATGGACCGAATGCTTATGAGATACAACTCCCCCCTGATCTTGGTTTGTCCCCTATATTCAATGTATGTGATTTAACTCCATACAAGTCTTATCCAGATGCAGATCAGGATCTCCTACAGGATACAGTCCATGATAACATTCCCAAGCATGATCCTCCACAGTTGCAGAAGGTTTTGGACACCAGAGTGGTCAAACAGACTCGGAACAAACAGTACTTGGAGTATCTAGTCTCTTGGAAGGGAAAACCTAATTCTGAAGCAGTCTGGATGACTGACGAGCAGATCCAGAAACATGGTGCAGATCTTCATACTCTCATCTCAAGTGGACTTGAGATTTCTTCTTCTGGGGAGTATGGTGCAGGAGCACCCCTACAAGACAGGATATAGGTTCATTGTCCGCATGACAGGACATTAGTCTATTTTTAGCATGTTTGATTTCATGATGTAATAAGGTCCATTGGACCAATGCGTATGTATTAGATCAGCCTAGGAGAGTGTGCAAGCAGTTAGAGTTCATTATCAGGTAGTATGAGCTATCCTCTCCCAGCCGCTTGGAAGCTCTCAGCCGCTGGGAATCGAGTTGGTAGTACTCGTAGGAAATTGCTATAAATAACTCAGATCAGTTAGGGTATGATATGATAAGAGAGTAGTAGTTATGTTATGTTGTACTGGTGATTGAGTGAGATCCAGAGATCAGTCCAGACATTGTGAAACATTGTTGTTCGATAGTGTTGCAGAAACAGGACATTTGTGTTTCATCTGAATAAGATCTCATCAAATTGCATTATCTGGTTTATCAGCTATTTATGTTTTGATTTCTCTTCTGATTACAGGTTAATGGATTCTTTCAACCCTTCCACCGGTTGATTCTGTGAATCGGTGGAATGGTCATGCATGTTAGTTTAGGTTGTATTTTAGTTTTTTGTTTATGCATTTCATTGTGTGGGAGATCGATTGGTAGCATGCTGTGAATCAACCTAGCATCCTCATGTGCTAGGATTTAGGAAGATAAACTGTTAAGTTTTGATCTGAAGGTGATCTGGCCCGATCATCATATTTTTCTTTGTGAAATTGTGCGGTTCTGTGAGTTTGCATGTAGCTGACGGATATACAGGGATCTGCATGTGCTTTTCTAGACGGAGTGAATCGTATCGTCATCTACGAGTATATCGCTATCCAGATTGGGTTATGAAGTTGGCAGAAATTGTATGTTTCAAGTGCATCAGGATGATATAAATTGGATATATACTCAGTGTGTATATCAGGATCATCTTTCGTGTGTATCCACCATCCGCATGTCGCTATCGCATGCAGGAGTGGAACTTCACTTTTTGGCTAAGGACCGGAAAGGTCATCATCAGGATATTGAAAGATCACTGGATATTCCTTATCATGTTGTGCGGAGGATATAAGTGTCTTATATCCTGTTGACATCATCATCGGGTGCAAGTGACGTCATCGTCATCAGGATATTGCGAATATCACCCTATGCAAGTTTATCCTGTTGTCGCTAAGTGTTTTGGCATCGGCGTAAGTCATCGGCATAAAGTTTGGTTAACATCATCAGGATGTTTCAATATGACCGGATAAGTCATATCCTGATGCTGTTGTTTGAATAGTCAGATATCGGGGTGATGTAGGCATCGAGGGAAAGGTGCTTGAAGTTGTCGTCATCAGGATATATGGGAGCAACCAGATATTTTATATCCTGCTGATGAAGATGATGTTGAACATCATGATGATGAAGATAGAGTTTGGCAGTATGATGAACAGTGAACATCAGGAGGATGTTTGCGCTTGCCGAATGTGATTATGCTGCGGACAAGTGAAAGGCGAAAGGTGATAAGGAAGTGAACAGTAGTTAGCAGGAAGATATTTCATGTCTCTTCGAAATATGATGATGCTATCTGTGTTAGCAAGAAATATGATGATGCTGTTAAGCCGATAGGTATTACATACTACATGTCTAGGATTTTAACATGTTGGTTGTGTTAATGACTCCTCCTTCCCATTTGTAAGCTTCTGTTGCGTTTCCTCTGCATCACCACCCCAAGGGAACAACCTCAAGTGGTACTTTCATCCGGTCCACTATAAAAATTAGAGGATAAGGTGAAAGCCAAGTCTAACCGGTATTAGCGCTCACCATACAGTGCTAACTCAAAAGGAGGTGTACCTTTGTGTATATTAAAACTCCTAGTAGGGTTAGTTAAAGTCTTAAGTGGCTTGCTGAATGCTCATGGGGTGCCGGTCCCCCAGATTTTCACTAGAACCTCCTTGTGATAGTGGCCTTGCCTTGACTAGGACTTGTTGAAGTATCTTCATGTGCTTGCTTAACCATCATCACATTCTTCCAAACTAAAACTTGCTTATGTGTCTTGCGTGAGTGATTCATGTGTGTATATGCATAATCATCTGTTTGAATATTGCCACATCAAGCTCTAAACACTCAAACACATAAAGACAAGTCATCCTACACATTCTTCCAATAACCTTCAAACCCAATCAATTTCATCCAAAACATAGCCTAGTCATCATCCAACCCTTCATAGCCAAATTACTTCCACATCATCATCCAAATCCCTAAATAAGCACTTGTTAAAAGGACTTAAAACAAACACTTGGTGACAACATGTCTACACTAGAAGACCTAGAAATCAAATTCCAAAGATTTCTCCAAAATCTTTATCAAGGATCACTACCCCTAAACCAAGATGCCATTGAAATATTACAATTCTTCCTCCAAAGAGCTCAACCCCACGCAAGCCAATCACCTCAACTACAACACTTTGTAGCCCAAGCCCAACACCTTTTAGCCACTAGTCAAGCTCGACAAGCACAAAAATCCTTAGCCATTCACTACCAACCTAATCCACCTCATAGCCACATGTCATATCCATCCACTTCCTATCAACTTAATCCACCTATCCACCAAATCAATGCCACATCAACCTATGAATATCCACCTCAAGCTTATTCAATCCCTCATGCCACCATGCCAATGCACTACCAAGCCCATCCACAAAACAATCAAGTGATATTACAAGAACAACATCCAAATCCCAATGGCCCCTTGTACATAAATCAAATGAGTCCAAGTTATCCTATGCAAGACTTAATTACCTTTGACAAGGGAGATACCGATCTAGAGTGGCCTTCATCATCTAATCACCCACCAACACATGAGCCAATTAATCCTATCCCAACACCATCATGTGATCCTACTCCTAGTCCATTGGTCCATCAACCTTCCAAATCACCAATCCCTTCATTACCTTCATCACCATGTCATTCTAATCCTTCACCAAAGGATGCTTGAACAAAAACTCATTGAACTTCCCGAAGTCAAACCATGTGAAGAAAGTCCATATGATGAACATGATTATTGTGCATACCATAGGACCAAAGGCCATGATACAAATACATGCCCCATGTTTTTCCCAATTGTTTACAAGGTGTATCAACATACAATAAGAAATCATGCCACATCATCCCAATCCCATGTGTCACACCCATCTAGTCCACATCCTAATCCATCAAACTCCATTATCCTTCCATCCAATCAAAATCCTAGTCCTACGCTTGCAACATCACCCGCTATTATTGTTCATCCATTATACTTCCCATCCACTCATACCCTTGCAAAGGATGTGATCCATTGGCTACTAGCTAGGAATAAACTACCTCCATGTCAAACAACCATTCATGAGCCTACCAAAAAACTTCCAAAGGTCATGTCCAATCCTATAATCTCATCATGTGGTCCACTTATCCTTGAGCCTATCCAAGATCCCTCCATTAACATACCTAGCCCTTCAAGCCCATCATGTGACCTACAAGCCATCAAGCATATTCAAGAGTCTCCTATTATGAATCCAAGTCAAGAGTCATCATGTTCTCATGTTTTTGACCAAGAGCCTTCCAATTCCATTCAAGCAACCCAAGAGGTATGTCAAGAGCATAATCTTAAGCATGTGGAAACATTAAGCCCTAGTCCAACTCAAGATCAAACACTTTCATGCAACCCGTCCATAATATCTACCTTCTTTATGATCAAGATGATACCTATGAAGAAGCTATCCATGAGCATCTTGATCCTATCCATAATCTTATATCCATCCATGAGCGAGATATCCACATTTCTCTTATCCATCCTCCATCTATCCCTATCCATAATGAGCAAACATCCACTTGTCATGATGAGACACTTGTCCCCCAAGTAAGCATAAAAGATCAAATAAATAACTTGGATCTTAGGGAACACAATGCTAATCAAGATCCTAATGATCCTCCTTCTACATCCACCATTGATTCCACTTCAAATCCACCATCACGTCCACTTGGTCTTACCACCCTTATACATGAGTGTTCCTCTTTAGGACAACAACAACCTTTGTCCTCCACTTCTTCTTCTTCATCCAATAAAGAACTCAAGTCTAATGTTCAAAGCACACCTAGTCCTATTGTCCATCACATCCTCCAAAACATGAACTACCAAGGTAAAGACCTAGGCCTTTATGAACAAGGTATTTTGGAGCCAAACCATGTCAAAGTTCCTCCATGTTCATATGGCCTTGGATACACACCCCAAGGTAAACAAGGCCAAGATGTTGGTAATCCCTTCATGCATCCTAAATCTACCACTTTCCATCACAAACCACATCATGTTCCCAAAACATATGTTGTCATTTCACCTCCATCACCCTATAAAAGTCAAAAGCATGTGACTGTACACCTTCTGCCATCCACTTTGCCTCCACTTTTATCAACTCCAAATATCCCTCCATCCACCTTGCCACCATTGCTTCCAACACCTAACATACCTATTATCCATAAGTATCCTTACATCCCTAATCATGGCCAAC
Organism: Cunninghamia lanceolata; assembly: GCA_027924645.1. Classification (NCBI taxonomy): domain Eukaryota; kingdom Viridiplantae; phylum Streptophyta; class Pinopsida; order Cupressales; family Cupressaceae; genus Cunninghamia; species Cunninghamia lanceolata. The sequence continues at coordinate 11,781,968 of BSBN01001466.1, read as the reverse complement.
AAAAGCACACATCGTTTAAGCCTAAAGCTTCCAATCATTCCATCCACTCCACCCATCCCATGGGATTCAAAAGCAAAAATTTTGATACCTCTACCTATAAAGCTAAAAATTTGAAAGGTCTTCATACCTTAGGACATAAAGAATCAAACTCAAAGCAAAGTTCATCTAAGAAACCATCCAAGCCCATACCTCCAAAAGCAAAGCCCAAAAGCAAAATGGTTTGGGTTCCTAAGAAAATAGCTAGCAAGTCAAATGAGGCATCCTCATCCACATCTCAAGAATCCCAACCACCTATATCCATCCAAGAGCCTACTTCCATTCTCTTCAAAAATCCCACAAGCAAAACAAAAGCACTAAAAATACTAAATCTATGTGGGTTCCTAAATCACTTCATCAACTATCTCCTAAGAAAACATCTCCATTGCTTCCTACACCACCATCCCATAAAAAGCTTCAATGTTTATCATGGTGTGTGCAACTATTGGTCATGATTCCCTTCCACTCCACAGCACCTCCACATAACTACATCTCCCCATCTTCCATCTATTATCCTACATATCTCCCCCATGCTATCCCTATGGTCCATGCTTTTGCATAAGCCTTTCATCCATCTTCATTCCATAAGCCTGTATAAATCCACACCATAAGCCACTAGCCTACCCTACCATGATCCACATCATAATCCATTATTTACCTAATCCATGTTCCATCCATGCAATCCCTTATCAATATCTATGAGCATAACAACATGGTCCATGCGATAACATCCATCTCCAACGGGACTACCAACATTCATATCACTAGACACTTGAGTCCCTCCTATCCATTACCATGGTGAAAACCTAGCAAACAGGCGCCATGTGTAATTGTCAACCCATCTAAAAGCAAAAAAAGAAAAAAAAGATAAGAAGAAATTTTTTTATTTTTTTTTAAGTAAAGAGAAAACCCTTCGTCCAATGGTGAAAACTTGGTAAACAGGCACCTTGGATAAGTACCATGATGAAAACCTGGCAAACAAGCATCATGTGTAGGTTGATCTTCTATGTCACTTACACTTGGGGGCACATTGTCTCATCCAACCTATCCATTTCCAAACTATCCATCCCATTATATCATTTTCCATCCTATCCTATCCTTCCATTACCATACCATCCTACCATCATTAGCCATTACATCCATATACCTATCTTATTGAGTCTATTCATCCACCCTTCCTCCTTTTGATCTTGATGAAGATATGGGGGCAAAATATTAAAACATGCTTTGATATCTCTTGATATAACTTATCCTTTTTCCAAACAATCCTATCATTATCCACCTATCATAAGCCATCTTATTCAAACCAATCTATCATGTCATCCCTTTGTCATGAACTTTGTCATGTAAAAATCCTAAGCATTACCACCTAGAATGGGGCAAGTTCTTCCTATGCAACATAGCCTTTGGAGATCACATCCTAGCTCCCTTATGCTCCATCCACTATGGCGTGTCCTTATCACGAGCTTTCCATCTTATAGCTTATCCCCATCTATTTATCACGAGCTTTCCACTATAGCCTACCTATCTGCTTATCATTAGGCAAGCATCCATCCCTTATATAGCCCATCCTTTTATCCATCCATCCTACCTCCATCTTTGCACCTAGACTTGGTTTTCTCCCTTGTCATTGATATCAAGCACAAAGACTACCTAAATTTTAAATCTAGTGACATTCCAAAAATCCAAAAAATCAAATATTCTTAAAAATCCGAAAAAAAAATCAAAATATTCCCCAAAACTCCCAAAAAAATCAACATATCCCAAAAAACACAAAAAAATCAAATATTCTCGTAAATCCAAAAAACCAAATATCCAACGAAAAATCCAAGAAATAAAACCAATCATCATCAATCCAAAACAATCCACTTCAACATTCAATCAAAATCAAATCATCATCATCAATTCTTCTTATCAATAACATTCATTCATCCATTTCAATCAATCACTTCTTCCAATCATATCAATCAAATCAATCTAAGCAATGATCTTAAATACTAATCCATATCAAGCAAGCCAATCAATCAAGGAACATTATCCAATCAAATCAACAGGTTTTTATCCTAATCTTGTCATGAGCCCAATCAATCATCATCAATCATCATCAATGGGATATAGCATTCCCACATCCTTGTGTTAATCTAGGGATATAGCTTTCCTCGCAATGACAACACTATCATTATCAATCAAACAATCAATTATTGGTTTATGACTTGACAAGGGCAATACCTTGTTTGTTTTACATCCTTTGAGCATACTGAGAACACTTGCTTATGCTTAGATTGTGTGGACACTCTAATCATCACAGCATCACTATCATCATTCAAAACAAATCCTATCAATCAACAACAATCATCAAAACCAAAGAACATCAAGCTAGCCATCAAAACAACTCCAATCACTTCAACAAATCAAAAGTAGCTCAATCCACCACATATCATCCATCCTTCATCAAATCAATCTAATCAACATTTCATCATCTTACAACCATTCCAAACAAAGATCCAAATGCAAACCCATTCTTAAATCCATACCAATCAAGTTAATCAATCTAGCCAAGTTATCCAAACACAATCAATGGTCTTGATCCTAGCCTTGTTGTAAGTCAAATCAATCAATCAATCAACCAACCAACCAACTCAGCAAACAACCTTGTGTTGATCTAGGGATATAGCTTTCCCTGCAATGACAACACTCTCAACTATCATCATCAACAATCAATCATCAATTAATCATTGGTTTACAGCTTGACAGGGGCAATACCTTGGTTGTTTTTGAATCATTCGTGCATGCTTGCTTGCTTGCTTGTGTGTGTTATCATTTTATCTTGCATTTGTATCACATCAGTATCATTTCCAGCTAATATTCATATCTTGCGTATGTTGGAATAGATTTTTGCACTATCCTTTGCATCTAAGGTCATATCATACCTTTTGTGCATTAGGACTTCAATGCTCTAAGTTTACTTCCTCATACATTTGACAAGGTTGTATTATGTTGGGGCACGAGACATATTGTCACCCTAGTCCTTATACCTTGGTGCATAACGTCTAGTGCTATATCAAACATCATGGTTGCTCACTTCATTGCAGCATAACACATCATCATTTCTTCTATCTATCCCCTTATCTTTCTTTTTGCAACCAATCCTTTTCTTTTCGAGAGCATACTCGTGTTTGCCCAACACGCCTAACCTCTCGAGGGGGCATCATCATCATATCTTTCCATCATCATTATTCTTTTCCTCTATCCATACCTTAACTTCTTTGAAATGATGTTACTCGACATCCTACTCATCATCTCGAACATCATCTCAAAGAGGGGCAAAATGTAGACACCCAAATTTGTCCTAACTTTGTCCATGTCCTACAACACCTTGTTAAAACATTATCCTAAACATCATAAGCTATTTTTGTCCTAAATCCTATCTTAATCCCATCCTCATCCTACTTAGCCAATTAATTAAATAAATTTTATTTATTTAATTAATTCCACATCATATCCCAATCATATCCTATCCTCATCCCAATTAATTAAATAAATTTTATTTATTTAATTAATTTCCAACTATATCCCAACTAATTCAAATATTTTATTTGAATTAAGTCCTCATCTTTCATCACATTCCAACACTTGTCCAGTCAATCATGTGTTACAACTTTTATCCTTCACATGCATAACTAATGGGACCTAATTTTAGTATTTATCTACACAAGCACACCTAAGCCTTATCCTCCTTTGCCACATGTCACATGACTACAATTTCTTGATGTGCAAGGAAACCTAACTTAATCCTATCCATCCATTTCACCTAAAGCCCTAATTGATCCTAGCCATCCATTTGAATTAAGCCTTTTCTATAAACCAACCCCCTCATAAGCTATTAGCATGCATTGAGCCTCAAGCACCCTTATTCTATCAAATTTTCTATAATGCATTGATCCTCAAGTATCCACATGCTGTCAAAATATCATTAGAGCCTTTGCATCCTTCATCTATCATTCATTCTATCATCTTCATCTTAATGTTATGCTGCAGAAGTGAGCACCCAACATCCCTCCAACAATAATCCTTTAAAATCTTGCATGCTCATGCGAGGTGGAGAAGAGAAATGGAGATAAATCAAGCATAGTGTGGAGATCGGTTTGCATTTACATTTGTTATTTTGATTTTCATGTTGTCTTGTGCTTCATTGTGCATTGCTAGGGTTTTTATCATTGCTGTTTATTCATTTGCCCTGATTTGCAATTTTACCCTAACTACAGTGTATTATGGTGCAGATTAGGTAAGACTTATGTGTGGATGAAGGGAAGGCTTATGCAAAAGCATGGATCATAGGAATAGGATGGGGAAGATATATAGGATAATAGTGGAAGGAAGGAGAGATGGAGTTATGTGGAAGTGTCGTGGAATGGAAGGGAACCATGACCAATGGTTGCACATACCGCAATAAGCATTGAAGCTGATGATAGGAAGGTGGTGTAGGAAGTAATGGATATTTTTGCTTGGTGGATGAGTGATTTAGGTATTTAGGGACCCACATAGACTGAGTATTTTTCTAATTTTTTCTTGTCATGTGGGATGGATGGATTGGAGACTTTTGGATGGAATGAGATTTTTGAATGGAAAAGGAGATAGTGGATGGTTTGGATATTTGAGAGGTGGAGGCTTCATTTGACTTGATGGTTCTTTGCTTAGGTACCTAGACCATTTTGTTTCCCTACGAAGGTATGGACTTGGGTATATGTAGCTTTTGTATAGCTTCTGAGGTCATTACTTGTTTCTTGGGAACCCACACCTTTTTCAGTTTTTCTTTGAGGTGTGTGGGTGTACGCAGATCTTGAGATGGATGTTTCTTCAATTTTTGGCTTCTGTATCTGCAGGCATGAAGACCTTTAGGATTTTTGACTTTATAGGTAGAGGCATCCAAAATTTTGCTGTTGAATTCCCTTGAGATGGTGGAAGTGGGGCTAGTGGAAGCTCTTTGTTTAGACAATATGTGCATTTGTTGGCCATGATTGGGATTTTTAGAGGATTGATAGATGGATGGATAAGGTGTTGGAAGAAGTGGTGGTAAACTCTAGGGAGGGATGTTAGGAGTTGAAAGTAGTGGAGGTAGATTGGATGGTGGAAGGTGTATGGTCACATGCTTTTGGGGTGTATATGATAAAGGGGGTGGAATGGCGACATATCTTTTGGGAATATGATAGGGTTTACGATTGAAAGTGGTGGATTTAGGAGGCATAGAGGAAGTACCAACATTGTGAGATTTCTTTTCTTGGGAGATATAACCAAGGCCACATGAGGGTGGAGGGATTTTGACATGGATAGACTCCAAAATACCTTGTTCATGAAAGCCTAAGCCTTTACCTTGATAGTTCATATTTTGGAGTATGCGGTGGACAATAGGATTATGGATGCTTTGGACACTAGCAGCAATCTCCTTATTGGATGAGGAAGGTGAGATAGAGCATAACGGTTGTTGGTGTTCTAAGGAAGAACATTCATGGATGAAGGTCGTGAGACCAAGGGGATCGGATAATGGATTTGCAACATGGTCAATAATGGATGGCAGAGGATCGTTAGGATCTTGATTATCATTATGCTCATTAAGATCTAAGTTATTGGTTTGATCATTTTTGTGTACTTGGGAGGCAGGTGTCTCATCAAGGAAAGTGGAAGTTGTTGGATCATTGATAGGACTAGATGGAGGATGGATAGGAGTAATGGAGGTTTCTTGCTCATGTATGGTTATAGGGTTATGGATAGATGGGGTAATAAGTTTCTGACCATGGAATGCATAAAGTTGGCTAAGAGGGTCATCATGGATTGCTTGATCATAGATATGATCTTGACCGTAGATGGGATCTTGATCATAGAAAAGATCTTGATCATAGATGGATTAAGCTTAATGGGATCAATGTGGATGTATATAGGTTCTTCATCAATGATAATATCTTGATCATAGAAAAGATATAGGTTATGGATGGGTTGGATTTGGTATTCTTTCTCATGTATGGGTATAGGATCAAGTTGCTCCTAGATAGCTTCATCATAGGTAATATCTTGATCGTGGAAAAGATAAAGGTTATGGATGGGTCGGATGGGGGTGCTTTGATCTTGATTTATATAAAGGTTTGGTGTTTCCACGTGCTCGAAAGTGTACTCTTGACATAACTCTTGATTTTCTTGGATTGAAGTGGGGGTAGAAGACTCTTGGTCAACAACATGAAGGTATGATGGACTTTGACTTTGGTTCCTAATAGGGGGTTCTTCAATAAGCTCGAGGGGTTGCAGATTACATGACGAGGTTAGAGCAATGAGCATTTTTGAAGGCTCATTGTTAGGCTCTTGGATAGATGTTTTATGAAATGGACATGGTTGATTCCTTTCTAATAGCCATTGGATCACATCCTTCATGAGTGTATGGGTAGATGGACAATACAACAGATGTAGAATAATGGTAGATGGCTTAGGTTTATGAGGAGGATTGCTTGTGCTAGAAGGGGATGAAATTGGATGAGTGGATTTGGATTTCTCCATAGCTTTTCTTTTGCTACATAAATTTGGAAAAAAGTCTTTGGAAAAAATCATTCGAGGATTCTTTGGTTGTCAAATTAGAGCTTGGGGAACTTGATGTAGATGTTGGTGTAAGACTGGTAGGTTTTAGGCTATGCTGTTTGGGGGATGGTGAAGGAGGACTAGTAGATGGAGTGGTATATGATTTCAAACTTAAGGTGGTGCTTCCCTTGTCAAGAGTATCATTAAGACGGGAAAAGAATGTACGATCTTGGTATGAGGCGTAGCTAGTACTAGCATGCTCATGTTGGGAGGGATTTGGTACACGTGGATAATCTATTTCCCTATATTTGTCAAACTTGGGTTCATCAACACTAGAAGAGAAAGTTATCTTAGCCCATTTGTTATCAAATGGATAAGAAGATATGTCCCCTAACAGATATTGATTTGTGGAAGATCTAGTTCGTAAGACTACTAGTTGTTGTTCCATGGCTTAGATTTCTTGAGCAAGTGCATCTAATTGGTTTGTCATTGTTGTCAAGTGAAATTGTACCCTACTTGGAAGGGTTCCAAGCATTCCAATGACACAATGGGAATGATCTATAAGTGTGGGACTTTGCTAAATGAGATCAGACCTCTGGAAAAGGTTGGCTTCCTTGCCTAATTATAACCTAAAACTACTAAATTTTGGGAAAAAGGGAGAAGTAAAACTTTAAAAATGAAGATTAAAACTTGAAAACAAATGGTGATGCACCAGACAGATTAAAAGAGACTTTCACAACACTGAGAAAATGCACAATATGATTAGATATAGCAAATAAACATACACAGATTCAAATGACCCTAGTAGAGGCAAGAAGCAATATGATTGAGAGGAATAAAAGAAATTCATAGACAATCATATGCAGATTTACACAGAACTAGAAAATTAGCAAAGGAGGTAAAATAACTTACATATATCCAATGAAAGGTAGGGTTACAGTATATGAAAACTCTGTTTGGAAACAAAAAAACTAGAATGCCAAAAATTTCCAATCTTATTTACATCTTATGAATGCATATATATAGCATTCCAAACTATCCTAGGGCGGTTACAAAATTTGCTCTATGAGCTGGAACAAAAAAATATCTACCCTTAATGACTGTCCAGCTGCACCAGCTATGGTGTTAAATATGTGTTGCTAGGCAGGTAGGGGATATTTTTTAGTCTTTAATGTAGCAGCCTACTCATCGTCAATCTAAAAAAGGAGGCGGTGGGGAAATATCTTTTACCATCAATGCGAGCTGATTCATCCTATTGTAGCAATGAATGCCAAAATATCTTCATCTACTCAATTTAGTTGCTGAAACGTCCAATCACCCAAGACATACAAATCCAGATCTAAAATTAAGAAGTGACAAAAACTCCTGAAAAGCTGGCCAAAAGAAAGAGGGGACAAAAACATGCATCTTTGCCTCTTACAACATGTCAAAGTTCGCTAAGATGGAGGAGATACAGGTGGTCAAAGTTTTGGTCAACTACCTATATATATTGCTTTGTATTTGTGTACATATCAGCCTCTGAAATTGCCACCTGAATCGTCTTTTTAAACTTTTCTAAAACTCCTTTGTATATGCATGGTGCCTGTATATCGGGCCCCACCATTTGTATATCACATTGTATCTCGCCTTTTATATGCAAATATACAAGCTGCAAACATGCAATGTGCATATACATACAAGTGGTGGTCCCCACCAATTGTATCTTCTTTGTGATCGCCCAGCATGTATCATCCTCTTTGTATGTCGAAACATACAATCGCCTTTCATACAAGGTGGACCCCAGAACAACATAGAATAAATTGAAATTTCTATTCGGGTCCGGGTTGTAAATGTTTCCTTTATATATCTCTTTCTATATGCAAAATATACAAAGCACTTATGCATACAAGCCAGACCTGACACCTAAATATGGCAGAATTTGATCTTTGATTTAGGTCTGCCTTGTATACAACCCTTTTGTATTTCTGACTTGTATTTCACAATATACAATTGCCCACATACATGCAAGCCGCGGACCCAATACTGCATTCAACCAAAATGCATATCCATTTGAAATCTGGCTTGCATATTTACCTTGTATCTTTCACTTGTATGTGTAAAATATACAAGCCGCAAATATACAATGCACTGTTCATAACATACATTGCTCTTTATATATATGCACTTGTATGTTTGGCCCCTTGTATATTTTACCTGCATCTTTTCTATGTATGTCACCAATATACAAGCCCCTGTATATTGTGGACCCCACTTCTTGTATGTTAACTTGCATCCGATCTTGCATATGAAAATATACAAGCAAACATACAAGCAGAAGATACATACAAAGTGCTTGTACCTTGGCAGACCCCACCATTTGTATCTCCTCCTCTGAATAGGCAAACATACAAGCCACAAACCCCAAAATAACTATTAGCTGTATTTGATTGTTCTGTCAGGTCTGGCTTGTATCACTTTTCCTTGTACATCTCTTTGGATATGCAAATATACAAAGCACCTATACATACAATCCAGACTTGACGCCGCATATGCTAGAATTTACCTCCATACCGGGTCTGGCTTGCATGTCCCTTTACACCTTTGACCATTGTATGTCGGCTTTGTATATCACGTGATATACAAACGCCAAATATACCAAGTTGCGGACCTCAAAAACTATCAACTGCTTTGACTGTGACTTGGGTCCGGCTTGTATATTTGACTTGCGTCTTTCTTTGTACATCACTGATATACAAATCCCTTTGTATATTGTGGACCCCACCAGATGTACCTTCCTTTGAATGTTCACTATAGCCAATGCATATAAACTTTGTATATCGGCCTTGTATGTTCAGACATACAAGCCAATATACATTCCATTGTTCATACTCACTTGTATGTAGAAGACATACAATCTTCTTTGTATATGTGAGTGCCTCATCTCATGCATCTTAGTGATATACAAACGCCTTTGTATGCCTTTTCTATAGCGACCCTCTGTATCTCCCCTTGCGGCACTATAGCAAATGTATATTGGCACCTTTGTATGTCAAATATACAAACACAATATACAAACCCTCTCACATACAAATAGGGAATCTCGACGGAATATACCCGTAATATATACTTTTCATTGTATATAGTCACTTGTATATGCGAACATACAAAGAAATATACAAGCCCCTTGGTATGCAAGGGTAGAATATTCTGGAGAATCTTCAATGTATATTCACTTTGCATATTTCCTTGCATATTTTCTTGTGAAACGATATACAAATCAGGAATATTCTAGGAATCTGTGAAAGATTTCCCATTTGCATATGCACCTCTTAAGCCCTATATACATTCAGAAATGTATATAACTCACTTTTTTTATCATTTTCTAAGGCCAATAGAAATTTGCAAGCCCGCCAGTGAACATTTGAACTGTATGTTGACCAAAACTTTGACCATGAATAACTTCTTTATTTGGCCAAATTTCATGGTTATGTAAAAAGCAAACCTACCTATTTTTTCAAGCTCTTTTTAATGGTAAGGTATTTTTTGGCAAGGTTTTGGGAAAAAAATGGCACTTTAAGCTTTATAGGAACATTTTCCAAAGGATTTTCAAGGAAAAGTACTAGGTTAACCATTTGACTCTGGGCAGAGGAAAATAGGATAACATTCTTGGCGACTTCTATGGGATGTTTGCCTACTAAACATAAGATTAATGGCCTTATAGTATCCATTGGGCATGGGGTCATACAGAGACAAAATATTTTGACAAGGAATCTTGATTTTAGCAACTCAGTGTCTTGACAAAGAAGAACATTTGGAAAATCAGACCAAGACAAAAAGTTGAAGGTAATCCTTTCGTCTGTGCTAAACAACACTTAGGGAAAGCAAAAAGGCATCTAAACTATTGTGCAACAATACTTATTTGAAAACAAGAAATCTAATCTACTGATTTACAAAGCACTCATACCTCATAACACTTCTTCAAGTGTATCCCATTGACTGGGATAGGCAAATTTTGTCCATCCATATTTGATAACTGAAATGCATTGTGCTCCTTGCATTCAGTAATGAGAAATGGGCCACTCCATATGTTGTCAAACTTGGAGTGCTTTCCTGGTCTGCTTTTTAATTCATCCCATTTGAGCACCATATCACCCATTCTAAAATTTCTGGGGGTGGCCTTTTTGTCAAAATTTCTTTTTGTTTGAGACTGATGATACTCCATGGTCTTCATGGCTTTATCTCTGCTTTCTTCAAGATCCATCAGTTGAGCATATCTGACATCCATGGGATCTCTTGTTTCAAACATTTCCAGATGATTCATAATGTCTAGGGCTGGAAGCTCCATAGATATAGGCAATCTTGGCTCTTTTCCATACACTAGCAGATATGGAGAGTTCCCAATAGACCTTTTAGGAGTTATTCTATCTGCCCATAGGGCAAATTTTAGATTAGTGTGTCAGGTCCTTTGGTTATCCTCCATTGATCTTTTAATAATCCTTATGAGATTTTTATTTGTAGATTTGACCAAACCATTACCTTGTGGGTAATAATTTGATGAAGTATTTAGATAGATCCCATTCTTAATAGCCCAGTCAGTTATTTTTAATCCTACAAAGGCCAAAGCATTGTCTGAGATAATAGACTCAGGTACTCCAAATTTGGAAACCAAATCATGATAGAAATTTAAAACAACACTTTCATTGGATTCCTTCAGAGCCACTGCTTCAGTCCACCTTGTGAAATAATCTGTAGCTGTAAGTATCCACCTATGGCCTGTACTTGATGGTGGGTTAATAGGACCTATAAAATCAATGCCCCATCTCATAAAGGGCTGCTCTACCTGAATTGGATGCAAAGGTAAAGCTAACAGCCTTTCTTTGCTAGTGAAGATGGTACACTTTCTACATTTTATGGCCCACGCATGGGCATCCTTAAATAAGCTGGGCCAATAATAGCCAGCTCTCATTACTTTCCAAGCAGTAGTCCTTGGGGCAAAATGACCCCCTACTATTCCATCATGAAACTCATGAAGCACTTTATCAGTCTGATCATAATTAATGCATCTTAGCAATACACCATTAAAATCCTTTCTGAAAAGGATGCCATTTATTAAAACATATGGAATGGATTGTAGTCTAAAATACCTTCTTCTAGTTCTATTTAGACCTGGTAGACATTTACCAGTTTGCAAAAATTGAGTCATGTCATTTACCCAACTGGTTCCTACTGCTGCTGTATCATTCTGATGCTCCTCTTCAATAGTTAGAAGCACCTCCTCTTCTTTTTCTATTTCATTCTTTGAACTAGTAACAAGCTGTTCACTGAGTCCCCTGCCTCTAACAAGCTTGGTTATCTTGATCTCTATGTCATATTCCATGACTTTGGTGATCCAACCAGCCCTTTTCTCATTCCCATCTTTACTCAATAGGAACTCCTTCACACTGGGATGAGCGACCATCAAGTGTATCTTGTTATTAGAAACAAGATGTCTGAACTTCTTAAGGCTCCTTATCACTACCAGGACATGTTTTTCCACAAAGCTATATCGTTGCTCATACTCTTCCAGCCCTTGGCTAAAGAAGGTGATTGGTTGCTCAAAACCCTCACTCTGCTATTGTACCAAAATCATAGAGATGGTATCCAGGCCGCCATAACCATACAAGATAAATCCTTTGGAGAAGTCAGGGTTTACCAGAGTTGGTACAGCCGCTAATGTCTCCTTTATGGACTGGAAGCTATGTTTGGCCTCCTTCATCCAACTGAAGATTGTGTTCTTCTTCAACATAGATGTCAAAGGCTTCAATAGATTTACAATATCGGGGATAAATCTCCATAGAAAATTAATTCTGCCAGTAAAACTTTGCAGTCCCCTTTTGTGGCTGGGTAAAGGCAGCTCCAGAATAGCTCTTACCCTTTTAGGACCAATGGTAATGCCTTCCTTTGATACAACGTGCCCTAACAACTTGCCTTCATGCACAATGAATATGTATTTCCTGGGATTGAGAGATATCCTGAATTCTTTGCATTTTTCAAATACCAACCTCAGATGAGATAAATGTTCATATGCATTCTTGGAAAAAACCATGATATCATCAAGATATACCAGTACCAATTTATACATCAAACCCTTAAAGGCCATATCCATGGCTCTCTAAAAAGTAGAACCAACATTTGAGAGGCCAAAAGGCATCCTTCTATAGGCCATGGTGCCCCACTTGGTGGTGAAAGCAATCTTGAACTAATCCTCCTCCTTGACTAACACCTGATTGTAACTAGAAAATCCGTCAAGCAAAGAAAATCTTTCTGAGCCAGCTACCACCTGCAAAATTTGCTCCATTCAGGGCAACGGGTAGTGATCTTTTAGGGAGGCTCTGTTGAGGTCTCTAAAGTTGACACATAGCCTAATCTCTCCATTCTTTTTCCTCACAGGGATGAGGTTGGAGACCCAAGAAGTATGCTTGATCGGAAAAATGATCTTTCCCTCAATCAACTTGGTCAATTCTTTAATCGTTAGGGGCTCTAACTTTGGATTTAGAGGCCTTTGCTTCTACCTCACAAGTTTAGTATCTAGTTCTAACTCTATGGTATGCTGGGCAATATGAGGATTGAATCCCTTCAGGTCTGAATAATCCCAAGCAAACACATCTTCAAATTCTTGACAGAGAGCAGTAAAAGCTCTTCTGTCCTCAGCTGAGCAGATTTTACCAATTTTAAGGAGATTATCTTTGAAAATTTCTAGCTCCTCGTAATGCTCTTCTTTAACATGCATGCTAGTCTTGCTTTTCTTTAGTTGATCATCTGTATTAAAAATAGATTCTAATGTTACCAATCCCTTGGGCAACTTGTTTGTTCTCAACTGAACAATTTGATCATTGCCATATTGCTGTTTGAGCTTATCCTGATTTATCATAGAAAATTCATCTTCTTCTAACAAGAAATGCAGGATCTGTTCATCACTTTCAAAAACTTGCCAATGAATATAATTATCAGGGATAGAGGGCCTATCAACTATTTTTACATGAGGTTGCACCTTTTCCCTTTGAATGTCACTGGGGATGTGTTGATGATGATGTTAGTCATAAACAAACATAGAATAAAAGTTACACATCAACCTTTATTCATCTTGAAAGATATAATGAATTCAAAGAATTCATGATCCCAAGTCTACGTTGATTAGTTCATAATCTACTGACGTTACTCAGTGGTTGATGTGTGTTGTTGTTTTCCATTCAGGGGCCTTACGTTCTTCAGTAATTTCTACAAAGTTTATCAATATTTCTCCAAATATCCTGTCCTTTATGTCTGCCCTCCATAAATCTCCAACAATTCTACCTTTGCACTATGAATGTATTCAAATAATGTGCCTACAGGTTGATATTTTTTTGATTTCTACCATTATTTGTAATTCTTTGCATGATATTTTCAACCTTACATGCATTTGGCTCAAAATATGCTAAGGATTTCCAGTTATCTATGAGATGTCAGCATATTTCTCTGTTCTGCTTATTATTTATCATGATTTGCACTTATAGAAGTGATTTCAATGAAATTAAAATGAGAAAAAGGGTTAGAAGATGAGATTCCCAAAATTACTTGACTAAGACAACTAATCCACATATAGGTTCCCATACAGCAATGAAGAGAAGAAAACTAGAATCATACTTCAGTAGGACATTCCACAAATCCGCATGATCCAGTGCAAATCTTCAAAGGAAAAGTTAACAACATGCAATAAAATGAAAGCGCTTCTAGTTGAACACAAGATTCACCATTACATATCAGAAATCAACTTGAAGATTACATAAAGTTTACAATTAGGATGTAATCTGAAGCTTCATCTTCATTCAGTATGCTTAAGAACAGGTACATTTACAATGATCTGAAGAAAGAACCTTGACATTTCAAGAATTCAATCCTCATTAGTCTCAGTAATCTGATCTCTTATCAGGTCTACATTAATTGGCCTTATTTTGCCAGATATTTTGTCTCTCGGTATCTCCCTCTTGTTATGACAAATCACAGCCCCTTTATAGAACAAAGACCAGAAAATAGTTACATTGATCCAATGATCAAGATCCTCTCAAAACAACCAACGGTCCAGATGAATAGCACGTGCTTTGCCAATTGGTAATTGTATAGCTGGCATAGAATATTCCAGCATCTTTGACCTGGTCCACCTTCCAACTGGCAATCAACACATTTGACAATATCCTCCTCAGCTTAGGATCATGTTGCCTCTGTGTGCAACTCTACAATTTTCAGCTAGCCACAAACAACTCTAACATCCTGCAGTAAATAGACAAGAATTAAGCCTCAACTTCATTTAAAACAAGCAGGGAAATTAAACATTTAAATTAAACCAGGTTGAATGTGCAAACACAGAATATTGGGCTCTGAATCTGTGAACAATGGCATACTAAATGCATATATGATGCTAAAAATGGTCGGGTCAACCTATCGTTGACCAAAAACATGCATCAGGCCTAAAAATAGCTTCAAAATCTATCACTTTATTTTCCCACCTTTTCCTTTGTATATCGGGTGCTCATCACCCTATATATATCAGGTTATATTTCTCCTTGCATATATCGGGTTATACTTTGTGATTATGCAAGCACAAAACATACAAGACCTTTTCTGTATTTAACTTTCCATTCGCGTCTAGTGCCTGTATATCGAGTTAGATCCTTCGTTTGCATATCCGGTTGTATATTATGATCATGCTAACCATTCCGAATATACAAGAAGTTTTTCAATATTTAATTTTCCATTTGAATCCGGTCATTGTACATTATCGACTTGCATATCGGGTTAGACTTTGTGATTATACAAGCCAAAAAGACATACAACGAATTTTCAATATTTAATTTTCTAACCACATCCGCTTATTGCACTTTAACCATATGTATCTTTGGATATACATCCGGGTATACATACAACGAATTAACACTAATTTAATCTTTTTGGTTCTGTAATGTATCTGACATGTGAGGCATATTAACTATTATGACCCTCTTTGATTAATCAGGATATGATGGTGATGTCACCATCATGGACGGGCCTCATTGAAATGTGAAAGTGATGACGCCACGGTCATGCTGAAGGAAATTAGGGTATTTAAGAAATATGACCCTGATGTTCAAGAATATCACCCCCCAAATAAGATGACGTCATGGTCATGTTGAACTTTTGTATATCGAGGGTCAAAATGACGTCACCGTCATGTTAGGAAAGATCAGTCATATTGGGAAAGATGACGGCTATTAGATAATAGATGACCTTTAGATGTCGATCCAACTAATGATGTCACCATCATGTTGGATCCTTCGTTGAATGAGATAAGCTGACGTCAGTGTCATATTAGCGCTGGGGTGATATTCCTCGAAGGGGGTGATCTTATAAAGATCGGGTGATATTTGTAATATCAGGGTGATATTTGTAATATCGGGGTGATATTTGTAATATCAGGGTGATCTTATACAATGTGACTGATGTTTGGAATATGATCGCCCTCCCGAATATCAGGTTTGACCATAAATTTGACCTATCATAACTTTCTCATTTGATCAAATTTCAGGGTAGTGTAAAAGGCAAACTTTACTAGAATTTTACACTCTTTCACATGGCAGGCTTCTTGAGGAAAGATTTAGACTTTAGAATTTGGGTTCAGACTTCAAGATCACAATTATACCTGACATTAGGCATATGCATACTGACTGATGCTGCTTTTACCATTACCGCCCAAAGCACAAAAGCAAGGGAACAAGCCAGCAAAGTTGGGTCCCTGTTTTGCTAAAGCAAAATGGGGTGTGTTGTGTAACCAAACAACAACTTGCCACCAAAGAAAACCACACAATTCAAATAATTCAAGAGCTGAGGATAAGTTAAAACATAATGTTCTAACTCCTATTAAGCATGAGCATCCAAATCCTTTCTAACTGGTATCATGTTCATCAATATAACAATGAATTGATAAGGGATCAAGTGTGTGCATGTGATTCATATACTCATCTTGAAAGTGAATTGAATAAATCAGTGACTGGTGTTAAGCTACATAGTTTGGTTCATCCCTCATAGCCAACCTAGATAGAGCCTTGCTGCCAGTAGGCATCTATAGCCCCGGCAAGGTTATCGTTGCAATTTCCCGAAGTAGAGCCCCACTGCCAGTCAAGAGTCTATAGCCCCCGTAGAGTTACTTAGATGGCCTAATTTTCTCTTTAAGTATTCAATATATTTTTCCTTCTTTTATATTTACATTTATAAAATATCATCATGTTAGCACATTTTGCAAGGTGCGGTCACTTGCTGCTTTAGGTTGGGAATTGCAATGGTAGCAAGGGCAATGTTTAGATTTTTCACTTAACACCTACACTGATATGTTCAACAAACCCAAGGCTATTAGGTGTGTCATTGTGAGGATATCCTTGACTCAAGAAAAAGTAATACTGATGAACCAGATACCACAGACCTGATTAAGACTACCTATACTACATGAGTTACAACCTTTGTAGAAACTTATATCCAACTCTTCAATTCTAACAATTTCTGCAGTGTTCTTAAGTAACAAGGTGCACCAGTTTTGCCCAACCAAAACAAAGACTCAACAATGCAAACAAAAGAAAACACATAATCATATCTTTAAAGCAAAGAACAAAAATAAAACTACTCTACCAAACTATACATAAACCCTACAAAGCAAATAAAACCCCGGAAAAGACCCAAAGACACCTGTATTTGCATACCTCCTTAGATTATGTAGGAGCATTAGGGCACTAGTTATGGTTCTAATCCTAGCAAATTTATCTTTGTATTCTGAAAAATATTCTTGTATTCTAAATTCATTATATTTCATAGAATAATCTCTGATTATCAGCAACTAAGGAAGCTCATCATGTTCATGACTAATCCATATGCATGTTTTATCTCTTAAATTTCCATAATCAAAATAGTAATTGACATCATTTACTGTGGAAAGGAGAAATACAACCTGGTGTATTTCTGGTTTTGCAGTGGACATGCATGTTTGTTGACAGCTGGTCCTCCATTTAACTCTGCATTTTCATTGCTTAGCTCAACGTCTGGTCTCACTTCAAATTGAAGGATGTATGCCTCTTGATAGATTATTTCTTCATCCTTATCCAGTTTTGTTTCTTCATTCTGGATATTCAGTTTATCCTCAAGTTTAGGAAACATTTCAACGTTCTCTTCAATTTCATGCACATCAGCATCTAAAGGAGTATCTTCATAATCATAACTTGATATACAGAGATTTATCATTTCTACATCATTTGACTGTAAAGGTGAATTAACTTTCAATTGATAGGGTTACTCCTCTGTTTCATTTTCAAAATAATGTTGGACTGACATCTGATCATGCACAACAACTCCAAATCATTTTGCATCTTCAACTTTCATGAATTCTTCATCAAATATTTCACTTTTCCATCCAGTAGAGTGTCTAGTTCCATTAACCTGCAACAATCTTGCATTTGATCATTCAACTTAAACAAGTTATCTATAAAATCAAGATTTACTTTCTTTTCTGTGACTCCATTAGTTGCTATCATAGGAACTTCATCAGGTGCAGTGCATGTAAATTGTTGCATTACCTGTTTACACCTCTTTCTCAACTCATCTCTATAAACACTACTAAACTCAAATCTAGAAACATTATCCTGACAAGCATTTAGTAATTCAATATATTTATCTGGTGTATCAAGATCAATTTCATATTTATCTTCCCCCTCATCAAATCTTTCTTGCTGATTGTCTGATGATGTGAAACAAGAAGTGTTTTCTTCTCTATGATTTTCAAAAGATTCATACCTGCACTCTTCCTCACCCTTATCACAAGGTAGAGAACTCCAATATTTACCATAAAATGATTCAAGGAAAGATGTTTCCTCTTCTTTACCTTCTAGAACTGATTCAGTTATTGTATTTTCTAAACAACTCATTATTACGGGCGTTGCATCTTCTTGTTGTTCCAAGATTTGAGTCTTCTCCAACATGACCAAGTAATCATCACAATCTCTTTCTAAATGTTCTTCATCATGTAATCTGCACCAGCTTTCAATCAGGACATCATCAGTGGATAAACCTAATATTTGACTACATTGTATGTTTCTATACAAATATAATTTGAAATCTTTAAAATGATCCACTTCATTGTCTGGACAACTAATAATTTCTAGTGTTGTATATGCTTGTTGCTCTAGAATTTCTTCATTTTCCTGCCAAACTTCAACCCTGAACACATCTATAAAAAATATCAGTCCTTTCAAATATAAATCCAACCTTGGAAGAGAAGTTAGATACTTAATTTCACTGTGTTCCACAGTCTAGTGTATCCTGCAACAACTGGATAAACCAAAGTTAGACAAACTTTGAGGATAAAGCTGTCTATTCAAACTTTCCTGAAATAAAGAAATGTTAACCTGACAATTATCTTTATATGCACACATTAAAATGAGACTGTATTTTCAATTTTTAGGATTTTGAAATTTTATGAGATCTAGGATATCTCAAAATAAAACTTGAAATCTAAGAAAATCAAACGAATCTTTGAAGCTTTGAGCTAGATCTTTGCAAAGATGCAACCAAAACCTCTCAGATAAGAGATATTTGTAAACATTAAGCTCAAATGATGAAATATTTGTGCAACATTTGCAAAAACCAATAGACTCCCTGTTTGGCCCTCCTTCTAGCACCAATTTATGTTGATGATGATGTTTAAACAAACATAGAATAAAAGTTACTCATCGACCTTTATTCATCTTGAAAGATACAATGAATTCAAAGAATTCATGATCCCAAGTCTCCGTTGATTAGTTCATAATCTATTGATGTTACTCAGTGGTTGATGTGTGTTGTTGTTTTCCATTTAGGGGCCTTACGTTCTTCAGTAATTTCTACAAAGTTTATCAATATTTCTCAAAATATCCTGTCCTTTATGTCTGCCCTGCATAAATCTCCAACAATTCTACCTCTGCACTATGAATGTATTCAAATAATGTGCCTACAGGTTGATATTTGCCTATTTCTACCATTATTTGTAATTCTTTGCATGATATTTTCAACATTACATGCATTTGGCTCAAAATATGCTAAGGATTCCAGTTATCTACGAGATGTCAGCATATTTATCTATTCTATTTATTATTTATCATGATTTGCAGTTATAGAAGTGATTTCAATGAAATTAAAATGAGAAAAAGGGTTAGAAGATGAGATTCCCAAAATTACTTGACTGAGATCACTAATCCACATACAGGTTCCCATACAGCAATGAAGAGAAGAAAACTAGAATCATACTTTAGCAGGACATTCCACAAATCTGCATGATCCAGTGCAAATCTTCAAAGGAAAAGTTAACAACAACATGCAATAAAATGAAAGCGCTTCCAGTTGAACACATGATTCACCATTACATATTAGAAATCAACTTGAAGATTACGTAAAGTTTACAATTAGGATGTAATCTGAAGCTTCATCTCCATTCAGTATGCTTAAGAATAGGTACATTTACAATGATCTGAAGAAAGAACCTTGACATTTCAACAATTTAGTCCTCATTAGTCTCAGTAATCCGATCTCTTATCAGGTCTACATTAATTGGCTTTATTTTGCCAGATATTTTATCTCTCGGTATCTCCCTCTTGTTATGACAAATCATGGCCCCGTTATAGAACAAAGACCAGAAAATAGTTACATTGATCTAATGATCAAGATCCTCTCAAAACAACCAATGATCTAGATGAATAGCACATGCTTTGCCAGTTGGCAATTGTATAGGTGGCATAGAATATTCTAGCATCTTTGACCTGGTCCACCTTCCAGCTGGCAATCAACACATTTGACAATATCCTCCTTAGCTCAGGTTCATGTTGTCTCTGTGTGCAACTCTGCAATGTTCAGCCAGCCACAAACAACTCCAACATCCTGTAATAAACAGACAAGAATTAAGCCTCAACTTCATTTAAAACAAGCAGGGAAATTAAACATTTAAATTAAATCAGGTTGAATGTGCAAACATAGAATATTAGGTTCTGAATCTGTGAATAATGGCATACTAAATGCATATATGATGCTAAAATTGGTCGTGTCAACCTATTGTTGACCAAAAACATGCATCAGGCCTAAAAATAGCTTCAAAATCTATCTCTTTATTTTCCTGCCTTTTCCTTTGTATATCGGGTGCTCATCACCCTATATATATTGGGTTATATTTCTCCTTGCATATATCGGGTTATACTTTGTGATTATGCAAGCACAAAACATATAAGACCTTTTCTGTATTTAACTTTCCATTCACGTCCGGTGCATGTATGTCGGGTTAGATCCTTTGTTTGCATATCTGGTTGTATATTATGATCATGCTAACCATTCTGAATATACAACAAATTTTTCAATATTTAATTTTCCATTTGAATCCGGTCATTGTATATTATCGACTTGCATATCGGGTTAGACTTTGTGATTATACAAGCCAAAAAGACATATAACAAATTTTCAATATTTAATTTTCTAATCGCATCCATTCATTGCACTTTAACCATATGTATCTTTGGATATACATCCGGGTATACATACAACGAATTAATGCTAATTTAATCTTTTTGGTTCCGTAATGTATCTGACATGTGAGGTATATTAACTAATATGACCCTCTTTGATTAATCAGGATATGATGGTGATGTCACCATCATGGACAGGCCTCGTTGAAATCTGAAAGTGATGATGCCACAGTCATGCTAAAGGAAATCGAGGTGTTTAAGAAATATGACCCTGATGTTCAAGAATATCACCCCCCAAATAAGATGACATCATGGTCATGTTGAACTTTTGTATATCGAGGGTCAAAATGACATTACCGTCATGTTAGGAAAGATTGGTCATATGGGAAAGATGACAGCTGTTAGATAATAGATGACCTTCAGATGTCGATCCGACTGATGATGTCGCCATCATGTTGGGTCCTTCATTGAATGAGATAAGCTGATGTCAGCGTCATATTAGTGCTGGGGTGATATTCCTTGAAGGGGGTGACCTTATGAATATCAGGTGATATTTGTAATATCAGGGTGATTTTATACAAGGTGACTGATGTTTGGAATATGATCCCCCTCCTGAATGTCATGTTTGACTAGAACTTTGACCTATCATAACTTTCTCATTTGGTCAAATTTCAGGGTGATGTAAAAGGCAAACTTTCCTAGAATTTTATACTCTTTCACATGGCAGGCTTCTTGAGGAAAGATTCAGACTTTGGAATTTGGGTTCAGACTTCAAGATCACAAATATACCTGACATTAGGCATATGCATACTGACTGATGTTGCTTTTACCATTACCGCCCAGAGCACAAAAGCAAGGGAATAAGCCAGCAAAGTTGGGTCCCTATTTTGCTAAGGCAAAATGGGGCGTGTTGTATAACCACACAACAACTTGCCACCAAAGAAAACCACACAATTCAAATAATTCAAGAGGTGAGGATAAGTTAAAACATAATGGTCTAACTCCTATTAAGCATGAGCATCCCAATCCTTTCTAACTGGTATCATGTTCATCAATATAACAATGAATTGATAAGGGATCAAGTGTGTGCACGTGATTCATCTACTCACCTTGAAAGTGAATTGAATAAATCA
The DNA here is from genome assembly GCA_027924645.1 of Cunninghamia lanceolata. Taxonomy (NCBI): domain Eukaryota; kingdom Viridiplantae; phylum Streptophyta; class Pinopsida; order Cupressales; family Cupressaceae; genus Cunninghamia; species Cunninghamia lanceolata. The sequence goes on along the minus strand of BSBN01001466.1, from coordinate 11,759,743 downwards.
GTGACTGGTGTTAAGCTACATAGTTTGGTTCATCCCTTATAGCCAACCTGGATAGAGCCTTGCTGTCAGCAGGCATCTATAGCCCCAGCAAGGTTATCGTTGCAATTCCCCTAAGTAGAGCCCCACTACCAATCAGGCATCTATAGCCCCGGTAGAGTTACTTAGATGGCCTAATTTTCTCTTTAAGTATTCAATATATTTCTCCCTTCTTTTATATTTGCATTTATAAGATATCATCATGTTAGCACATTTTGCAAGGTGCAGTCACTTGCTGCTTTAGGTTGGGAATTGCAATGGTAGCAAGGGCAACCTTTAAATTTTTCACTTAACACCTACACTGATATGTTCAACAAACCCAAGGATGTTAGGTGTGTTAGTGTGTGCATCTCCTTGACTCAAGAAAAAGTAATTCTGATGAACCAGATACCACAGACCTGATCAAGAGTACCTATACTACATGAGTTACAACCTTTGTAAAAACTTATATCCAACTCTTCAATTCTAACAATTTTTGCAGTGTTCTTAAGTAACAAGGTGCACCAGTTTTGCCCAACCAAAACAAAGACTCAACAACACAAAAAAAAGCAAACACATAAAGCAAACTATACAAACAACTAACTACCAAAGGGAAACAATAGAAAATAAAACAAGAAAGCAAAGAACAAAAATAAAATAACTACTCTACCAAACTATACATAAACCCTACAAGGCAAATAAAACCCAGGAAAAGACCCAAAGACACCTGTATTTGCATACCTCCTTAGATTATGTAGGAGCATCAGGGCACTTGTTATGGATCTAATCCTAGCAAATTTATCTTTGTATTCTAAAAAATATTCTTGTATTCTAAATTCATTATATTTCATAGAATAATCTCTAATTATCAGCAACTAAGGAAGCTCATCATGTTCATGACTAATCCATATGCATGTTTTATCTCTTAAATTTCCATAATCAAAATAGTAATCAACATCATTTACTGTGGAAAGGAGAAATACAACCTGGTGTATTTCTGGTTCTACAGTTGGACATGCATGTTTGTTGATAGCTGGTCCTCCATTTAACTCTGCATTTTCATTGCTTAGCTCAATGTCTGGTCTCACTTCAAATTGAAGGATGTATGCCTCTTGATAGATTATTTCTTCATCCTTATCCAGTTTTGTTTCTTCATTCTGGATATTCAGTTTTGTCCTCAAGTTTTGGAAATGTTTCAATGTTCTCTTCAATTTTATGCACATCAGCATCTAAATGATTATCTTCATAATCATAACCTGATATATAGAGATTTATCATTTCTAAATCATTTGACTGTAAAGGTGAATTAACTTTCAATTGATAGGGATACTCCCCTGTTTCATTTTCAAAATAATGCTGGACTAACATTTGATCATGCACAACAACTCCAAATATTTTTGCATCTTCAACTTTCATGAATTGTTCATCAAATATTTCACATTTTCCATCTAGTAGAGTGTCTGGTTCCATTGACCTGCAACATTCTTGCATTTGATCATTCAACTTGAACAAGTTATCTATAAAATCAAGATTTACTTTCTTTTCTGTGACTCCATTAGTTGCTATCATAGGAACTTCATCAGCGACAGTGCATGTAAATTGTTGCATTACCTATTTACACCTCTTTATCAACTCATCTCTATCAAAACTGCTAAACTCAGACCCAGAAACATTATCCTGACAAGTGTTTAGTAATTCAATATATTTGTCTAGTGTATCAAGATCAATTTCATATTTATCTTCCCCCTCATCAAATCTTTCTTGCTGATTGTCTGATGATGTGAAACAAGAAGTGTTTTCTTCTCTATGATTTTCAAAAGATTCATACCTGCACTCTTCCTCACCCTTATCACAAGGTAGAGAACTCCAATATTTACCATAAAATGATTCAAGGAAAGATGTTTCCTCTTCTTTACCTTCTAGAACTGATTCAGTTATTATATTTTCTAAACAACTCATTATTACGGGCGTTGCATCTTCTTGCTGTTCCAGGATTCGAGTCTTCTCCAACATGACCAAGTAATCATCACAATCTCTTTTTGAATATTCTTCATCATGTAATCTGCACCAGCTTTCAATCAGGACATCATCAGTGGATAAACCTAATATATGACTACACTGTATGTTTCTATACAAATATAATTTGAAATCTTTAAAACGATCCACTTCATTGTATGGACAACTAATAATTTCTAGTGCTGTATATGCTTGTTGCTCCAGAATTTCTTCATTTTCCTGCCAAACTTCAGCCCTGAACACATCTATAAAAAATATCAGTCCTTTCAAATATAAATCCAACCTTGTAAGAAAAGTTAGATACTTAATTTCACTGTGTTCCACAATCTGGTGTATCCTGCAACAACTGGATAAACCAAAGTTAGACAAACTTTGAGGATAAAGCTGTCTATTCAAAATTTCCTGAAATAAAGAAATGTTAACCTGACAATTCTCTTCATATGCACCCATTAAAATGAGACTCTATTTTTAATTTTTAGGATTTTGAAATTTTATGAGATCTAACATATCTCAGAATAAAACTTGAAAGCTCAGAAAATCAAACGAATCTTTGAAGCTTTGAGTTAGATCTTTGCAAAGATCCAACCAAAACCTCTCAGATAAGAGATATTTGCAGACATTAAGCTCAAATGATGAAATATTTGTGCAACATTTGCAGAAACCAACAGACTCCCTGTTCGGACCTCCTTCTAGCGCCAATTTATGTTGATGATGATGTTAGTCATAAACAAACATAGAATAAAAGTTACACAACAACCTTTATTCATCTTGAAAGATACGATGAATTCAGAGAATTCATGATCCCAAGTCTCCATTGATTAGTTCATAATCTACTGACATTACTTAGTGGTTGATGTGTGTTGTTCATTTCCATTCAGGGGCCTTACGTTCTTTAGTAATTTCTGCAAAGTTTATCAATATTTCTCCAAATATCCTATCCTTTATGTCTGCCCTGCATAAATCTCCAACAATTCTACCTCTGCACTATGAATGTATTCAAATAATGTGCCTACAGGTTGATATTTGCCTGATTTCTACCATTATTTGTAATTCTTTGCATGATATTTTCAACATTACATGTATTTGGCTCAAAATATGCTAAGGATTTCCAGTTATCTACGAGATGTCAGCATATTTCTCTGTTTTGCTTATTATTTATCATGATTTGCAGTTATAGAAGTGATTTCAATGAAATTAAAATGAGAAAAAGGGTTAGAAGACGAGATTCCCAAAATTACTTGACTGAGATCACTAATCCACATACAGGTTCCCATACAGCAATGAAGAGAAGAAAACTAGAATCATACTTTAGCAGGACATTCTACAAATCCACATGATCCAGTGCAAATCTTCAAAGGAAAAGTTAACAACAACATGCAATAAAATGAAAGCACTTCCAGTTGAACATAGGAATTCACCATTACATATTAGAAATCAACTTGAAGATTATGTAAAGTTTACAATTAGGATGTAATCTGAAGCTTCATCTCCATTCAATAATCTTAAGAACAGATACATTTACAATGATCTGAAGAAAGAACATTGACATTTCAACATTTCAGTCCTCATTAGTCTCGGTAATCCGATCTCTTATCAGGTCTACATTAATTGGCCTTATTTTTCTAGATATTTTGTCTCTCGGTATCTCCCTTTTGTTATGACAAATCATGGCCCCTTTATAGAACAAAGACCAGAAAATAGTTACATTGATCCAATGATCAGGATCCTCTCAAAACAATCAATGCTCTAGATGAACAACACGTGCTTTACCAGTTGGCAATTGTATAGCTGGCATAGAATATTCCAGCATCTTCAACCTGGTCCACCTTCCAGCTGGCAATCAGCACATTTGACAATATCCTCCTTAGCTCAGGGTCATGTTACCTCTATGTGCAACTCTGCAATGTTCAGCCAGCCACAAACAACTCCAACATCCTATAATAAATAGACAAGAATTAAGCCTCAGCTTCATTTAAAACAAGCAAGGAAATTAAACATTTAAATTAAATCAGGTTGAATGTGCAAACATAGAATATCGGGTTCTAAATCTGTGAACAATCACATACTAAATGCATATATGATGCTAAAAATGGTCGGGTCAACCTATTGTTGACCAGAAACATGCATTAGGCCTAAAAATAGCTTCAAAATCTATCTCTTTATTTTCCCACCCTTTCCTTTGTATATCGGGTGCTCATCACCCTATATATATATCGGGTTATATTTCTCCTTGCATATATCGGGTTATACTTTGTGATTATGCAAGCACAAAACATACAAGACCTTTTCTGTATTTAAATTTCCATTCACGTCTGGTGCCTGTATATCGGGTTAGATCCTTCGTTTGCATATCTGGTTGTATATTATGATCATGCTAACCATTCCGAATATACAACAAGTTTTTTAATATTTAATTTTCCATTTGAATCTGGTCATTGTATATTATCGACTTGCATATCGGGTTAGACTTTGTGATTATACAAGCCAAAAAGACATACAACGAATTTTCAATATTTAATTTTCTAATCACATCCGCTCATTGCACTTTAACCATATGTATCTTTGGATATACATCCAAGTATACATACAATGAATTAATGCTAATTTAATCTTTTTGGTTTCGTAATGTATCTGACATGTGAGGCATATTAACTAATATGACCCTCTTTGATTAATTAGGATATGATGGTGATGTCACCATCATGAACGGGCCTCATTGAAATGTGAAAGTGATGACACCACGGTCATGCTGAAGGAAATCAAGGTGTTTAAGAAATATGACCCTGATGTTCAAGAATATCACCCCCCAAATAAGATGACATCATGGTCATTTTGAACTTTTGTATATCGAGTGTCAAAATGACGTCACCGTCATGTTAGGAAAGATCAGTCATATTAGGAAAAATGACAGCTATTAGATAATAGATGACCTTTAGATGTTGATTCGACTGATGATGCCGCCATCATGTTGGGTCCTCCGTTGAATGAGATAAGCTAACGTCAATGTCATATTAGCGCTGGGGTGATATTCCTCGAAGCGGGTGATCTTATGAAGATCGGGTGATATTTGTAATATTGGGGTGATATTTGTAATATCAAGGTGATATTTGTAATATTAGGGTGATCTTATACAAGGTGACTGATGTTTGGAATATGATCCCCCTCCTGAATGTCAGGTTTGACCAGAACTTTGTCCTATCATAACTTCCTCATTTGACCGAATTTCAGGGTGATGTAAAAGAAAACTTTCCTAGAATTTTACAGTCTTTCACATGTCAGGCTTCTTGAGGAAAGATTCAGACTTTGGAATTTGGGTTCAGACTTCAAGATCACAAATATACCTGACATTAGGCATATGGATACTGACTGATGCTACTTTTACCATTACCGCCCAGAGCACAAAAGCAAGGGAACAAGCCAGCAAAGTTGGGTCCCTATTTTGCTAAGGCAAAATGGGGTATGCTGTGTAACCACACAACAGGATGTCAAATTGAGCCCCAATTGTAGCTAACCTATCAGCATGGGAGTTCTGATTTCTTGGAATAGAGATCAGATTAAAAGAATCAAATTCTTCAATCATGTCCCACACCCTATGTTTGTAGTATTTCAAAACATCATTTTTTGTAAGATGCAGTCCTCTTACCTGATTTACAATGAGTTCACTATCCACATACACCTGTAGACATCCTATTTTCCTCTTTCTTGCCCACTGCAAACCTTGAATCAATCCTTCATATTCAGCAGTGTTGTTTGTACACGCAAAGGTAAAACGGAAAGAAGAAAAATATTTTTCACCTTGTGGTGACACCAACATTGCACCACCACCAGATCCATTTCTACTCCTAGAGCCATCAAAATACATTTTCCACACCCCATTTTGCTGCTCTGTCTACAGTTTTGCATCCTTCACAAGATTTGGTATTGCTGTTTCAGGTTCATGAAGTATGTAAACCCCCATACTAGCTTCTTGGATGTGTCCCTTGGGATCATCTATAACATTTTCTGAGGACCACTTCCTTAAGAGTACCTCTAGTATGCTTTCAACTTGTAGTTCTTGAGCAACCACAAGCTCAAGATCATCAAAAATAATGCAATTTGCATTAACAACACTCGGTGTGTAAGGCTCTATGTGATGATTTGAAAGTAACTTAGATTTTAAAGTTACTTTGGTGCCATATCTGGTCCTAAAAAACATGTGGGACCAGTCTGAGGATAAATATCCTCCTATCTTGGCTGTAAATTCTCTTGATAAGCACATGGCAAAATAAAGAGGCAAATCTATGATGAACACCTCCTGTGAAATGGAAACATTTGGGCAAGTGTGCAGAGTGAGACCTAGGTCTTTTATTACACCCACAGTGTTAATAGCTATGCCATCTAATTGGAGTACACCCTTCTCAAGAGGCTGGTATTTGAGCCCTAACTGGTCTGCAATCTGTTTAGGCATCACAAAACTGCTTACACCACTATGCACCATACAATTGTATACTAATTTGTCTCTAATTATCAATGATATATAAAATGGGAGTGGTTTAGCACTTTGGTTTGGCTGTTTGCTATTATCCTGAGATGAATTGGTAAGGACAGCCCTATTTGGGTCAATAGTTGTATCCTTGGACACTTTCAAATCAGACAAGGTAGATTGCAATATGTCCTTTTGGCCCAGGGTGGCTCAAGAATCCCACATAGACATTGTCACATTCATCTTCTTCATATTTTCAATAATATTGAAAGGTGGAATGACACTTACCTTCTGATTTGATTTTGTAGCAGCAACTTCTGCTTGCAAATGAGGCATCTCCCTTGCTGCTGCTGGGTTAATTATTTGTAGAATATGGGGAATATGTGATGTAGAAGTATCAGCAGGTGCTTTTCCTTTATTTGCTGCTTGGTCAGTCTCATAACCCCTTTTCTTGGCTCTTGTATTTGCTGCCACTGGAGTATTATCTCTATTCATGCCACAAAATTCACCTTGCTGCCAATTCATGAAAGCATAATCACTTTGAGGTTGTTCCTGTTGTTGCACAACCCCATCATTTAGTGTACTTGGCTATGAGGCTAATACATTTTGCACCATTAAAGCCTGATTTATCACTCCATTTGAATAGGTTGCTTGACTATGTGGTTGATTACATGGATAGCACCACTCATATTCAGTTGCAAGGTTGTTTTGAGTAGGGACTAAGTCTCTTACTGCATTAGTAGGCGCTGGATTATAAGGCTGAAAAGGCCTTTGATTCACATTTTGCCTAGCACCTTGATAGTTGCTTTGATAAGGTGGCCTATTAGCTTGATATGACTGATTTTGGCCTTGATATGGCTGTTGATTTTGCCCTTGAGGTTGTGACTAGTAAGATTGCCTACTCCGGGATTGTTGTTTTTTAATGCTCACTAGCTCATTGCCAAAAGTTTGCAAAATATTTTCTATTTTTTGTTGGCTATTTTTAATATCCTTTAATTCTTGTGATGAGCTAGAAGTAGTAGGCTCAGGATTGGCAGTACTTGGTAATGCTACCATAGTAGGTGAAGGGGCAAAATATGGGATTAGCAAAGGCACTGAAGCTGAATCTTAGGAAAAATAGGCACTGGTGGTCTAGGTGCTATTTTTTCAGCCTGAATCAAGTTATTCTCTGTCCTAATGGATAATTCATAAGCATTAGGTAAACTATTACCTCTTAATGATTGGATCATCACTGAAATGGCACTATTTAGGGCTTTCAAACAATACAAGAATGCATACTCAGCTGGAGGTCTTACCATGGTAGGGATTCTGTCCCATGTCTTCTAGAATCTAAAATTAAAATCCATCATTTACTCTTGAGGAGCTCTCTTTATAGTTGTCATTTGTTCAACCAATGATAGATTATCTGATTTGTCTTAGAATTGCTTATTCAATCTGTCACCTAGATCATCCCAAGTTCCTATAGTCTTCACCGGTAGACTCCTGAACCATTGCAACACTTTCCCCTTAAATGAAGCGGTCAGCAGCCTGATGGCTACATTTGCCTAGGTGACATGATGTACTCCACATAGAGATGCTACGTCTCTAATATGTTCAATAGGAGTAGTCTGATTTTCCCCTGTGAAATAAGGCAGACTCTTCAAAGCTGCCATGGGTATAACATCATGTATAGTCAAATTTAAAGGGTTGCACCCATCAAAAGCCACGAATGGCTGATTTCTTGCCATCTGAGCAGCTAGGGGTAGATTTACTTGAGTTTCTACAAGGACTACAGAAGCATGGTGGAGTCGAATGTATCCTTTTAGAAGTTGGAGTCCTTGCTATAGCTCTACTCTGTCTTCTAGGTGGAGATAGCTGCAAATAGTCAAACGAGCTTGGACTCCTAGTTTGAATCTTTCTCATAAAACATGTATCAGTAGAACTGATCTATTTGTTCCTCCTTAGTATGAGTCACCAGATATGTGATTTCAACCTCTTACAGGTCTGAAATCATTGGCTGCACATCAAAACCAGCGATAAAATTATATGGTCCTATTGGGCATGCCAGAAACTGTTCTCACGTCAAATTGCATCTTGCTTGGAAGGGTTCCAAGCATTCCAATGACACAATGAGAATGATCTCTAAGTGTGGGACTTTGCTAAATGAGATCAGACCTCCAGAGAAGGCCAACTTCCTTCCCTGATTATCACCTAAAACTACTAAATTTTGGGGAAAAGGGAGAAGTAAAACTTTAAAAATGAAGATTAAAACTTGAAAACAAAGGGTAATGCACCAAATAGATTAAAAGAGACTTTCACAACACTGAGAAAATGCACAACATGATCAGATATAGCAAATAAACATACACAGATTCAAATGACCCTAGCAGAGGCAAGAAGCAATATGATTGAGAGGAATAAAATAAATTCACAGACAATCATATGCAGATTTACACAGAACTAGAAAATCAGCAAAGGAGGTAAAATAAATTGCATATATCCAATGAAAGGTAGGGTTATAGTATATGAAAAGTCTATTTTGAAATAGAAAAACTAGAATGCCAAAAATTTCCAACCTTATTTACATCTTATGAATGCATATATATAGCATTCCAAACTATCCTAGGGCAGTTATAAATTTTTTTCTATGAGCTGGAATAGAAAAATATCTACCCTTAATGACTGTCCAACTGCAACAGCTATGGCGTCAAATATCTAGTGCTAGGCAGGTAGGGGATATTTTTCAATCTTTAATGTAGCAGCCTACTCATCATCAATCTAAAAAAGGAGGCGGTGGGGAAATATCTTTTACCATCATTGTGAGCTGATTCATCTTGTTGCAACAATGAATGCCAAAATATCTTCATCTACTCAATGTAGTCGCTGAAACGTCCAGTCGCCCAAGACATACAAATCTAGATCTGAAATTGAGAAGTGATAAAAACTCTTGAAAAGCTGGCCAAAAGAAAGAGGGGACAAAAACATGCATCTTTGCCTCTTACAACATGTCAAAATTTGCTAAGATGGAGGAGATACAAGTGGTCAAAGTTTTGATCAACCCTCTGTATATATCGCTTTGTATCTGTGTATATATCGGCCTCTGAATTTGCCGCCTGAATCACCTTTTTAAACTTTTCTGAAACTCCTTTGTATATGCATGGCACTTGTATATCGGGCCCCACCATTTGTATATTGCATTGTATCTCACCTTGTATATGCAAATATACAAGCTGCAAACATGCAATGTGCATATCCATACAAGTGGTGGTCCCCACCAATTGTATCTTCTTTGTGATTGCCCAACATGTATCATCCTCTTTGTATGTCGAAACATACAATCGCCTTTCATACAAGGCGAACCCTAGAACAACATAGAATAAATTGAAATTTCTATTCGGGTCCAGGTTGTAAATGTTTCCTTTGTATATCTCTTTGTATATGCAAAATATACAAAGCACTTATGCATACAAGCCGGACCTAATGACCGAACATGGCAGAATTTGATCTTCGATTCAGGTCCACCTTGTATACAACCCTTTTGTATTTCTAACTTGTATTTAACAATATACAATTGCCCACATACATGCAAGCCATGGACCCAATGCTGCATTCAACCAAAATGCATATCCATTTGAAATCTGGCTTGCACATTTACTTTGTATCTTTCACTTGTATGTGCAAAATATACAAGCCACAAATATACAATGCACTATTTATGACATACATTGCTCTTTATATATATGCACTTGTATGTTTGGCCCCTTGTATATTTTACTTGTATGTTTTCTATGTATATCACCAATATACAAAGGCCCTTGTATATTGTGGACCCCACTTCTTGTATGTTAACTTGCATCTAATCTTGCATATAAAAATATACAAGAAAACATACAAACAGAAGATACATACAAAGTGCTTGTACCTTGGTGGACCCCACCATTTGTATCTCCTCCTCTAAATATGCAAACAGACAAGCCGTGGACCCCAAAATGACTATTAGCTGTATTTGATTGTTCTGTCGGGTCTAGCTTGTATCACTTTTCCTTGTACATATCTTTGTATATGCAAATATACAAAGCACCTATACATACAATCCGGACTTGATGCCACATATGCTAGAATTTACCTCTGTATCAGGTCTGGCTTGCATGTCCCTTTGCACCTTTGACCATTGTATGTTGGCTTTGTATATCACATGATATACAAACTCCAAATATACAAGCTACGGACCTCAAAAACTATCAACTACTTTGACTGTGTAGTTCAGGTCTGGTTTGTATATTTGACTTGCATTCTTTCTTTGTACATCGCTGATATACAAATCCCTTTATATATCATGGACCCCACCAGATGCACCTTCCTTTGAATGTTCACTGTAGTCGATGCATATAAACTTTATATATCGGCCTTGTATGTTTGCACATACAAGCCGATATACATTCCACTGTTCATACTCACTTGTATGTAGAAGACATACAATCTTCTTTGTATATGCGAGGGCCTCATCTCATGCATCTTGGCGATATACAAACGCATTTGTATTCCTTTTCTGTAGTGACCCTTTGTATCTCCCCTCGTGGCACTGTAGCAAATGTATATTGGCACCGTTGTATGTCAAATATACAAACACAATATACAAACCCTCTCACATACAAACAGGGAATCCTGATGGAATATACCCGCAATGTATCCTTTTCATTGTATATAGTCGCTTATATGTGCGAACATACAAAGCAATATACAAGCCCCTTGGTATACAAGGGCAGAATATTTTGGGGAATCTTCAATGTATATTCACTTTGCATATTTCCTTGCATCTTTTCTTGTGACCCGATATACAAACCGGCAATATTTTGGGAATCTGTGAAAGATTCCCCATTTGCATATGCACCTCTTAAGCCCACTATACATTCAGAAATGCATATATAACTCACTTTTTTCATCATTTTCTAAGGCCAATAGAAATTTGCAAGCCCGCCAATGAACGTTTGAACTCTATGTTGACCAAAATGTTGACCATGAATAACTTCTTTATTTGGCTGAATTTCACGGTGATGTAAAAAGCAAACCTGCCTATTTTTTCAAGCTCTTTCCAATGGTAAAGTTTTTTAGCAAGGTTTTGGGAAAAAAATGGCACTTTAAGCTTTATAGGAACATTTTCCAAAGGATTTTCAAGAAAAAGTACCAGGTTAACCATTTGACTCTGGGCAGAGGAAAATAGTATAACAGTCATATCCTCAGAAACTGACACAAGACTGAAATGGGTACCTAGAAAGGTTAAAAATTTTCTCTCAAAATACCGGGAAATGCTCACTGTTGTGGATGCGCAGCAATAAATGTGCCAGAACAGAGGATAAAAGTACAACAAGTTGAAGTATATGCACAAGTCTGGTGAAGGATAAAAGTGCATTATTAGATCACAAATGCACAGGAAGTCGATGTAAATGCATAGCAGGTCGACACAAATGCGCAGCTCTACAGGATAAATGTGCAGCTCTAGTTTTTTTACTGTTTTTTAATTTTCTTGGTGCATTTTTCAGTGTTTTTGGTTTCTTGGCTGAAAGTTGGTCTTTTTGATTTGATTTCTCAATTATGGCAAGAAGACACAGCAAACATAAAGAATAGTTTCATGGTTTTTGATTTTTTTTGTAATTTTTGGACTCTTTGACTAAAAAGCAAGTACAAATCCTAGGCTAGCTGGGACAATATAAACCGAATCCTCAGTATTTCTAGTTGAGGCATCTTTGAGAGGTGATAATCACCCTTCCCTACACTAGCTTATAGGGGTTTTTGGTTACTAAAAATAAAGGATGATTAGTAAGTGCAACTGTTCAAGTGGTTATACATGCGGCAACACTACTCTCTATTATGGAGTCTCCCAGCCTACAAGGGTTATGCCTTGGAGGGTTTTGGTGGAGGCTGGCTATTGGTATAACTTAATAACACTCATTGTTTGAAGCTTTCACTCCAAACACAATTTTTTTAGAGTGGCTAGGCAGAGCTTAGCTTTAGCTTGTTACCACTTAAGGTCGTTCCCACTTGGATGGAAGGATATCCAAGGGCAAGCCTCTCTAAAGGTTTAACACATGCGAAATGATCTGTCTAGAATTTTGGTCACCCAAGATAGGGGAGAGCATAGGCCTAGTATCATTCCAAAAACATGAAAGACAATGGTTCTTTTCTCCTAGTTAAAATGAAAAAGACTAAATGAGTTAGCTACTTGGGCACATATGTAATTTGTTAACTTTGAGAGCAAGATAGCAATGGTTCAATTTTATCCTCCTACCAATGGGACTTTATTCAATTTGTTGATGCAATAAGATCAAATTACAATCCTTCCTAGTTGGAGCTAAATAAGATTTTCATGAACATCCATTTACTTTCTTTTAGATCAAGAGATGACTTAACAAATGTAGCTATATGACTAAACCAGCTCCTAACCTGTAAGTAGATTAGAGAATATTCCTACGAGAAGTGTTAACATTAGCAAAATCACAAGGAACAACTCAAAAAGTCAGTGTCAGAATCAGATGCATAGCTACAGAGATCATATGCATAGAAATAGACAATAAATATGTAGGATTACAAAAGTGCTAAGACAGAGGTCAAAAGCGGGAATCAGAGAGTATATGCACAGTTTCAGTAAATGTGTCGTATCAGAGGTCAAATACGTAGCTTTGTGGAATAGATGTGCCGAAAGAGTAGATGCACTGAAATAGATAGCAAATACATGTTTGAAATGATCATATGCACATAATCCTCCTGTTTACGGGACCTTAGCACAAAAAACTCAGTTTTTGGATTAAATCAGGGCAAGGCCCCACGGTGGGCACCAAAAATGTTATGGAAAAATTAGTGTAAATGAATAATCAATTATATCAACAATACCCAATAACTCAATGAAATAAGAAACAAAAAAGATTAAACAAACAAAGAACTAAAACCTTGCAAACCTTAATACTTCATAGCCTCCATTGTTCACCTATCTCTATCAATCTTGCATAATGAGTGAAGCTCATAGAAAGTGCACTTCCTTGCTTTTTTTTGCTTCAAGATGTCAATGGAGAATGGCTATGATAATTCTTACAATGAAGAGAAGCTTCACAACAATGGTAATGGTGATGGTAACAAATTGATCGCAAGCTATGGAGGAATTGGGTGCCAAAGGCACGCTATGATTCCTGCAGAGTAAGGGTACTAAAATCTTGGATGATAGAAATAGAGGAAATAGGTTCAATTTATAGACTTGTGAGAGAGAAGATCAATGGTATAGAAAGAATAAGAAGATTGACAGAAGAGATAAATTTAGAACTCATGACGAACGTGCACACAACATGTGTCACACAAAAAGTTGTTTTGTTTGAGTTAACTGCTTTCTTTTATAAAGATAAGATTAGCTTTCATAAATTAGAATGGTTTTTCTAATTTAAGAGTTGTTGATAAAAACAAGATTGATTTAAATCAATTAACTCAACTTGTGATTTGCTTTTTGCATGATTTGAGAGAAATTAAATAATAAATTATTTAATTTTGTGTGCATGAAGAAGAAGATTTATCTTTAGAAGATTTGGAAGATTTTTTAGGAATTAGAAGATAAGAAATCAAATTAAATAAATAAATATATTTAATTATTTGTGCAAGATAGAAGAATAAATAAAATATTTGATTATATTTTATTTTTAGAGATTGAGAGAATTTAAATAAATTTGCATGATTTATTTAAATTTAGAGGAATAAGTTGACTTAATAAAATAATTAAGAATTATTTAATTATTTGGAAGAATTTAATTAAATAAAGGATTTTATTTAATTATTGGAAGACATTAGAAGAGGTAATTAAATAATTTGATATTTAATTAATTTAGAGGAATATGAATCAAATAAATAAATTGATTTATTTATTGATAGAGGAAACAGATGGAATAAATATTAAGAATATTTTATTTAGATAGGGTCGTGTCATTTTTAGGTGTATACAGGCCTAAATTTTATCCTTTGGATTTTCAATATATTTCTTTTCTCTTTTTATGCAAATTCATAAGATATCATCATGTAAGCTCATTATGCAAGCTATGCTCACTTGTTGTTTTAGGTTGGGAATTGCAATGGTAGCAAGGGTGACCTCTGGATTTTTCACTTAACACCTACACTAATGTGTTCAACAAACCCAAGGATGTTAGGTGAGTCATTGTGAAAATCTCCTTGATCAAGAAAAAGGTATCACTGATGAACTAGATATCATAGACATGATCAGAGGTACTTCTTAGTCTGAGTCACAACCTATGTAAAAATTTGTACTCATCACTTGAATTCTAAGAATTTTGTTGGTTTCTTAAAGTGATAAGGTGAATCATCTTGCCTAACCAAAACAAGGACTCAACAATAACAAGTAAAAAGCAAACAAGCAAACACACAACAACAAAGCTATACAAGCAACTATACGATATGTACATTATGATACAATATCCCAACATGACCCTGTCTAAGCTTGAAAATAATGTTTAAGGAATTTTCCATTGACTAGCAATGAAACATCCTCACATGTTAGGGTCTTGAGTTTGTAAGTACTATCTCCTAAGATCTCTAAAATTTGAAAAGGACCTATCCAAAGTTTATCAAACTTCCCATGATCACCTTTCTTTTCATGTGCTTTGTCCCATGCTAGGACTAAATCTAAAATCCTAAAAGATTTTATCCTGGCTCTTTTATCAAACCAACATTTGACAGTAGCTTGATGTTTAGTGAATTGATCAATCTCCCTATCTCTTTTTTCTTCTCGGTGCATGAGTTGAAGCAACCTAACTTCTTGTTTACTATCTATACCTAGATATTCTTGTGCAAATTGCAATGTGGGGATCTTTAGGTTAATAGGGAGGATAGGATCCACCCCATACACTAATTGGTAAGGAGAGTTTCCTAACACAACTTTCATTCTAGTTCGGTCCACCCACAAGGCATACTTAAGTAGGGTATTCCATTCCCTAGGATTGTTTTCTATCAATTTCTTTAGGATACTCAATAAGTTTTTGTTTGTTGACTCTACTAAGTCATTTCCTTGGGGATAATAATTTGAAGAGAATTTAAAAATGATTCCATAATCAAAAGCCCAACTAGATAATCTTAATGATGCAAAAGTTGGTCCATTATCACATACTAGGGCATTTGGAACTCCATACCTGGTTACTATGTTGTTCTCTTAGAATTTGATCACATCCTCTGTAGTGTATGTTTTGCTACTGAATGCTTCAATCAACCTAGTACAATAATCAGTGATAATCAAAACATACCTATGGCCTGAAGATGATGGAGGAATGATAGGACCTATAAAATCCATGCCCCATTGAGAAAATGGGCGCATCTCCATAACTGGTTACAAAGGTTGGGCATCATATTTCTCTCTATTGGCAGCGACCTGACAAGTATGGCAACATTTGATGTACTCAATAGTGTCTTTGAAAATAGTCGGCCAATACTATCTTGCTCTCAGGATAGCATGTGTAGTAGCTAAGTAAGAACCATCTGTTGTTCCAAACTTGTCATGTAACTCAACAAGAACCTTGTCTGCTTCTGGTTTATCCAGACATCTAAGGTATATCCCTTCATAATTTCTCTTGAAAAGGACTCTTCCTTTGATCATGTACTTCCGTGATCTTACTTTTCAAGCTCTCCTTTGAGAAGCTTTCATCTTCAATGGGCATCTCCCAGTGATCAAGATATGTCTGATATCAGAATACCATTCTTTATTCTCTTTATTGTCTACTACATATTGTTGACTCACTATGTTAGGATTAGTCTTAGAAAACATCTGGTTTAATGCTTTCCCTCTTACCAATTTCATGGGTGTTATCTCCATGTCATATTCTTGGATAACCGTTATCCACTTGGCTCTTTTCTCTCTAGGTTCACTCTGCATCAGGAGCATCTTCACTGCTACATCTGGTACTACAATAATTATCTTACTTCTTAAGATGTAATTTTTGAATTTCTTTACTACTTTGACCAAAGCAAGAGCTTGTATTTCAACATCCATATATCTAAGCTCCGTAACTTTGAATGGGAAACTCATTAAAGCTATGGGTTTTTCTTCTTTGGCTTCATTCCTTTGTGTCAAGAGTGTTGCACATGTGTGTTCTGAAGCAAATGAGTAAATATAAAATTCTTGTGTAATCTAGGCTGATCAGGACAGGTGCATCTGATATAACCTTCTTGATGTCCTCAAATGTAGCCTTTGCTTCAGGTGTCCATTCAATCTTGGCATCTTTCTTAAGCATTACATTGAGTGGTTTGACAATCTCTGCAAACCCAGTGATGAACATCTTGACAAAGTTTATCTTACCAAAATAAGATTTAAGTTCTTTCTTACTCCTAGGAAGTTGCAACTTCATGATGGATTCTACCCTAGCATGGTCAATGGTGATCCCATTTTCTTATATCAGATGACCTAGTAATTTACCTATGGTTAATCCAAATATGCACTTCTTTGGATTGAGTGAGATTGAGAACCTTTTTGAGGTCTTCTATGTGATCCCCCCTCTTCTTTGAAAAGATGGTCAAGTTATCCATGTATATGACTATTCATTTGCCAACCAGGCCTCTAAATGCTATGTCCATTGCACGCTGGAAGGTGGCTCTAGCATTAATCAAGCCAAAAGGCATGTGTCTATAAGCAAATATTCCCCACTTGGTAGTGAATGTTGTTTTTAGTCTATCTACTTTGTCTACCATTACCTAGTTGTATCCTGAAAAACCATCCAGGAAGGACATCATTTGAGCTCCATTTACTATTTGCAAGACTTCATCCAATGAAGGTAAAGGATAATTATCCTTCTGAGAAGGTCTGTTCAGATTTCTGAAGTCTACACATAAGCGTATATCACCATTTTTCTTTCTTACTGGGACCAGATTGGCTACCCATGTTGAGTGCCTAATAGGAAATATGATTCTAGCATTCAACAACTTCTTAACCTCTTCAAAGATGATAGGCTCCAACAAATCATTGACATGCCTTTGCTTTTGTCTGAAAGTCTTAGCATCTAGTTTCAATGGAATAGTGTGGGTGATGATTGATGTATCATATGTCTTTAGCTCATCATAGGTCCAGGTGATAACATGTATGTAATCCTTCAATGCTTGAGTTATCCCTACCTTTTCTTCTTTAGTGCAAACTTTACCAATTAGGACATTCCTTACATCTTCATTTTGTCCTATATTGGCTGGTGAATATTCTCCTCCATCATTCTTGGGGAGATCCTTTTGTTTCATCATATTATGTAGATCAAATGCCTTTTCCAATTCTATCATACCTTCAGGAATCTTATTGCTTGGTAAGTCCATGATCTCTTCTTCTTCCCATGTATGATCTTCTAAATTCCTTTCATCTAGGATTTGTGCATCAAATATATCTCTATTTTCTATGAAATCCAAGATATGTTGATCATCATTAAACACTTGAAGATTAGTGACATTATTGGGTATGGAGGGTATTGATATCAGTTCAACTAAAAATCTCTTTAATCTAGAAATGGACAAAGGCTCCAATGTGCTAATAGCTTGTGCCAAGGCATCTGCTCTATGATTTTGTTCTCTAGGGACATGGGTGATATTAAATGTATCAAATTCTTCTATCCAGTCCAACCCTATGTCTATAGCTGGACAACTTCTTGTAATTGCAAGCATAGATACTTCTCACTTGCCTTACCACCAATTCTGAGTCTCCATAAACATGCAGAATCTTAACTCTTTTCCTGAGAGCAAACAACAACCCATGAATTAAAGCTTCATATTCTGTCACATCATTGGTGCATGGGAATTGCAATCTGTATGCTGCCAAATATGACTTTCCTACTGGGTTAATAAGATCTATACCTACCCCAGCTCCTTGTTTATACTTAGATCCATCAAACCTAAGGATCCAAGGTTTATCTTCTATTAATGGCTTATCAGGGCCTTCTCTTTTCATTTTAGCTCTGGCAACTGCACCACCTGATATCCACTATAGCTTTTGGGGTTCATTCTTTGTCATTTTTAGTGGCTGATGTGAACCTGATATCCCTCTTCTTTCCACATCTATAGTATCATCACTATCAGTTTCTAATTGTACTTCAATCTCTTTCTTTTTATTTTTACGTATATCCCTATTGCCAAATAACTAATTCCTTGAATAAAACTACTCTTGCTTATTCAATATATGCATGCATAATGCGCATGTGGTCTCTGAATGCGGTGCTTCATGTAATCTAGACCATCCCTCAATTAAAGCATGATCTAGAGGGATCTCCTGCAATGTAAGCCTTTGAATTTGCTTAGATAAAAATTCCTCAAACTTTGTCAAGTTACTTCCTTTATCTTCATCTGAGATTTCATAATCTGATTCAATTAGACAATCAGTCCCAGGGGTGATATTATTTTCATCTCTAGAAGTATCTTTATCATACATTAGGATCTCCTTTGGATTGTGAGTGTAACTTTCATCCTAATGTGTACTTTCCTCTGTATCTGCAGATGACAAACAAGGTTCAGTATCATTATAACTAGATGTATTACTTACCTCAGTTGAAGATAATCCCTTCTCGCTATAGGCTCATTCCAATTCTATCATATCCAAGGAAGCCTTACAAGTTTTCTCTGAATGTGCTTCATCATGTAACTTGCACCAACCTTTAATTAAAATATCCTCATTGGATATGTTTAATGTTTGGAAATGATGCATTTCTCTAGATAAGTACAATTCAAAGTCTTTGAAGTGATCTACTTCATCATTACCATCTGAACTATAATCAGATTCTATGATCACTATGTTATCCTGATGAACATTTTTATGGATGTGTGTATTGTACATTAGAACTTCCTCTATCCTGACTATTTGAGGTTTGATGGTATAAACCCCTGGTTCAACATCTATGTACAATATCTTATTGGTACTATTATATTTAGTGATCATATGTTTCATCCTAGGTTTAGCTTCTATCCTTATTTGATTAGGAATCCCCTTCCAAGGTAACCACATGTGGTTAAAATCAGTAGACATGTAACCATTGAGTGTTTTTGACCAATCTCTACTGAGCAACATTCTATAAGTGTCAAGGATATCCACCACTTGGATGTCAATGTAATATTGAATCCTTGGATCTGATACTAATTACATGTGGATATGTGTTAATTCTCCCACTACACTTCAATTTTATCTAGTTGTGTCACTTTTTTGAGGGACTTGGCTAGATGCAAGCCTAAGGCATTGCAAATAGATAGTGGCATCACATTGGTTGATGCACTTGAATCTACTAGGCAGTTGTGTAGGTTCTTACCAAATATTCTTAATGTGAGTAGGAATGGGGGTGACTTGGTCTTGTCTCTATAGAGAGTCATATGTGAGGTCTTAGTAGCTTGAACAGTGGCTGAAACTTTATGTTTGACATTGTTTTCTTTGGTTGCATGATCTTTGTTCATGATCTGACTCAGATTATGGGCATGATTATCATCCTTTGGTGTAGACTCATCTAGGGAGCTCATGAAAGCCTTCTTGATGGTTGGAGTTTTAAGGAATTCTAATAGAGATAAGCTAATTTCAACCCTTTTCATCTCCTTAGCTAAATCGGCTGATAAGAAGATTTGTCTGTCGGTAATGGAAATTACGTTAGTGGGACTATAAGCTGAGACATCTCCAGCTTGAGTCTCCACTATTGGTAAAGCAGTCAAACTCCCTCCACCTAACTGAGAATTTAATTTAGCTACTCTTTCCAATAAACGAGAATGTAAATAGATACCAGTTTGTTAGATTCTAGAGATTGATTGCTAGCTTTTGACACTATGTTTTGGCGTACAAAATACTAAGTACTAACCTTGGGAGGACCAGGATTATTACTTGATTTTGGATCTAGGGGAGTGTTGAAGTTATTAGGAGGTAGGGATGTGGTCAAGGGACCAGGCGGTCTGTTAGGATTACTCCTGAGGTTATAATTATGCCTACCCTGATATTGTTATTGATAAGCATGGACTTCCTCATGTTCTACTACTGGTTTGTTTTCATCCTCAAAGGCCAAGGCGGATTATTCACATGCCATTGTGTAATTCTCATGAGTTGAAGTTGTTTGGTGATGAGGCTGATCTACGAAACTTTCTAGTACAAGAGTAGAATCGTATCCACAAGGAACAATCTCATTCCCTTTGATGAAAGGAGGGTCCCCTGTGGTGTTGGACACTTCAGCCTGAAAGATTGTAGCTACTACTTTGAATTGAGGACAATCTAGCTCGGCATGTGCATTAGTGTTGTGTATTCTACACTAATTTGTAAGTGTTGCCTCTGCTAAATTAAACCTAGTAGTCTGTTTTGGTTCATTAGGAGGTTGATTATCCAACGGTGATGGCAAAGAACCATTGTTTGGCCTAGTATTCCACACTCTAGGTTTCCTAGGTGCAGTATTGTTATTACCATTACTATTGTTAAAGTTCCTATCATTGTTATATCTCCTATCAGGATATCCGGATCGATCATTGTTATTTGCATATCCTTAGTTTTGGTTTCATTGAGAATCAAAGTTCTGACCTCTCAAGTGTGTAATCTCGGTTGTCAATTTTATCAATTATGCAGATATTTCTTTGATGCCTTCTTTCTCTTCCTGAACTTTGGCTACTACATTTTCTTGTTGAGGTTTAAAGAAAGAAGAGCCATTGCTATTGTTTTGTCCTACATCTAGGGATGTTTGAACATGTCCACGATACTATATTATCTGACCATTCCCATTTGGAGGGGGCATGATACTAAGTGGAGGTACTTGTAATGGACCGGGCATTGCAATAGGAGGCATCATGACTCCATTGGTCTATGACTGGGTAGGATATGCAGGATATGCTATGTTAGGTGTTGTAGCAAGAATCAACTGCTGATTAACTTTTATTGCCTCTTCATAAGCTCCTGCCATAGTTGTGACACCAGGATGTGTTCTCCTTATGAACATGGAGGTTAGGGGATCTAAGTCTGACTAGTATATTAGTCTAGCGGCCTCATCTCCTACATTGTATGGAGCTACTAGCTTAGAGTACATTTTATGAAATCTAGCATTAAAGTTTGAGATTAGTTCTCCTACTCTTTTAATTGTGGCAAAAAGATGATAAGTCATTGCATGATCTATAGGTATTTTAAACCTATTTTTAAAATCATTTTCCAAGGCATCCCATGAATTAATTGAGGCTTCAGCAAGGATGATGTACCAATTATATGCTTCCTATCCCAAGGAGTATGGAAACAATCTGCATACCACATCCTGATGTTCGATCCTTGCTCTAAAGCAAGCTTCCTTATATGTCTGGATATGATCATCTACATCCTGATATGGATGATACTTAGGGCAAATTTTATCAGGATTTTTAGGAAAAGGATGATATGCAGTAAAGGTCAAGGGTGAATCACCAACAAAGTATGACATTGTGACTGGTGGTTCAGGGATATGAGGTATAATTGGGAATTCTAGAGGTGTTTGAGGTAAGATGGAGATATTGGAGGTGTTATAGTATGTCTTGATGAGGATGGTGATACACTAGACTTAGGAGTATGATGAATGTCAGTGGCACAAGGTTTAAGTCCACGAATAGGTAATTCTTCAAGGAGTCCAATAGATCTGGACCTAGTATTAGGCCTGTGAGCAGGGATTCTAATAGCTTAGGATAGAATATGGATATTTTAGCTAGATCTTTGCAAAGATCAGAGGAAATGATCTTCCAAGGTGGATATTTATGGTCAAGACTCTGCAATAACTAGATATTTATGCAATATTTGCACCAAAGATGCAAATTAAAGGAGGAAGGTTGAACTTTTGGTCACATATATTAGATTATTTAGTCACGCAAGTAGGTTACTACAGGATATTTGCAAGACAACCTGAACAATAACTCAATATTTAAAGACTTCAAGAAATTAACTGCAAAGATAAAGTATTCATGCACAATACTGAAGTATTTATGATCAGCACTCTTGAAACAACCTAAAACAAGTGAATCTTTGCACAAATGTCCAAAGCGTAACCAATTCTAATGAACTTTGACAAGATCACCTTGTGTAGATACATGAATTATGTGTATGTAATTGATTCAAGTAGCAGAAGAGAGAGAGCCCTCCTTCTAGCACCAATTTATGTTGGTTATGATGTTAGTCATAAACACACATAGATAAAGAATTGCAAATCAAACATTTATCATCTCAAATTCATCGTATCTTTCAAGATGATAAAGGTTTGATTTGCAATTGTTTATCTATGTATGTTTATGACTAACATCATAACCAACAGGGCTAATTTATGTTGGTTATGATGTTAGTCATAAACACACATAGATAACAAATTACAAATCAAACCTTTATCATCTTGAAAGATATGATGAATTTGGAGAATTCATGATCCCAAGTCTCCGTGGATTAGTTCATAATCTACTGATGTTACTTAGTGGTTTGATGTGCCATGTTGTTTTCCATTCAAGGGGCCTTATGTTGCTCTGCTTTCAAGAACTAATGTCTGAACATTTGATTTTCCACCTGCTTTCTGTAAATCTTTTAACAAACAAGGTTAATCCTACTGTATTCAACAGATGATGAGGATATTTTATAAGTTTGATCAATTCTTCTGATCATCAACTATTATTGATTATTTTTTCCCTCTGCACTATGGATTCATCTAAATAATGTGCCTACAAGGAGATATTTACATGATTATTGTTGATATTTATATGTACTTGCATGGTATTTTCAATTATACATGCTAATTAGCTCAAATATGCTATGAATATTTAGTTTCCTTCAGGATATCAACATATTTACTTATATTTGCTTGAGATTATCTATATATTTGCAATTGTCATGATGATTTTAATTAAATTAAACAAATTGTATTGAATGCTTTCTAATCTTTACTAAAATGAGTGAATCTTTAGCTATTGATCCATATACATTCTAGATACAGTCATGAAGAGAAGGAAATCAAACCATAGGTTCACCAGGATGTTCCACAGCTAAATATGGTTGATGCAAACTTCGATGGAAAGGAATGAAGACAACATTAACAACATGAATTGCACTCCAAGGGATGCAGCAAGTCAAAGTACAAGCTAAGAATTCATCCACAGATTACTCAAAGTATACTATTGTATGTAATCTAGATCTTCTTTTTCACTAAGTATGCAATAGACATGTATAGTTACAACCAACTTTGAGAATTAGTCCTGAGGCTTTAGCAATCTAATCTCAATAAAGTTTTGAATATGTTATAAGGTGCACTCCATCTCCTTTTATAGGACAAAGAGAGGAGGTGGTTACAAATGATCCAATGATTAGGATTTAGCTATCAAAATCAATGGTCCATATCATCTTTGACTTGGTCAACAAATGTTAAACGTGGCACAGGTTGCCAGCTAGCATCCATCTGGTGGTACTGATCATTTCTTTATCATATGATGCATATGACCCTATCATCGTACATCCTTACTCATTCTTCATCTTCTTCAGTAGTAAATGGGTCATCTACTATATGTGTGCTGATTATCCCCTTGATGGGTTCATCTGCCTGCACTATTCGTTTAATCTCGTCTCCATCTTGAACCTTAGCCTTTGCTATAGCATGCTCTTGTAAGTGGAATTGTGTTTATAATGCAGACCATTTATTCTTTTTACTATTCAACATTTCATTATATCCTTCCACTTTTTCTTTCATCCTAATGGCTTTATTAACTATATCTTCTGACAAATTGTGGAGAGGGTCATCTACTGCATACTTAAAATTATCATGGAAAGCTTCAATTGCAAAATCAATATCTTGATTTTTATCTTCCCCTCGACCTTGTCCTCAAGAGCTTCCAAGATGTTTATTTCCTCAGACATGAGGTGATGCAACTTGATACTGATGTCCCTAAGTTTTGTGTTGCATCTCCTCAGGATATCACTTTCAAATTGAGTATCTTCATACCATATACTCAATAGCTGTGAAGTATGATTGTTTAATACCTTATTATATATGAGTACTTTCACATCTATGTGTTTCATTTCATCCAAAGCAATTAGATCCTTTTCTACTTTGACTGATCTCTATCCAACCTTCTTTTGTAACTCATCCACTTTGCTCCTTAATGTGCTGAGCAAATTCCAATTAGTGAGGGAGGTCTTTATTACCTTCTCTACTTCAGAGATGAATTGAATAAACCAATTATCCATCACATGTGGCTTTTGCTTCATGATATCCAGTCTTGTTACCTCATCCTGAGATATAATGGTTAAAGGGGTAGCCATGCTGACTAGCATGTGATTTGGGTCAATTAGCCCCTTTATTTATGAATGTGTGCAACTGAGAAATGTGCTCCTTGTGCGCTTTATTTTTATTTTTCTCCCTTTCCACAATTTTCAATAAAGAATCAATAATATCCTTGGCTTCTTGGCCTTATTTCTCTTCAGTAGCAAATCCTATATCAATATTGGTCATCTAAAATTCATTAATACTTATCTCTCCCTTTGCTTTATTTTCTATAGGCAAAGCTACTTAAGTTGTTCTCCTGCCTGTGGTAGGATCTCTTTTTATTGTAGAAGTGACCCTTGCCCTTCTCTTTGGCTTAACCATGTTAGCTAAAAATAATGTAGAAATATCAAATTCAAACACATCACTGACCTGAGGTGGGTTCACCTCCTGCTGCAGCCAATATGGTATTTCATCTATAGACCCTTGCTGGTTTGTATGCTCAATGATAGCATCATGAGACTCTACATTTTGTTCCACTCTTGGTGGTGAAGGTTCTTTTCTTTTTCATCTTGAATCTCCTCATGGCGGACCTCCTCCTGTGTAGAGGTTTCTTGTTGCACTTTCACATTCTGGTCATGCATATCCTGTGATGCTTGATCCTCATGAGGGTTTTGAGCACTCTGATCTGGTTTATGTGGGTGATCATTTTGATCATTCTTATTCATATTTTCTTCTTCTTTTATCTGATCATCACCCTTTTGAAGACCTTATTCCCTATCCTTCGATGTGTCTACTTCTCTAGGGTCTTGGGGTTTTTCCATCCTTTCTTCAATTATTCTTCTTTCGAGTATTTGCTCATTATCCTAACCATCATTTTGATCAGTTATCTCTTCATCCTCCATATGTACATTAACTTCTAATTTGCCCTGTTCTGGAGGTAAGTCTTTATCTTTATTTTGGTCTCCATCACCCTAATAAGTCAAATCTATTGTAGCAGGGCTAGTGACTTGATCAACTAATCTTGTCAATCTAATTTGTTGTGCCACCACTTTAGGGTTACCTTCTTCTATTTCCTCTACTTCAACCTCCTCATGATGGACTTCCTTTTGTGCTATGAGGGTACCATGAGGGGTCATTTTAGTATTATTTATTAATGTCTCCATTGAATTGGCAGAGACCTCATTTAGAACATCATCATCAGATAATTCCACTATGTTATCTAATGGAAAGGATTGCTCATCTCTTACACTATGCATCTCTTTTCTCTGTTCCTCTTCCATCTTGGACTTGAATTGTATGATATTAGGAATAGGGACCTCATGCTGTAGATTCTTTAGAATGCCTTCACCATCTTCTCCTCTTAATAGGATAGTGGGGTTCTTATCTACTGCCCCCCTCATAACAGATGTTTGTTTCTTCTAAGGTGGATCTTAGATCTTCTTCTTTTTCTCCCTTATCAGGAGATCATCATTTGAGCTCTCTTCCTCCTCTACAATAGTAGGAGTAGGCGATGCAACATTTTTCTTCTATTTTGCAGGGGCATGAGGTGATGTTATAGCAGATGTGGAGGCTACATCTTCCTTTTGTTGAGGTTGACGAATGACTGTCACCCCAATAGCTTGGTTTCTTTTCTTGATTTTACTTTGTTGCCTCTCCCCTTTTGATAGCCTCTTTTCCTTGAGGAAATTATCATATTCCTCTTCTGATAATTCTTATCTTTTCCTTTTGTTGTCAATAGTGAGTGCCACTCCCTTATTCTTCAGCTTGGTGATCTCTACATCCACCTAGTCTTTGGTCATTTGTATGACCTTCTACATTATCTGATCCAGGGAAGTCACATCTGGTCGACTCCAATCCAGGGATGATATTGTCTCATTATATACATTATTGTCCTCATATTCACGGGACATGATTATACCATCATCTTAATGTAATTGTGCAGGCACTGGTATGCAATCTAATGTACGTATCTATCTCAAAGTAAGCCTTTGGTAGCCTCTCCTTACTTCTACGTCATCATAACAATTGGCCCAATAATCTTCAATGTGCCTTTGATGCATTGGTTTCTTATGTAATGTTTGCATTCTATCATAGGGGTCATATGGCCTAGCTAGTGAGAAGGGCTGTAGGGACATCAACTTTAGTCCTCCAATTACATTTTTTACACTCTCCCTATCATGACACATATACCATCCAATTATGATTGGAAACATAATAATAGGTATCTTTCCTTTCTCAATATAAGCTTCCAGTAAAGGCAATATCTTCCTGGCTAGCTCCATCAGGATGAGTTTGTCATTGGGATATCTTGGCAACATGAGAAGTTGCCCAGTGAAACCTTCCATTCTTATGTATGAAAAGGTGGGGAACTAGATGAACCAAGCCCCATGTCTTTATATTACAGTCTGAGCATCTATGCTTAGTCTCTTTGCTCTATCTTCCTCCGTAGTCCTAACAAGGTGTGTGGAGAATGAATCATTCACTCTCCGGTAATGTTGGAGAGACTCTCTTCATTTCAGTTGTGGGTAATGGTCCCAAATGTTTACATCTCCAGGGTTACTTCCGACCCTACCCACTATTTGTGATCCATCAAAGGTGCCTCTGAATGCACAGGCATATACCACATAGGAGGTCATATGGAACATATTAGTTCTTCCTCCTAACTTCCTCATCCCCTCATCTAGGTTGTCGCTTATGATCTTAGCCCATTCGAGTTTCTCATCAATACCTTCTACTATCCTTATGATTCCATACATCTAATTATCAAAAGATCTAGCATTCAATTTTCCTATCATCATGTTGAGCATCACCATCATATATTGATACTCCTCTAATTTACCCAAGTTTAGTCGAACCACATGTAACGCCCCACCAAGGAACCTAGAAGATAACATAATTAAGCTTACAAAAAGCACAAATATTTTTTTTTAAATGAAAGAAATAACAACAATCATATATTTATTCATAACATTTAAATTAAGCTTTATCCTCTAGGGTTCCATGGCTGCATTACTAACGAACTAAAACAAGATCTAACCAACATTATGAATTAACTAACAACCACAATTTAGTCTAAGTCTAATTGCATCATATGAATAAACACATACAATTCCATATTATATTATTAGATAAATAAGCATCAAGATCCTGCACATAGGATCACATGTACATAAACAAGTTCCTTTACAAGAAAGTACCACATTACATTGTTTACAATATCGCTACCCAGATTACATTGGAGTACATACATCAAGAATAATAGTACATGATTCAACTTATATACAAGACTAGAACATGATCATGAGTATCTGTCTCCTCAAGCTAGAGCAAGATCTGAAATCTACCATACAAGGTACATCCTTCTCGTACACAAACAATAACAAGGGAAACCAATGAAGATAAAAGCACAATCACCCGACCATGTGGAACCCTAAGGTCCACCCCCATGCTAGGAGATAACATGAGGTCCCACAACATAAAACAGTCAATAACATAGAAGACTAACAGGTGTAAGGACTACACATGGCTCCAAAACAACATGGGTCAATATGAACAACACAAGTAACTCAAAGATCACTTCCAGAGGCAATCACACAATGAAAGGGAAAAACACACATTAGGGAGTGCAAGGCTATAGTAGGGAAGAGTGTCATCGCATGGTCCTAACATGGGTTATCCTGGCAGTCTCTCACCAAACGTCGGCCCCCATCCATGGGTTATCTTGGCAGTCCAGACACCAGCCCCCATCTATGGTTGTCCTAGCAGTCTCTCACTAGACGCTGGCCCCATAGGGTGACACATGCGGAACCAACATTCCTTTCGTGAGGACAAGGAAGTTGATCTTGCCAACCATGACCTTCTCATCCCATCCTTAGCCTGAACGAGTACTACAGGCATGGGCGAGGCATCCAAATATCTTAGTTAGTGTGGAAACTACCCAACCCTCTAAATTTATTATTAAGTTATCACTGGATTCAAAACTTCCAATGGGTTATCCTAGCAGCCACTTTGGTCACTGGCCCCACATTGAAAGCCACTCCCCTACCTGCATCTAGAAGACCCTATCCATGAAGCAAAACAATTACCATCACAATGACAAGTAACATATACAATGCAAAGCATTTACCTTCTTGCATACAAAACATAATCACATGGACCAATTCTTATATCCTTGTCCCAAAACATAAACCAAGCATGAACTATCACATTCTCATCATGATGCATTTACAACACAAAATACACATCATTTCACATCACACAGAGCAAGGCATTATCCATCTTGCATAGTCATCATAACCACATGAATAGGTACACTGAGCAAGGCATTATCCATCTTGCACATGTATCATACCAACATGAATAGGAGGCAACATTTCAAGAATGCATTTCATTCAACTCACATGATGCACACAGAGCCAACCCCCACACAATCATACCCTTCTAGGCCTCTAGAAACAACTTCTCCAAATGACACAACACTTGACACCATTAAAAAATACAATGGTTTCACATCACATTCACTCTCAAAGCACATCATAAACTAATACCCTTCAACAATATTTTTTTAAGGAATGTAACATTAATCTGAGCATGAACAATCATCTAACAATTATAAAGTGAATCTATCTCAATAATACAGAACTATAACTTTCTAATCACCAGTAGTAGTTATAATATGATCATAAGATATAAGTGTCCATGAATATCAATATTTTAACTAATAATTCTCAAGACTTATAAATCAAATCTTAAATACATTGTTTACAAACCTAATTCCAAACCTACTTATCATATTTCTACTAATAAATCATAATAAAATCAATATCAATTTAAATTAAATTTATACAATCACTTTATCCAAATTGAGTTCTTCTACTTTTATTCTATATAGATTTAATAGCCTTCTTATAACCTAACAAACAACCAAAATAAGTAGAGTTATTTATAATTGAAAGCATATTCACCTTCGGTAGCATAGATAAGAAGATATAATTGTTGGAACTTCTTAGGTAATGTTTTTTTTTAACAAACGCCTCAAAGGGATGGCATCTCATGGATATCAGCAATTGCAGGATTAGTACAAATGAATATGTTGAGAAATTTTAGAGAAACCCAGTTCGAAAATATAGAGTTATTGGTGACGCAACTAACTGTTTTAAAAGAGACGAAACAGATGAGAGGTAGACAGTCACAAAATATTCATATCTCCAAAATAGAAAACTGGGTATGACTTATTTTTGGATATGATTTAGATATCTTTACCGTGCACCATATATAAATGTTATAGAGGAACCCAGTTTGTAAAAATAAAGTTATTGTTGATGCAACAAACCGATAAAACAAAGACGAAATGGTTGAGAGATAGACAGTCCCAAAATATTCATATCTCCAAAACGACAAACTGGGTATGATTGATTTTAGGATATGATTTGGATAACTTGGTTGTACACCATATATAAAATAATTAGAGGAACCCAGTTCGTAAAAGTAAAGTTATGGTTGATGCAACAGACTAAAAAAAATAGAGATGAAATGGGTGAGAGATAGACAGTCACTTCAATCGGTGATTCCCAGAAATGCAATGATACAAACATGCACAATTGGATTTGATAACAATGAGTCTAACCTCTCAAGAAAATTTACAATTGATAGGAAAAATCATAAATCAAACATTTGCTTCAACAGAAAACTGAGACAGAAATTAGAACCAAAGGAACCTGATTTTGCTTCCTTAACTGGGCTGAAGATTCGATGCCGAGTTTAACTACTGCAGCCACAAACCAATCTCTCCAATCTCCTCTCCCCCCAAAAATTCCATTTGTTAAAGATTATTATGAGAGAGAAATCCCCCCCATATCTTCCAGAAGATTCTCCCCATTAAAGGCAATAAATTCTGTCTAAATCCCTTTCATACAAATTGCTATTTTTTTCATTTCCAACTAGACCAGACAATATATTTTTTTCTTATTTATTTCCTTTACAACTAGACAAGAATCATTTTTATTCTTATTTATTTAGTATTTACTATATATGAGTTTTATGACAACTCATAAATATTATCTATTTTTATTGCTACTTAACACAACATTTAATTATATTAATTTATTTATTTATCTTTAGCTAGTATTTACATTTATTATTATTATTTTTTAATTATTTATTTCCCTAAACTCAAATTCTCATAAAGACATTTATATTTATTTATTTATTAAAAGTGCCTTAACTTAATAATTTTATTTTAATGCAACAACTAACTAAAGCACTAATCAAACAATTTCAAACTCAATAATCCAAATGCTGAACAATACCTGACCATTATGCATAATCGAAAAGCAAGACCACCACAACAATGACTTACTATCATGCTCATATGGACAACACTAACTGGGTGCAAAATTGGATACTCATCCTTTTCAAGGATGGTGGCTAATTAGGGGACCATGTGTCATCTCCGTTCAACAGTTTTCATTGAGTTTAAGGTACGCTCAGACCTATCAATTCAGGTGGAGTCGATGCCTGATACCTGCAACCTGTAGCAACCAAAAAAATGGTCAAACATATAGATGTAGATATAAACATACAATCAAACACATTGTAAAAGGAAATCGTAGCATAACAAGGTACTCACACATGAGTAATGTGACACTGTTCCTCTCACAAACACACATCAAACAAGTAACCACATCACACATAATAATCAATAGCTGATCAACCAGATAAGAAACATCATCAGATAATCGTGTGATGCACATAATCAATTAAGTCCATAAAGTTCTCATAACATATGCATAACTCAAGTAAATATCAGTGTCACAACAAAGATTATCAATAAAACATACTAACTGTCATATGAAACCACATGAGGATAATCAAGAATGTCACCAACATGAATGTAGCATCTACCATCATCATATAACATACAATCTCAACTATCTAACATACCCTAAATATTCCTATTATTTTATCTTCACCTTCATGCTCCTTAGCTAGACCACCTGCACATCCAAGGTGAGAATGGAGGGGCACTACACCACACGAGGTCCTCTAGGAAGATTAAAGGCTCCAGTGATACCTTCAATTGAAAAGTCTACTTAAACCCTATCGTGCTTCTCTACCCTTCTGGTATTCACATTATAATTTTGGGCACACTCTACTACCAATTCAGTGGCCTCTATTGCATAAGGAAATCCCCATGCATGCCACATTCTTGAACTGTAGATGTTAAAGATCAAGGGATTCCCAGTTCCTTTCTCTAATTTCATTGTCCATGCAACAAGATCTGTGTTTCCTAGATGTGTATCATTTATTTGTCCGTATTTGAAGGATATCCCCTTTGGTTGTATGAACATAGGTTTCAAGAATTCCGTGTTTGACCTGTTCTTCTAGATTGCCATTAGATCCTGCAACAAAACATGTATATATCTTACCCTAACATGTCATGTGCAGTGGTGGATTCAATGATCACATGAATTTCATGGTGTTAATTCTTTCATTCTAGTATATTTCATGCATCATCATATCAATTGACTCTGGTAAAACCATTTTTACCTGTTCATTTACCATAAATGACAAAAGAGGTTTTTATCATTACGTACTTGATATTCGTTATTCTTTTACTATGTAAGTGATGTCTAGATGAGCATGTTCACCATGCGATTACCATTCTTTGTTCACCATTTAAATACGTATCCCATTCCATTGAGCTCACAAGTTGTAATAATGTCACCTTAATCTCACAGGGGCTCTGTAATTCTTTGCTTAAACGTTTGGTAAATTCAAAATGAGCTCAAATCCTTACTTTTAATCGAGCATAATGGCGAAAAGGGTGTGATTAATGTCCTCATTTTAGTATCCATTGATTGACACTTGAGGCTTGGAGATATTAACAAGTGGTGGGTATTTATTCAAAATTTTGAAGGTTCGACCTACCATTGAAATGGCATTTAATGCAGGGATGCATATTTGCGGAGATCAGGGATATTAGGAAATATGACTGATATCTGGAAGATGAGGATGACATCAACACATGGATGGTCAACTATTGACCAATGACCAAAGTCAGGTCATTATATCTTTATTTAACAATCATGATAACATAATGTGTTGATATGATCAGGTCAACGCGCCACATGGCATCATTCTATTGGTTACTAGAGATCCCCGTATTGCAGGTCTCAAGGGTTAATATGATGTTAGCATCTTTTAGAGGATTTCAAATTGGTCGAGGAGATGACATCATCGTCACATTAACGAAGATTAGGGATGTTAAGAAATATGACCCTCTTGGATTTGGGTCATGATGACATCATCATATCAGGTCCTTTTATAAAGCAAAAAAAGATGATGTCACCGTCATGTTACGAAAGGTCAGGGATATTAAGAAATATGATACATATTTGAAAGATGACTCTTCGAGAATATGCGTGGGTACTTGATGGGCAAATGTTCTCTCAAATTTAAATTTGACGTTTGCATATTAAAGGATACATGGATATTGGGTTCTCTTCATTAAAATATAGATTAGGGGTAGTAGCGAATATCTAGGATATTGGTGAATGTGATCCTTTGGGAATATCAAGTTTGACCAAACTTTGACCGAGCATAACTTTCTACCCCTAAGGAATATCAGGGTGATTCAAAAGGCAAACCTGCTTAGAATTTTCACACTCTTCTATATTATGGGATTTATGATGGAAGAATCTGACTTTGACATTTAGGCTTCCCTTATGAGGCACATGCATGCACAGGGGTGATATACTATTGTTTCATCTGACTTTTACCAAACTGCCCAAAGCGAGAAAACAAACCAGCCAAGCAAAAAGTTGGGTCCCTATTTTGTTGTGGCAAAATGGGGTGTGTTGTGCAACCACACAACACTTCCCTTAACCAATTCTCACCTAGCAAAAATAGAATAGAGAAGAGAACTTGAAGAACACCAACAATGAATCATTGATCACTAAGAACTCATACAACAATACATTTAAAACAAAGAAACGAGGTTAGATAGCCTCCACATCTTAAATGAGAAAAATATTCTTTGATCTAGGCTTAGAACAAGTGACCCTTTGAGTTATATCATTATCACAACAACAATCATTGAATGTTTTCATCAACATCAAAACATTTATCACAATTCTCATCAAACATACACAAATAACCCAACCGCAATCCATGACATTCTTCTTCCTAGTTAATAGAATAACCCCTTGGTCATACCTCCACTCAATTGGCTCTTGCCATAAGAGCGAGAGTGAGTAGGAGGTCGCCCATAGGAAGGATACGGTTCGTGTGTCACATTGGAGTCTAACTCACTCATGTTGTGTCTGATTCACATTATAAACAACATAGGTCCAACAAAAATTTTAACAATGCCTCTCAAATACTCACACATGGTTTCCCATTCATAATCACCAAATCCCATATATGCATCCCCCAATAGTGTAGTTATGGATTTAAAATCTCTTGCTCCAAATAGTCTAAAAAGTTTTCAATCATAGCTTCACCTCCTATTTGTTTCTTTCTCGCCCTACCATCTACATTGGCCTTCCCTCACTCATCCATATTCCTCCTCTTTCCTTTTCCACTTCTTAAAGAAGAGGCCATCAAAAGGAGAGTAACACACTAAATTTGAATCACCAAAACAAAAATCTTTTTAAATGGACACATTCAATCGTTCTTCATGCCACAAGAAAACCAAAAAACCACATTATGCTTCATCATTACTCCTATCTTGTGCAGGCATATCTCTTGAATCCCCTTGCTATCTGAAATAGTGCATAGTGTAACATAGAAAATTGCATGGCCTCACAATTTCACACTATGTTTAGTAACCGTTTTGGTGTTTTCATCTTCTCTCCACATAATAGGCTAGGTTTGTGTGATTTTGGTCTATTTCTTCTACTCTTCTTAAAAATCCATTATGATTCTTAAATTTGTACATGGTCCTAAGGTTCCTTGTATAACCAAGAGTTGGGTTTACTTGGACTTGAGTGCTCCATGTGGACATTGATGCACTGCGCTAGCATCCCATGTCTATTTGCTAACAGGTATCTATTTCTGGGCATTAATTGACACATCTTGGGTGATCGTGAGGATTCTGTTCTGTGTAACACCTCTAGGGGTCGCAGAATGACTCCTTCCATGTTGATGAGGTATAAATAACCTCATTTTTATCATTAACCACATGACCCTTTCTATACCATTAGACTACCTTGAGCCATGCCAATTTATTAGTCTTATATGCAATAATTGTTTATTTTTGAAAGAACGTTGTCAATAAGGATCAACCTGATACTTCCCAACATATCTCAGATACTTAGCCAACACAACAAACATTTGAGGAGGAAAACATCCCCTTCAACATCATGGCTGATAACAATAATGACCCTTTCAATCACCAAAATGGAAGGAGAGGAAACAACCAAGATGATGATAACCCAAATCTTCAAAGAGTAGCCTGAACATTCACTTTTCCTATTGCTCTCAATTCGGATGAAGACTCACCGATGAAAAACATTTCACCTTCTATCCTACCAACCTTTAGAGGTTTGTCTTCTGAGGACCCAGACCAGTTCCTTTTTGAATTTAAAGTTCTGTGTTAAACATATTCTACTACAATACAGATAATCAGAATCTGAAACTTTTTCCCTCTACCTTGAGAGACTCTGTAATGTGATGGTTCATGGGGTTGGTTTCAGGATTGATAACCACTTGGGATGAAATGGAAATCATCTTTCTGGACAAATATCAGAGCTATTGTAGGGTTAGCAATAGGAAGGAAAAATTGTTCAAATTGAGGTAAAAAGAGGATGAAATCCTAGAAGACTTCCTAGATAGGTTTATCTTTCTAATAAAATGATGCAGAGAAGAAACAATGAGCCCAAAAATCTTGAAGACCATATTCCTAAAGGGGCTTGATGAAGACACTAGGAGAAGCTTAGACTTGATGGGAAAAGGAGACGCATCCCGAATTGACCTCAGGGACATTGTTGAGTTGTGCAAAAATTTCTCTTGGACTCATGGAGGAATCTATAAGTCTAGCCTATTGAGAGTGTGTATGAGGAAAATTGACTATGATAAACTAAACAAATCAAAGACCCAATAACATAAAGAGAACTGATCTAAATAAAAGCCATTAATAATAAATCAATGAAACATGAAAGCTTTTACCTAGATTTGTATTGTTCCCTTTTGATGAATGTGGATTGCTCAATAGTATTGCAAAACCATGGTTGCAACAAGCAAGTAGTGTGCTCAAAGATCAATGTCAAAAGATCGTGAAGTTGCTGAATCGATGCGATGTATGCTCAAAGCACTGTTAAGTATGCCTGAGAATAAGTGATCGAAGAGAGATAATGAAGGAGATGAGGAGGGTTTATATAGGTTTCAACAGAGATCGATCAA
Organism: Cunninghamia lanceolata; assembly: GCA_027924645.1. NCBI lineage: Eukaryota > Viridiplantae > Streptophyta > Pinopsida > Cupressales > Cupressaceae > Cunninghamia > Cunninghamia lanceolata. Next base: position 11,723,659 of record BSBN01001466.1, on the reverse strand, counting down.
TGGTCCAAATAATTCAGAAGAATCAATGGAGGAGAATAGTTGAGGAACATGCAACGAATAAGAAGAAGACAAGTGTCACACAAAAGCTGTTTTATTTGAGTTAATCACTTTCTTTTCTAAAGATAAGACATGCTTTTCATAAATTAGAAAGCTTTTTTCTAATTTAAGAGAAATTGATAAAAACAAGGTTGAATGAATAGATAACTCAACTTAAGATTTGCTTTTGCATGATTTGAGAGAAATTAAATAATAAATTATTTAATTGTGTGTGCATGGAGAAGAAGACTTATGTTTAGAAGATTTGAAAGATATTTGTAGATAAGAAAGCAAATTAAATAAATAAATTTATTTAATTGTTGTGCATGATTTGGAAGAATAAATAAAATATTTGATTTATTTTATTTTTGGAGATTGAGAGAATTTAAATAAATTTGATTTGATTTATTCGAATTTGGAAGAATGAATTTGATTTAATTAAATAATTGGAAATTATTTAATTGTAGATAAGAGGGAATTTTGTGATGAATTAATTAAATAATGGGATTTATTTAATTAATGGAGACTTTGAGATTTGGACAGAAGATAATGATCTAATTAAATAATTGAAATTATTTAATTGTGGAAGAATAATAGAGGAATTTAATTTAATTAATTAAATAAATAGAATTTATTTAATTAATGTCAAATTTTAGGAGTTTTGGAAGAATTTGATGAAATTAATTAAATAATTAGATTATTCAATTAATGTTGAAATACAGGTGATGCTCCAGATTAGACGAAATGCAAGTAGTGTGATGACTTGGTCATTTTAGGGTGTCTACATTTTGCCCCTCTTTGGCGCAATGCAGTTTACAACATTGCGTCAAAGAAAATGACTGTTGAAGACATGATACAATTTTTGATGCCCCAGTGTAGCTGGTTGCCCCTGCGTAGCTGGCGTAGGGTGCCCCCTTGAGAGGAAAAATAGGGAAGCGACAAAAGAATTATGTTGACACTCGACTAGAAGATTTTGTTGGAGACAGACAAGGTTGGGCTGATGATAGATAGAAGAAAGGAGATAGGAGAGAACATGAGAGAAAGACGGTTGATCAATCTTTGCTTGAAAAACTATATAAGGCCATGGAAAAATGGATGGTGTAAATGGATGAGCTTGTTGCAATGGTTTCACAAATGTTTATAAAGAGCAATCCTTATTTTTGATATAGCACGTGGATAGTTGGCCACCAAGGTATAAAAGACCAAGGTGCTATAATATCCGAGTGCGTGGACAATGACTCTACAAGCAAGTGGTTTGAACTTAGATCCCTTAGACATAATCTAACCTTGTTGGTACATGTGAATGAGCCATAGTCTTGAACATAAAATAAACTTCAATACATGTAAATGCAAGAAGAATATTAATATGTAAGATGCTAGGTTGTAACACACACAAGATAAATATGATGCTAAGAAAAGATGCTAAAGATCATTCCTCAAACACGGCACACAAAAGCAATGACTATGCCCCCAATCCATACTGCATTGCAACATACCAAGATTATAGATAAATCAAGGTAGCCTTGAATAGGTAATGGATAAAGGAACAAAAGATAAACCATAAAGCAAATTGGCTGACTTACAAAGTAAACATATAGCCAACATATTCTCTTGCCAAAGAGGTTGCTCAAGATAGATTGGATAGGAAAGATAACAGCCTTATCGTAGGAACTTTGTGTCCGTTAAAGGGGGCTATCTACCTAAAAAGACAATGTCTCGCTACAGGAAATGCCACAAGTCATAGGAGACGCATGTGTTGGTCTCGACAATGGGACACTTCGCAGAAGACAAGCTTGTTGATCTAGGGCTTTAGTTAAGCGGGACTTAGCTGATGTTGGCAATCAGAACAGAATAGTAGATGACTCTGGAAGAAAGCTGTTGTGCTTCAGGTTTGTTAAGGACTCTTACTTTGAAAGGATGCACTAGCTTGCTGCTTGAGTTAGTCAAGGCAAGGTGAAATGGATTTGATAAACAGAAGACCAGAAAGGTGACAGTGCTAATGGATTGGGGTGGGTGGAGAATGATGGATCCTGTGTGCTTGAGTACTGGATACATCCTTCATATTCCAGACTGCCTACATAACTTGTATCCATGGGATCAAGGCACATTTATGATGGAAGATGAAAGTGATAAATATGTCGTTCTAGACAGAGTGATGAGATGGGTCAAGATGAAAGGTGGGATCTTATGTACCTGAGTACTGGATACATCCTTCATATTCCAGACTGCCTACATACCCATGTCCATGGGATCAAGGTACCTTAAGATTGAGAAGATGATAATATGTAGTTCTAGGGGGCATGATGATATGGGAAAAGTGTTGAGAAGATAATAGCCTTATTGTAGGAGTGATGTGTCCGTTAAAGAGTGTTATCTGTGGAAAGGAGAAAAGATTGAAGAGCACATTGTGAACCACGAACAAGGAACCAATCCTAGACCTAAGTTAAGGAAAGAGTTGCCCCCATTCCGGTAGAGGAATTTGCATGGGTGACTGATGAAGAAGACATAGAAAGCTTGACCTAGGACAAGACAATGTTAACTGTTGACATAGATCAAGACGTGGGATGACGACGATGGACACTAACAAATTTCCAAGCTATACTAGATAGGGAGATGGAAATGCAAACAAAGTCAATGGTTTTATTATGGATGGATGGATGAAGTGCGTTGTGACAATGGAATGAACAAGACTCGATAGATGATGGATGTTGTGTCTACACATAGTGCATGTTTGCCAGGTTTTCCCTATGGTACTTATCCAAGGTGCATGTTTAACAGGTTTTCACCAGAGGACGGGTTTTTTTTTTTTTGAATACTCTGAGGATCAGGCATAGAACTTCTTGAGATGGACACTGTTAAGTGGCTCATCCAGAGGAATGCCATCAGGTGTAGCTAAAGTATAAGCTCATGATCCATATGTTACTATCACAATAAAGGGACCTAACCAATTAGGTTCAAACTTGCCCTTCTTTTCTCGATCTACTTGATTTCTCTGATTCTCTTTAAGTACAAGATCACCAACTTGAAACCATCTTTCTTTGATATTTTTGTTGTAATTATGCTGGAGGTGGTTTTGATAGACATGGAGATGATTAAGTGCGGCAAGGCGCCTTTCATCGAGTAGTTCTAGCTCAGCTAATCTAGAAGTGTGATACTCTTCTCTGCCGACCAGGTCCTGCATGGACACTCTGAGGGATGGGATCTCGACCTCTCTAGGTAGGATGGCTTCAGAGCCATAGACCAAGGCATAGGGTGTGGCACCAGTTGGTGTTTTGATACTAGTGCGGTAGGCCCATAGGACAGGATTGAGTTGCAAGTGCCAATCACGACCAGCTTCATTGACCATTTTCTTAAGGATTTTGAGAATGGTTTTATTAGAAGCCTTAGCTTGGCCATTACTCTGCAGATAGTAGGGAGTTGAAAAGCGATGTTGGATATTGTATTGTGTACACAAGGCACAGACATCTTGATTCTTGAATGGTCTCCCATTATCAGTGACAATGGCTTGGGGATTACCATACCAGCATATGAGGTAGTTAAGGATAAACTTGGCTATTTGCTTACCAGAGATATAGGTCATGGGAATGGCTTCAACCCACTTCGTGAAATACTCAGTGGCAGTAATGATGAGCTTATGGCCATTGGATGAGGATGGGTGGATTTGTCCTATGAGTTTGAGACCCCATTGAGAAAAAGGCCATGGAGTAGTCACAAGTTGTAGTTCATGAGCTGGTGCATGAATCAAATCTCCATGCTGCTGGCATTGTAGACACTTCTTAGCAAACTATGTAGCATCTTGCTCTATTGTAGGCCAGTAATAACCTGTTCTGAGTATCTTCTTTGTGAGATTAGGACCAGTACAATGTGCACCACAGACACCTTCATGTATGTCTCGTAATGTAGCTTCGACTTCGTCCGCGTTAAGACATTGTAAGAGGATACCATCGAGACTCCAATGATATAGTGTATCACCTAGAATAGTTTAACGGGAGGATCGATGGATAAAGGTTTTGCGTTGGGTGGATGAAAGGTCAGAGGGAAAGGTATTGTTCTTAAGGTATTCATAGATATCTTCATACCATGGGGAATTAGGACTAGCAAGTTCGCAGATGATTTTAGTAACGGGAACATCGACAGCTAATATCAACAATTGTTCGATCAAGAATTTGCATTTCTATGTATTAGCTGGCATGTCAATCAGTGACCCTACAGAAGCCATAGAATCTGCAGCTTTGTTATGCTCTCTTGGAATTTGCTCAAATGTGATGCTAGAAAAGTGTGGTTTATAGGCATCCACTAGTTGCTTGTAGGGGACCAACTTTTCATCCTTTGTTTGATACTCATCTGTAACTTGGTGAATGACTAGCTGTGAGTCTCCATATACTTGTAATTTTGTGATGTCCCATTGAACTACTGTACTGAGACCTATGAGGAGTGCTTCATACTCAGCTATGTTGTTGGTGCAAGGTAATGCAAGCCAATATGACTTAGGAATATAGTCATTTTGAGGTGTGATGAATAAGATGCCGGCCCCTGATCCATGTTGTGTGTAGGAACCATCAAAGTACAACTTCCACATTATTGAGTTAGAAAGAGTGAATAGATTCTCATCCAGAAAGTCTGCTACCATAGGGTGTGTATCGGTCATGGGTACTTCTGCTAGTTGACTTGCAAGGGCTTGTCCTTTGATTGCTTTACGATCTGTATACTCAATGTTGAACTCACTAAGGATCATGACCCATTTAGCTAGTCTGCCTGTGAGAGCTGTTTTTGCTAGTAGATGCTTCAAGGGATCAATTTGGGCTATAAGATTTGTGTGTTGGTTCAACATGTAATGCCGCAACTTTTGGGAAGCGAACACTACTACTAAACAAGCCCTTTCCATTGGTGAATAATTGAGCTCATATCCCACCAAGGTTCTACTAATATAATAAATTGCATGCTCTTTTCCTGATTCATCATGTTGTGCTAGCAAGGCCCCTAGGGCTGAAGTGGTAGTTGAGATGTATAATATCAAAGGTTTATCAGCAACTGGTGGAACCAATACAGGAGGTGTAGCTAGATACTCTTTAAGCTAATCAAATGTTGCTTGACACTTATCATCCCATCAAAATGAGACATCCTTTCAGATTAAGTGTTGAAATGGTTGACATTTATCTGCTAGCTGTGAGATGAAATGCCTGATGGATTGCAACCTTCCCTGAAGGCTCCTTAATGCTTTGAGGTTCTTTGGTGGAGGCATCTCCATGATAGCCTTGACTTTTGTTGGGTCTACTTTGATGCCTCTATGAGATACAATGTATCCTAACAGCTTCCCTGATGTTACACCGAAGACACACTTCTTTGGATTGAGCCTTACTTGGTATTTCTCGAGCCTGTCAAAGATCTGTCCTAGCACTTGTATGTGATCTACCTTAGAAGATTTAGCTAGTATGTCATCAACATAGTCCTCCATGATATGATGAAATAGGTCATGGAATATCACTATCATTACTCTCTGATAGGTTGCTCCTGCATTCTTTAGACCAAACGACATGACACACTAACAATAGTTGCCCCAAGGACAAGTAAAAGTTGTTTTTTGTTGATCTTCTTCTGCTATCCTTATCTGATTGTAGCCTGAGAATCCATCCATGAGAGAAAGCATTTCATGACTTGCTATCAAGTCTACTATAATATCAATGTTTGGTAGTGGAAAATCATCTTTGGGGCATGCTTTATTTAGATCTCTAAAATCATTACACATGCGGATACGCCCATTGGGTTTAGACACAGATACAATGTTTGATACCTAGTCTAAATAATCAATAGGTCATATGAACTTTACATCTAACAACTTCTGTATTTCCACTTTTACCAAGAGAGCTATCTGTGGGTGCATCTTTCTCAACTTTGCTTGACTGGTTTCACTTTTGGATCAACTGTGAGATAATGAACTACTATCTTAGGGTCTAGCCCTAGCACATCAGTATAGGTCCATGCAAAATTGATGGTTCTTTGTAAGAAGAATGTGTTAAGATTCCTATGCTCTGTTTCTGATAGTGATGTTGCTAGGAATGTGGTCTTTGGATTTTTCTTTGTGCCAAGGTTTATCTCTGTAGAATCTTCCACTAGGAGAGCTGACTTCTCTTGATACTTAGATGGTAGGGGAAGGTCAAATTGTCCATCCTCAGGTGCCATAGTAGGGTATTCACCTTTGGATACGTCCTTTATTTTTACTATTTTGTGATCAAGAGGTGCCACAGTGTGGTTTTCACCTAGAGATCTTTCTTTATTTTTACTTTTGTGACTAGAGGATTTGGCATTCTCACCAAAATAAGTTGTTGGCTCTAGTTCCATTACAAAACCTACTTTATGATCACCAAGAGGGATACATTTCCGAAGTCCCATGAACTCAGCTAAAGCTTTGTCATTCTGAAATACATCTATAACAGGGGACCCTTGTTGGTCCCAATCGATAAGTTCAGGGTAGACAAGTGTTACTTTCTGGGTGTTTGTGGTGGAGGTTAAGGATACGGAGGATAGCATAAATATGGAGGATTCTGCAAATAGGTTGGTCATATGGAGGGAAGAGTCAGCGATGATATCCTCAGTAGACGTCGAATCGGTGGGAAAAGTTTCGACCACCTCATTGAGGATATACTCGATGTCTAAGGTGTGCAGTACCTTCTTACCAAATCCTAATCCCTTCTTGTCTAGTTTCTTTGTCACAACAATGGGTTCCATAGTTCCTTGATTCTATTTTCCAAGGCCACCTTTGCCTTTATAGCCCATGTTTTTTACTATCCTTAAGCCATTGCCATATTGCTTTACTGGTATTATGACTGGTTCTTTCTCTTTATAGAGCCAAGAAGAAATGTCCTCAATAGTTTCCTCTTCTAATAACCGTCCTTGTTGGAATTGGGTTAGGAATGTTGGGGGAGGAATAACTACTTTTTTGGTTACTTTGGCAATGGGTGGTTGGCCGTAAGATTTTGGAGATAAAGGCATCCGCCCTACACAACAAGATTTTGAGATATCATAAGTGCCAAAGCCTATATCACGGATGTGTGCTTTGATTTTAGGAAGAGGATTAGGTTCACTTGTAGAGGCTTGAGTCAGAGTTGTAGGATCAACATATAGTGGGGATTCAAGGGCTTTTGCATTGTTAGGCACTTAGTTGCAGTTCTTATAACTGCCTTGCAAGACACGGTAGAATTCAAAAGGATTGGGGTCTCCTGGGATAGTGATCTCTGTACCATTGAATGGGAACTTTAGAGACTGATGGTACGTGGAGGGAATAGCTTTCATTGCATGGATCCATGGGCAGCCTAGGATAATGTTGTAAGGTAGCTCAAAATCAAGGACTTGACATCTGGTTTCAAGCATGACAGGGCCTAGTTGTATAGGAAGGTGGATAATACCTTCTGAACGGTGTTTAGCATCATCATATCCCTTGATTGTAATACTTTGATCAGTGTTGACATGATCCTCAGAGTATCCCAGTTGCTTAAGTAACTTTAAATAATAGATGTTGAGACCAACACCACCATCTATGAGTATACGTTTGATTTTGTGCTTATGGACGAGAACCTCAATATGAAGGGCATCATTGTGACATGGATCATGGGATGGGAGGTCCTTTTCAGAGAAGACCACATTATAGGGTGAAGCAATGTTACCTACTAGAGCCTGGAAATCTGTGACCACTATGTTGTTAGGCACTGCAGACTCTTGGAGGGCTTTTTCTAGCACTACTCTATGTGCAGGTGATGACCATAGAAGGTCCAAGATAGAGATCTATGCTGGCATTTTCCCTAGATGTTCAACAAGATTATAATCAGATTGAGCTGGGAGACTGGGTGTAGGACCATGAATGGTGACACGACCACGACAAGTTGTAATGGCGCAATCCATAGATTTGCCTTTGATTGTGAGGGTAGACATTCGACTCTCTTCAAAATGACCTACAATGGAATCAAAGGAAGTGGAAGCATGATTTATACCTTTACCTCTATCCTGCGAAGGAGGTGGACCATGATGAAGGAATGGTTCCTTGTACATGTCGAGGTCTTTGTTCGTGTGCTGAGCTGGTGGATCTTCTTGTAGAGATATTTGATTGCCTTCGATGAGATTTTGGATTAGGTGCTTGAGTTTCATGCATGATGCAGTTCTATGCCCTTTGCTCCTATGGAATTCATAGTATTCATTTTCTCTATACCGCACAATTTTGTAAATAGGTTCACCATACGGGGGAGCATCGGGTAAGGTGATGAGTCCTTTCTGTAAAATCTTTTGTAAGACTATCTCTATGGGCTCTCCCAAGGGAGTGAATTGACGCCGCGGAGGGTAATCTTGTTGAGGCTGCACTTGTTGTCGTTGCTATTGGTTTTGATAAGGTTGCCTTTGTTGTTGTTGTGGTTGAGGTGGAGCTTGACGTGGATTGGAAAGTTGCAGCGGCATTTACAACGTTTGGACATGTTTAGAATCGACCACACCATCGTTGACCATGTTTTTGTTTTTGTTCCAATATTTGGGTTTATCGCTCGATTGTTGATGAGACGCATTGTCTTTCATTTCTTTGAAGATTTTAACCACACCCTTAGCAATGAGGGCCTTTTCAATGTTGATTCCCTTGTATGTGATTTCGTCGAAGGTTGTAGCACTAAGAATTTGCAAATGAAAACCTAACTCTTGGTTGAGGTTCTGCACAAATATGCTAACAAGTTGTTTCTCTAGAATCTTGAAAGGGAATTTGCTAGCCATTTGTCTCCATCATTGAAGAAAAGAAATGAAAGTTTCTCCATTCTTTTGTTTATTGTTGCATAGATCAGTCATGGAAATCTCATGCTTTGCATTGTAAGAAAAATGGGTGGAAAATTTCTCTGCTAGCTCGTTAAAAGTCTTGATGCCCGTAGGTAAGTGTGAGAACCATTCTATAGCTTGACCTCCAAGACTTCGAGGAAATAGATGCATAAGATATGTGTCGTTATGTGAAACCTTGAAGCAAGCAAGATAGAACTCCCTAAGATGGTCTTTTGGGTCACCTTTTCCTTTGTATTTATCAAATTTAGGAATAGTGAAATTTTGAGGAAAAGGGATCATAGGTAATGACCGATCAAAAGGATAAGGACACACTTCCTCCAAAGAGAAAGTCTTCTTGGTGTGGCCAAATGTAAGATCAGATAGCTGTTGTTGAACTTCCACGATTTTTAGCTCCATCGCTGTGGGAGGGGTTGGAAACATCTCCTGTTGTCCTAGAAGTGGTTGTTGCTGCCCATATGGAAGATTGTATTGTAAGCCATGGGCATTGGTATTATAAGGGTTGTAAGATTGGTTGGGGTCGTATGCATTGTACGTTGGGTTCAGATTGGGTTGGAATTGGAGGTTTTGATTTGGAAGAGGTGGAGACGGCGCTAGGTAAGAATGTTGGCTTTGTGATGGTTGAAGAAAAGAATTGGGTGGAGGAAAGCTAAAGTGCATTTGATTAGGTTGCAATGGTGGCACATAGCTTTGGGAGACTTGATGTTGGGAATGTTGAGGGTGGCTAGGCAATGTGTGAAAGAAATTTAGCGAGGATGAACGTAGCGGAGGAGGGACATAGGTAGAAGTTATTTGCGATGGTTGATTGGGGATGAGCGTAGAAGAATTTTGTGGGGGGATTGCATGACCCTAATTGGTTGAGAGACATGAAGGTTTGATGATATGGGAGGTGGTATGTGTTGAGACCCTTGTTGCATGGCTACATAGTTGTTCCCCAGATTGTAATTGGGTGGAAAACCTATTCGTGAAGGAGTAACAAAAATTCCACTTGCAATTGGTGTGGACACTTTAGGAGTTTGTTGTATATTTGCTTGAGATAAAGTGGCTTGCTTAGCTAGCTCTGCTTGATGTTGGAGAGTTTCTTGTTGATTTTTGTAGATTTCCATAGGAGTCAGAAGCGGTGATACGGCCCTCTTTCCTGTTGGGTTTTGAAAAAGGGGATTCTTATATTGTACCATTGTTTTCCCTTGTGAGCCTTGTTTGGGTAAAGGCGTGGTCACAGTTGACATGGTTTGGACCACCTGTATGGCACTTAGGGTGTTGTTTGTCTCCTTGAGAGTGGATAAATCAAAATCTTGAGGTAACTTGGCTCCTTGTTTTGCTAGCAAGTGAAAGAAATGATATTGGTTCTCACTAAGGATTTTGTCAAAGGCGGCTACAGCTCTAGGATCTTGTATGAATTCATCAAGATCTTGCCCATCTTCTTGAGAGGATTTACCCATTTCAAAGTGTCGATCTTCTTGAGGTGGGGCTAGATTTGCAGTATAACCTTGGGGGACAAAATCTGGAAGCATGTTAGTGGTATAGTGAGGTGTACTTACCAAAGGGACCCTACCCTCATGAGGAGTGCTAGGGAGGTCAAGGTGTGGCACATTGGGAGAATCAGTAGATCTTTTCGTGGGTGTTCTAGGAGTAACCTTGGGAGTAATGTTGAGACGACCTAATTGTGGTGTGTGAGGAGGCAATTTGCACTTCCTAGGGACAACTTGCTTGGACTTCATAGTTTGCTGGAGCCTAGTGGTTACCATGGAATACACTAGGACAAAAGGTAATGCTGGTATTCTGCTTGTGTTTTTGAGAAAAGACAAACTCTGATGCACAAGTAACTGGACCAAAGGCACTATATTGTTTGACCAGAGGTGCAAGACTGTGCAACCAAAAGTGAGCTACTGTAATACCAAAGGCGATGGACTGAGCTACCAAAGGCGAGGTACTACTATACCAAAGGAGAGATACGGTGACCAAAAGTGAGCTACTGTACCACCAAGGGTGAGCTGCTGTAATACCAGAGGTACTGAAGTAGTGTCTGATGTTTTTAAAGGCAATTTTGATTGATTTGGTTATGGTTCTGATTGGATTTGTCATTGGCAAGAGAAAACACAACAAACAAGTGGTCAAAAAAAGAACTGACACAACAGATAGTATATGTTCAAGGCTCACAAAAAATCCCAATGTTTCCACAGGTATAAGACAATTGCAATCAATAACAAGCACTTTTTATCCCTAGAGACAAGGTTTCATTGTAGTAGATCAGCTCACAGCTTAATACTCCGTCGATAAAAATATCATTCCATAAAGGTGTCAGATATTTTGTATCTTTGCGAGAGATGATAGGTAAGGATATCTCACCCTCCCCTTGGAAAGCTCAAGTATTTCACAAGAGCGTTATGGCCAAGGGAATACTATCTCTTCTCAAGGGAGCCAATGGTGAGTATCTTAAGGGCTTAAATCAATTCCCCTTGCACTGATGATTACCACAACGTTCAGAGGTAGATCGGGTAGTCTCTATCTAGAATGGTTCTTAGTAATTTTGAGGGACCAACACCTTACGAGCAATGTGACAAGCTACTAAAAGCTTTAACCAATCCTACTAAGAGTATCAAACACTTCACTCAATGTGAAAATCATTTCCACAAAGAGCTAGTACACCTCTTTTTAGTTTAGCACCACAAGGTAAGGCTGACGTTGGTTAGGACTTGGCTTTCGCCTTATCCCTCTTATATAGAGGTTCAAAGGAAAACTCTGCTTAGGGTCATCCCTTTTGGATGAAACACAATCCAAAAGCAGGCCCTTCTAAAGGAAATATTGAAATGTAAGAGCAAGCACGTCAAACAAAGGTTCAATTGTCCCGTTATAAGAAAAATAAGGTGCAACTAAATTAGGCACACACATGTTTGTAGTTGTCAATTGTCCCTTATGAAATTGAAGTGTTTGGCATTCATGTCCATTGTCCCTTAGAAAATTGAGGTGTTTTTGCATACATGTCCATTTTCCCTTAAGAAAAGCAATATGTTCCTAAGACTTAGATTGCAAAAGTGATTTGTTCAATTATCCCTTAAGAAGGCAATATGTTTCTAAGACTTAGTGCAATAGTTTGAGATTTTTTCAATGCTCGTCCTACATGAACATGTTAGAGAAACCCATTTGCTCTATTTGAGTGATAAGAAGCTGCAACAAGTGATATTAGGTCCACACAAACTCAAAAGTTAGCAAGTGTTTAAAGTCATAGATTGAAGATAGGCCGATGAGTGGTCTTAAAAAATAAATCTTAGAAAATCCTTGAAATAATATTGCCACTGTGTAGAGGACAAAAAAATATCAACTTTCAAAAAAAACATTACCTGAATCTGAGTCCGTTTGCGAAAGTTATGCAACTTGGAAGGTCTAAAAAATCACAGTGATTGTATGGCCTCGGGTTGCGTGCCCGAGGTAAAAAAAATTTACCTTCACCGAAATAGGCCAAATTATATATTTTTCTTCACCTCTCGACCCTTCCGAACGCAACCGTGACCTCTGTTTTTTCCCAACAATCTTCTTTTAAAGATTCTTTTTCGGATCTCTCCAAAAAAAAGTTAAAAAACCTGTGAAATCAAACTTAAAATTCCACAAATTTGATATCAGATCAAGACCAATGGGTCCCACCAGGCATGCCAGAATGTGTATGAGGAAAATTGACTATGATAAACTAAACAAATCAAAAACCAAATAACATAAAGAGAACCGATCTAAATAAAACCCATTAAATATTTTTAGAAGATTTGAAAGATATTTGTAGATAAGAAAGCAAATTAGATAAATAAATTTATTTAATTGTTGTGCATGATTTGGAAGAATAAATAAAATATTTGATTTATTTTATTTTTGGAGATTGAGAGAATTTAAATAAATTTGATTTGATTTATTCAAATTTGGAAGAATGAATTTGATTTAATTAAATAATTGGGAATTATTTAATTGTCGATAAGAGGGAATTTTGTGATGAATTAATTAAATAATGGGATTTATTTAATTAATGGAGACTTTGAGATTTGGACAGAAGATAATGATCTAATTAAATAATTGAAATTATTTAATTGTGGAAGAATAATAGAGGAATTTAATTTAATTAATTAAATAAGAGAATTTATTTAATTAATGTCAAATTTTAGGAGTTTTGGAAGAATTTGATGAAATTAATTAAATAATTAGATTATTTAATTAATGTTGAAATACAGGTGATGCTCCAGATTAGATGAAATGCAAGTAGTGCAATGACTTGGTCATTTTAGGGTGTCTACAGAGAGGATCAAATGAAATTGGCAAATTGTGAGAGGAAATAGCAAATCTAAAAATTGATATCCTTGTTCAATTAAACACCACCCTGGATGGAATACAAGCCAAGACACATAATCCTGAAACCTTGTCCATCTACTAAGGGAGTGTCCTCTAAACAAAGTTGACAGTTGTCAAATTTGTGAGAAAAATCATGCCCCTGATCAATGTGAGATACTCAATGCAATTAAAAACTGAAAGAAAAAGTCATCTCACATAGAGGAAGAGGTCAATAACATAGGCCAAAGACCAAAAGGAAAATTCTCCTATGGTCAAAACTCAAATTAGCACCCTCCAAATAACTGGAATAACAATCAATGGGCGGCACCCATGCCTCTAACACCACCTAATTAGGGACCACTTGAGTGGGTAAAGCAGTCCTAGGCAAATCCTCAATGGGAAAATCAAACTCAACCATAGTGGTACCCTCAAAATCCAACCCTACAATGGAATCGACCTTCAAACCAATTCTATCATGGTCCACGGTGGATGCCAAACCCACAATAGAATCTCCTACCAGCTCCCCAAAATACTCACCAAAATGAGTAGATCAATCAACCCCAACTACCAGTACAACCTATTGCTAATCCCAAGAATAACCATCAAACTACACTAGTGTATTCTACTGAGCAGGAAAACATGGTTGGGGTTAATGCTATCTATTGTGGGAACTTATAGTTAAGGTTAGGAAAAATGCTCCAATAGTGTACCATTGTTGATATCCTAGAAGACCAAAATGAGAAGCCCATTGAAGAAACAAAGACAAATCCCATACCTTTAGAGAAAACTATAGGAAGTAACCAAGAGAAGCTTGATGAAATTCAAGAATATTCCTTTGAAGCACCCTTGTCATCTCCTCAACAACCTCTACATAAGTCTTCAGATTTACCACTAGAAGGAACTGTTAATAAACATTCATCAAGTCTTCTAGAGAATGACCTCAACTCAAAAAGGAGAACTCAAGCACCTTTTCTGGAGTGCCTTAAGGAAAACTCCATGAAAACCCACTGGAAATAACCTTGCCAATTGAAACTTCTTTAATACAGGAAATTAAATGACTCCACATTGAGATTCCACTATTACAAGCAATCAAAGAGATTCCTGAACTCAACCAATTAGTTAAAAAGTTGTGCATAAAAACCCTAGGGAGGAAGAAGAAACAAATTAATGCAATGCAAATCAATGGATATTTGGCTAACCTTCTAACTGGAGAAATCTCTACTACAAATTATGGTGACCTAGGTAGCCCACTCATAACGGTGACAATCAATGAGGTAGAAATACCTAATGCAATCTTGGACTTAGGGGTAGCGATTAACATCATGATGGTGGACATCATGGAAAATCTGGGGCTCACAGATTTATGCCCCACAACCACCATATTGCAAATAGCAAACTAGTCTATAGTTGTTCCCAAAGGTGTTATGGAAAATGTCCCTGTCAAAGTTGACAATTGGGAATATCTAGTAGAATTCTAGGTAATCCAATCCCACACTCCTAAGGATGGTTATCCATTGATATTAGGCAGACCTTGGTTGGCAATTGTTGTAGCCAAAATTGACTATAGAGCAAGAGGAATGATAATTTAAAATGGCCTTAATAGAAAACACTTGTCCCTATATCCTTCCGCCTAACCTACTATGATCAAGTGAGTTTGGATTGATGAATCAAATTGCTCTGACAGGAAGTAAATTTTGGCCTTACTTGCAATGGTAGTCATTAAACAACATGGTGAAGAACTAGAAGATGAATTGGAAAATGATATGCAAGGTATCACTATAGATCCCAATGATGAAGAACTCTTGGAAGTTGAGGAAATCTTTGGACACACACGATCCAAACTGATGATATTGAGCATGCACACTATAGCAACTAGACATCCTCCATAGCGCTTCCTTGCCCTCTGGCTAATATCATTCCAAAGACTAATCACTTCTTTGAGGATATTGCCAAATTCCATAAAATCATACTGTATAGTTGTCTACTCAACACATTAACAAGAGAAGTTCACACTGTCACCTCCAACTATCTAGGAACCAAAACCATCATGTTATTACGAGGAAAAACTTTAAATATTAATAGTTGGTTAACAGAGGCAGATGAGCTCAAGCTATTTGACGTATTGGTGAATAGATCCAAAGCTCTTACTTGGGACCACATAGATATAAGAGGAATACATCCTAGTGTTTGTACCCACCACATCTATATTGAAGATGTTAGACCAATTCATCAACTACAACGTAGACTTAACCCTACTCTTAAAGACATTGTCAAAACAGAAATTGAAAAACTCCTACAAGTGGGATTCATCTATCCTATCTCTGATAGCAAGTGGGTCTTGCCTTTGGTGGTTGTTCCAAAGAAAGATGGGAAATGGAGAGTGTTCGTAGATTATAGAGAATTCAATAAAGAAACCTATAGAGACTTCTTTCCACTACCCTTCATAGACCAAGTCTTGGATAACTTAGCACAGAGAAAGTATTTCTCATTTTTGGATGGATTCAGTGGATATAATTAGATACAAGTAGCAGCAGAGGATCAGGACAAAACAACCTTTACTTGTCCTTGGGGAATATTTGCATATCGAGTCCTTCCCTTTGGATTATGCAATGCAAGGTCTACAACATTTCAGAGGGTTGTTCTGGTAATCTTTGTTGAACTTGTAAATGATTGTGTGGAAGTCTATATGGATGACTTCATTATATATCGCTCCACTTTTGACAAAGCACTTAAAAACTTAGACAGAGTATTGCAGTGATATGAAGACCATCAGTTATCCCTAAGTCATGAAAAATGTCTAATAATGGTAGAACAAGGGATAGTGCTAGGACAACACATCTTAGCCGAGGGATAAAGGTAGATCCTAAAAAATTGAAGTGATACAATAGCTAGTGACCCCGAAAAACCAAACTAATGTTAGAAGCTTTTTGGGTCATGTTGGATACTACCAAAGGTTCATAGAAAACTTCAGTAAGATTGTAGCTCCTATGTTCTCCCTTTTTCAAAAGGATGTGGAATTTTCCTAGACAACAGAATGTCAAACATCATTTGACATCATTAAATAAAAACTCATTTCTGCTCTAGTTTTACAAGGACCTAACTAGAATCTTCCCTTCCATATTTACGTAGATGCTTCCAATGATGCAATTGGAGATTTTTTAGGTAAGGAAGATGAGAATGGAGGGAAGTATGCTATTTATTTCATAAGTAAGAATTTGATTCCCACTGAATGAAACTACACCACTACAGAGAAAGAATTCTTAGTTGTGGTTCATGCAATCAATAAATTTTAACATTACATTATAGGGTACAAGGTAATTGTGTTCACAAACCATTCAACCATTAAGTACCTATTGAACAAACCTATAATAAATTAAAGGATAATTAGATGGTTATTGCTTCTCCAAGAATTCAATGTATCCATCATTGATAAGCCTAGGAAGTTTAACATAGTCATAGACTTTTTATCCTGAATCAAATAGGATAATGGAGACTGTGCCCCTGTTCAAGATGAATTTCTAGATGAAAACTTATTTGCCATCTCCAATAAAACACCTTGGTTTGCAGACATAGCCAATTATTTATCCACCTCTAAGTTTCCACCAAATTTTACATCAAAACAGAAGAAACGCCTCATTAGGGAAAGTGCTCAATTCAAATGGATCAATGATATGCTGTTCAAGAGTGGGCTTGATTTGGTTTTACACCATTGTGTCAGATCAAACGAAACATATAGTATACTAAGAGCATGCCACGATGATCCTTTTGGAGGTCATTATTCAACAAAAAGAACCTCCCACAAAATCTTAAGTGCAGGCTACTATTGGCCCTCCATGTACAAAGATGTAAAAAAATATGTCTGCCATTGTGATGAATGTCAATGAGTAGGGAGACTACCGCATCCAATGAGATGCCTCTTTAGCCACAGATAGTTTATGAACCTTTTGAAAAATGGGGACTAGATTTCATAGGACCCATAGATCCTCCTTCATAGGTTAAAGAATACATCCTAGTCTGTACTAACTACCTAACCAAATGGGCATAAGTTCAAGAACTAAACGTTGCTAGGGAAGAACAAGTCATAGATTTTCTTTATAACAAAATCTTCCTCAAATTTGGAGCTCCTAGATCAATTGTCATAGATCAATGACCATAATTTATGTCTAAATTTATGTTGGTATTCACTGACCATTTTTAAGTAAGTCATAAGAAATCATCCCCTTACCACCCATAAGAAAATGGTCAAGTGGAAGTAACTAATAGAGAACTTGAAAACATCCTGACAAAAACAATTTCATGAGGAAGAAAAGATTGGGCTTAAAAACTGCACAAGGCAGTCTGGGCTTATAACACAACTTGTAAATCAACGACTGGTTTTACTCCCTATGAATTTGTTTTTGGAAAGAAACCTCTTCTACCCATTGAATTCAAATTACAAATGCTTAGAACAACAATGGAAGTAGGCTTGAACCTTGATCAAGACTAGGTTGAACGAGTCCTACAACTTAGTAAACTAGATGAACTCCACCTAGAATCCATTCATCAGACCAAGTTGGTTCAACAGCAAGGAAAGGCTTGGCATGACAGGCATATAAAGATAGGGAATTCTATATTGGTGATTGGGTATTATTGTTTGATTCTAGATTTAAAGATCAAAAAGGTAAACTTAGGACTCATTGGTTGGGTCTATATGAGATTTTTGAAGTATTTCCAAATGGAGCAGTGCAGCTTAAACCCATAGATGGTGACACTCAAACACTTCTAGTCAACGGTCATAGATTGCAGATTTACCACAAACTTATAAACAAAGAGGGATTTACAAATATGGTAGAGATGCAAGGAGAGAACCAATATAACAACTCTTTATTGGTAGAGAATATATAGTATAACAACAACAGCAACACAAAAAATAAAAATATAAAAATGTGTTAATTTTTAGAGTATTTTTCTAAATTTTTGTTTATTTATCTAAGTTAAATATCTAAATTTTTGTTTTGTTTTATTGGAATTTTATAGCAGGATCGTGTTAACTTTTGGTAGCATCTTCACCGATGCTCTGAAACTTCATTCTTGTTCGTGCTAAGTTCGGTAGCATCTTCACCAATGCTCTAGAACTTCATTCCTATTACTGCTAAGTTTCAATAGCATCTACACCAATGCTCTGGAACTTCCTTCTTGGTCATGCTAAGTTTTGGTAGCATCTTCACCGATGCTCCAAAACTTCATTCTTGTTTCTACTACGTTTCGGTAACATCTTTACCAATGCTCCAGAACTTTATTCCTATTCGTACTAAGTTTCAGTAGCATAATCACCGATGCTCCGAAGCTTCATTCCTATTCATGCTAAGTTTCGGTAGCATCTTCACTGATGCTCTGGAACTTTGTTCCTATGTTCCAACAGCATCTTTCAATGATGCTCCAAAACTTTGTTCTTGCATTCCGGTAGCATATTTTAGTGATGCTTCAGAACTTTGTTCCTGCATTCCAGTGGCATCTTTTAGCAATGCTCCGGAACTCTGTTCCTGCATTCCAACGATATCTTTCAGTGATACTCCAGAACTCTATTCCTACATTCCAACGACATCTTTTAGCGATGCTCCGGAACTCTATTCCTGCATTCCGATGGCATCTTTCAGCGATGCTCTAGAACTTTGTTCCTGCGTTCTGGTGGCATCTTTCAGTGATGCTCTAGAACTTTGTTCCTTCATTCTGGTGGCATCTTTTGATGATGCTCCAAAACTTTGTTCCTGTGTTTCGGCAACATCTTTCAGCAATGCTCTGGAACTTTGTTCCTATGTTCCGACGGCATCTTTCAGCGATGCTCTAGAACTTTGTTCCTGCATTTCGGTGGCATCTTTCAGCGATGCTCAGGAACATTGTTCCTACATTCTAATGGCATCTTTTAGTGATGCTCTAGAACTTTGTACCATCATTCTAGTAGTGTCTCTCTCTAGTACTCTAGAATTTCATTCCCTTGTTTCTGTTATGTTTGTTTCATGAGCATCCCATCCTGATGCTCTAGAACTTGTGACCCCTAGCAAATACTCCAGAATTTTCAAAACATACCCATTCATATCATTTCTGCCATCCAACTCTTCTATACCAAGACATTCATTAAAATGAATTCCTTATGTTACCACCCTCTATCATAATAAGTAACAATTATTATGACCACTTAAAGTTATAATAATTAAACACCCCAGCCACATCATTAGCATCATTAATAAATCCACTAAAACCTTATTGCCATCCCATCCAATGCTTCACATTTATGGTTTGAATATCATAAATGTGACCATTACATCAGCAAAGGTGAAGAAAATTCCAAATCAATTTAGGGACCTAAGGTATGTACACATTCTTTCTTAATTAAGTAATTGATTGTAAATAGGATTTAATAAATTGGCACGCTTTTACCCTTTTCCCCAAAATTAGAAATCTGTGGTAACTGTACTTCAATTGAATGAAATGACAGTGCACTAACTCCACATCATGCATGGTAATAATGAGCACAAGTTCCAGGTTGGCATGTTGAGTTGAAAGATATCACATCACCTCCATCTCACTCTATTGTTTTTAATATGATTGTAATTAGCTGTAAATTGGTTTTCATTTGGTCATTTAGTCCAATCAGCTTAACAGTTAGTCACCTTTGTCATCTTAACAATTTAGTAAAGAATTCAATGTAAATTATCAGAGGAATTAACATGGGAGCAAAGCAGAAATCATAACCTAATTCTCCAGAGAAGTAGTTGGTCCTATAGAACATTTCAGTGTTGATTCAAAAGCCAGGGTGGCTGGACTTTGTTAAGAAATTCAAGGGGCACAATTTGGAGCTGGTTAAGGAATTTGTTGAGAATTTTTTAGATGGGCACTCCGTAGTATGAGAGAGAAAATTCAAGGTAGGTGCCCGAATCATTTGTAATATGTCTAGTGTAAAAAAAGAAGGAATAAATTTAGCATAATCAACAAATATTTCTTATCAAAAAATGCTAGAACTCTTTTTAAGGGAAGGGGAATCTTAGCCCCAACTAGTCATAAGTCCTAGGGGACAAAACAAGGGTATTCATAGAATGTCAATAGTAGAACCCTAGAGAACAACAGTTGCATGGATTATCTAATACTTTACCTGTGACAGCCAGTGTACCACTATTGAAGGGCCCCCCTTCCATCTACTTATTCATTTGCGCCATTATGCTAAAAAACCTGAATTAAAAATCAAACTTCCCACTTTCTTGTATAATTCCATAATTCATATGATAGAAAGGTATAAGTTTGGGTCAGGGTTGTTGAAATACCATGGCCTAATCACATTAATTTGCAAACATCAACTATTGAAGAAAAGAAAAATAGATGAAAGGTGGTAGAAATTCCTTAGAAATTTTGAAACCCCAGTACCCACAGAACACTTTGAGAGGAGGGAATCATCTGGTATATGGCCATAGAAAACCCTAGGGAACCTTCTCCTGAACCCTAGTAGAGAGGGGCTCCCAAGAGTGAGGCAATGGAATATGTACCAAACCCTTCAGAAACTGATGAGCCCCCTAGGACATACAATATTCTAGAGACTCTAGAAAAATGAGAAGATGTGGAATTTGTTGATACCAGAGATGAACCAGAAAGCCTACCTAGGGAAAGAAAATAGAGGCCTAAAGAAAAATTACAAAGACCCCCTCCTCCAAGAAGAAGCAAAAGGCTAGTTGTGGACATAAGTTGTTCTATTGCATGTGAGCAACTACCCATTCCAAAAAGAAAAAGGTAGGACAGACAGCAAAATATAAATGAAACCCTAGGGAAAAATGACACTCAAAAGTCTGAAAAAGAAACTAACCCACCTAAGAAAGAATAAGAGAAGGTAGATAAATAGAACCTGGCTCATGCAAATATTGAAGAAATTGAAGCACGAGAACAAGATTCTGTGGAGACAGTCTCAATGACCAAATAACCATTAGATAAAAATGAGCCTCAAACAATCCAACCAAATGAGCAGCCACCTCCATCAGATGATATAGATGAAATAGAGCAAGGTCCTATAGGAGGAGATAATGAAGGAAATATATTTGACCAGAATACATATATTATTGGGTCACCTCTTTCAATAGATGTAGAAAATGAAAAGCATAATCAAATGGAAACTGAGTTGAATAGGTTGAGAGAAGAAGTTGTACAGTTAAGAGATAAGTTGAAGAATAGTGCTAAGTAGATTTGTGTACAGAAGTAGAACATTGATAAAAAGGAAGAACTCCTACAACAAAGGGATCATGAGGTAAGAGATTTGGGAACCAGACTAAAACATAAAGATGAACTCATTGAAAACTTGCAGTCCCATTTCAAACAATCTGGGGAGAAAAACCAAGAACATTCAACAAACCTATCTAAGAAGGATGAACAAATAAAGAATTTGACTAATAATTTTGTAGTGTTTCTTCAAGATTTTGTGGAAAGATAGGAAAAACATAAACAATCGCTTAATGTAGGACTTAGTCAAACTATGGAATTGGAGCAAGAATTGCAAGAAATGAATGTCAAATCAGTAATGGAGTCTAAGGAAATACAAACTGAATTGACAGATGGAATGGTTCTAAGTGTACATTCCTCCCTTGCTAAGAAAATGGATGGAAAGGTGTTACTTTTTGAGATAGGATGGAATAGAAAATGCCCTTAGTTTAAGAAAGAATTGGTACTGTTAAAAGAATCCTATGATAGACTGTACCAAGCAAAAGCAGAAGCATGCAAAATAGGAGAGTTATTGTTGGCTTGTCTAAAACCATTCAGGAAGTATTCAATGTTCCTTAATGAGTAGACGTTAAGATGGAAGCTCCTTAGAATCTATTGTAATCTACCTCATGACCCAGATGATAAGCAATTCTTGGAGACATTTAAAGAGTCACAACTTGCTCAACAAAATCTATTGTGTGAATTCTTTGTGCATAATCTTTTGTTGGAAAAATATAATGATTTCTTCATCAACCTCTTTGTAGGAGAGGTACAACTCAAAGCCTTTTTGTCCAACTTGTAGAATCAACTCAATTGGTAGGATAGAACCAGGGAATATCTATAGGTAGAAAGGATAGTAGGGCTCCTCATGAGGCACCCATATCACAAACCCTTTTCTTTCAAAACCCATTTTAGAAGGATAAGAAGTATGAGGCTATGCAAGAAAAACATAATGAAAGTTTGAGAATTTGTTCTGAAGATTTCAAAATAAATGGGCCAAAATTAATAGACAGGGCATGGAATGCATGTGATGAACGATATACCCCTCTGCCAATGTACCTAAAAAGAAGAGAGATGGTCTCTCCAACTAACCTTGGGTGATCATATAGGAGGGCAGAAGCCTTGACAAAAATTTTACAGTAGATTAAGACTAAGTGGATAGGCATGAGGTACATACCTCCTTTGATTATTCAGCCCCCACCTATAGTCTTGGTTACTGCAGAGAAAGACCCTAGAGATCTTCAGGCATGGAAAATGAGAGTGAAATTACACAAGGTACTTCTTAAATATCCTGATCATTAGGATCCTAAAGCATGGGACATGTATGATCTCAGTGCACAGTTTGATCAACTCAACAAGAAGAGGGAAGTGGAGAGACAGAGGATCCACTTTCAGCATAGAGCAGGAGGACCTACTCAACCTTAGAGATGGGAGGGTGATGAGGTATAATTAACCTCATTTTTATCATTAACCATATGACCCTTTATGTACCATTAGACTACCTTGAGCCACGCCAATTTATTAGTCTTATATGCAATAACTATTTATTTTTGAAAGAATGTTGTACAAATCTTTGTTCTTGAATAGACTAGATTTCATCACTAATGTTGAAATGATTTTGTGAAAAGATCTGTGTGTTGTTATAGGTTTTTGAGTATGTCTTAGTGGGAGGAATAGACATGAATGCCAACTGGAGTCAGCAGTGCCAGAATAATAGGGTGCCAAAATTTCAAAAGATACATGATTGTGGACTTCAGTCTTTTATTACCATCTAACCACGTGGTAGTTTCTATCATTTTCTATTGTTTAAGAGCACTTAAGAGATTTTATAGCCATGTGGTAGTTTCTATTATTTTCTATTGTTTAAGAGCACTTAAGACATTTTATAGCTCCACTCAGAGCCTTTGATATGATGTATTTAAAAGATAGCTAGTTCAGTTAAATTTTGTTTTATCTTGTTGAAGACTTTTTCAGTGGCATTGATGAGCTGCCCTAGAATCTAGGATTTTGGTAGGGATATAGGTTATCTTGTTATTTTTCAAATAGTCATGCTATGAATGAATAGAATAAGATTTTGCTCTACGTAAAAATAAGTGTTATTGAGTAATGTGTGTGGACTAGAATTTGAGCTATCAATGGTGAATACGATTTGAATCAATAAGAGATCTCTGGAGAGCTGGCCGCTCAAAGGAACTAGGGATAGATAAGTATTTTAATGTTTTGTGAATGTGTTGTTTATGCTCTATTCTATGATTGTTTTGTTTAGAACTATATAACTTTCTATTTCATGGTGATATGGTAGAATGATGTTAATGTTGACTTGCAAGGTATTGTGTTCAGTTGTTTTCAGCATCGTGAAACCTTCAGTTGTAGTTTCTGAAGTTATGTGTGTTGTTTTGTAATTTTCAGAGCTCCTGCTTAAGTGTAGAAGTTCAATACTAATTGATAGTGCAAATTTGGATTTAAAGAATTTCCTACTTTCTTAGATTAGAATGTTTCTTTCAAATTCTTAGTTAAGAGTTTGTGTGTTGATTCATAGTTAAGAGTTCATATGCTATATAGGTTAAGATCAAATGTTGTGTAGACTAAGTTTGTATGCTTTCTAGTTTAAGTTTACATTGTCAAAAGATTTCCTAAAAATTGAGAAAACCATTACTAAGTTGAGATGTCCAAACCAATCCCCTATTGCATACAGCCTTGGACACTACCCAGTTGACAAAACATATATATTTTCAACTAAAATGTTGGGACTTAACGACAACCTGTCACATGTCATTTCAAGATTTCACCACTTGGAAGCGTATTGGAAATATTTTGAAACAATTTTCATTCACACTCTCTCAATCTTGGACACACTTTGGTTTTCATATAACTCTTTCCTACTTTCTTGT
This sequence comes from Cunninghamia lanceolata, assembly GCA_027924645.1. NCBI lineage: Eukaryota > Viridiplantae > Streptophyta > Pinopsida > Cupressales > Cupressaceae > Cunninghamia > Cunninghamia lanceolata. Next base: position 11,699,402 of record BSBN01001466.1, on the reverse strand, counting down.
GTGAACTAGACTTCTACAACAACTATAGGTGATTTTTGGTGCTCCTTGGCATTACAAGATCACTTCCATTGGCTCTTGAAGGTTTTGTTCTATTTGGAGCTCTTTGAGGAGGGCCTCTTCATTGGGGTTTTGAAGTTGTCCATTGTCTTTGAGCTCTTGGGGAGTTTGTTGCCTCTTCTTGGTGTTGATATTGGTGAGTTTGTTCCTTGTTGCAAGTAGAATAGTTTTATTTCAAATTTGTGTGGTGTAAACCACCATTGTTGTACCTTGCTTGCTCGGTGTAGACCACCATTTATTTTCATTGTACAGGCTGCATATTGTGGGTTTCTCTCTCCTTTGACTAGGGAAGGAACTATTGTTGATTTACTTGTTTTATTGTTGTTTTTACCTTCCTAGATACACTTAGGATAAGAAAACACATGATTTTTCTTTTGATTCCTATGCTATATCTTGAATTGTTGCTCATGAAGGTGGAAATACCAACACTAGGACTTGATTGAGGCAAGTCCCCAAGTAGCCCCACCATCTTTCCTCTTCCTTTTGCAAGTTTCTTGGAGTATAGATCTTACAACCGCATGGAGGTTTCATATTCCTTCCTTTTGTGCTTGTCCCCCTTCATTTTCCTTAGTTTAATTCATCTTCTTTTCATTTCTGTATAAACCAAACTTCACTGGGTATAGTTTTTGTTACAATTTGTACTATGTAGGTGTTTTAGGTTCATCTGGACCTAACAGTTTTAATTTTCCACATATTTTGGACTCCAGCACCCCGTGCGAATGTCCTCACCAAGTGTTGTCATCTAGGTCAGTGAGCTTGTACGTCTACTTACATGTTCCATTTCACTTCTCCTTTTTATCTCTATCATTCATTTTTCTAGATTATATTTATATTTAGTTCATTTTAGCATTTTGTTCAGTTTCCCTCCATGGTCAATCACTTATTTAGGTTGCATTACTTTGGAAAGGACTCATAGTGGTTTTGTAGTAAACTAGAATAGGTTACTTGGCATCTAACATCTTGAATAGCAAAACCCAAGCGTATTTGTAGTGGAGAGTTTGCTCAATCAAAGAAAATAGATTGAGAAGTAATTTCCCACACCACATTTTTGGTGAACCAGACATGTTCTAAACATTTCAAAACCTTTTATTCTTAGTTGTGGTTCACCCTACATTTTTGTGAACCTACTATTTTAAACAAACACTTTCTCAAAAAACAAAGACACAACATTTTATTTTCATCACTCAGCACTATGTGTTGTAGAGCCTGAAAATAGTTTATTAGCTATATAGCCTAGTCTTGCAATTTAGAGTACGTGGTGTATAGGAGTGAGAGGAATTTAAGGAAATTGACTAGTATGGCATTTTCTACTAATCCTTCCAAGCCTATTTGCTCGGCCCCTAATTTCACTCATCTTTCTTCTGAACAAATTGATATATCTATTACATCTCCCTCCTCTTCTTACTATGTGCCTATGACATCATTTCATGATTCGGAGCAAGTTTTCGACCGTGAAGCAGCACTTAAATTTGTCCCACAAGAAAGAATTAATGTCTTCGATCATGAGTTAGGTTATTTTTGGAATTTCTTGTCTCATGAGGACATTTATTGTTTTTTTGTTCCTTTGGTTGATGCTCTCCGCATCATTCTAAATAATCATCCTCAAGGCATTCACTTTCTTCAGAGCCTTTCCCACATTGTGCATAGTGGAGCCCCGCCATTGGTGAGCTCTATTCTAGGTGCTAGGGACTCCCAGTCTCTCACCTCTAGAAATTAGCTCTCCTTTCCTCTACCTACCACGTGTATTCATAGTTTTACTTCTCTACACATGACCACCAATTGTGCTCATACGGGTAGTGCTAAATTTGCCTCATTTGCTAGTGAACTGAATCCCATTAATAAATATAGATTCATTCTGCCCTCGAGGCCTTTACAATTCAATCTTCCTCTTGGTACCCCTAGAATTTCTCAGTAGATTTCATAACCTCCTACTCTCACATGAACAAAGATGGGGGGCCAAAAAGTGGCCACAACCACTTTTTGGTCCCATACGAGATATAACACGATTGTGCTATGGTTCGGCATTACCAAGCCTAAAATGCGAGCATGTTTTAGGTTTCTTAAAATTCCAAATAAAATATGTAAAAGTGAAACCCGTGGCTCATTCGCAAAGTTTGGCAATAGGTTGCACCTTTGCTACCGCGAGCATGTTATAAGAAAGGGGGAATAAAAAATTTCAAAGGGCAATCAATAATTTCACCATGCCACCTCACCAATCCTGCTCCCAAGGACATCATGTATGAGGTGTAGAGGGTGTAGTAGCTAAAAAAGGTAGTTTTCTATTATTTTTTTTGAATTTGAAAAGAAAATTAAATTTTGCAATGTTTTGATTGGATTTTTATCTTGAATTTTTAGCCAATGAGGCACCAAAAAACCCTAATCTAGCAGAAGAGGCTCAAAACAACCCCCCTCAAACTAAGGAGAACCCTCAAAACCCCTCACCTTCACATCCTCACAATCAAAGAGACACACAAGAAAACTATTTAGGGTGAATTGAAAAAAACAAATAACAACTTGAAACCCTAATTGAAACATTAAATACTCCAAATGCAAGCACCAATTGTAGGAGATCCCTTGCCAAGTCATTAGAGGTCATTCTTTCTCATATTAAATAGGTGACAAACTAAATCACTAAATGGAATAACTATAGGGAGAGGAGTCCACAATATTATGCTAACAAATTGTCTTACAAATAAGTTAAGGAAAAAAAAATACGAAATCTCAAATATGTTCACATTTTATCAATCCTAAAACTAGACAAACACTAGAAGAGAGTTGAAAATAGTTCCTAATTCATTGGTGTGTGCACGATGGTATATCCCAAAACTTTTGGGATAGAAGGTACATGGTCTTTGATGAGTGTCCTTGTAATAAAAATGAGGTGCCACAATATTTCCTAAGGAAACTCTATTGTGAGTTGCTTCTCAACTAGATTCCCAATTACTTCGACGTTCAAGAGTTCTAGGGCAGAGGTGGTGGCTCTACCCAAGATAGATAGGGGGCACATCAAGACTAGAATCACATACCTACACCCCTCATGAGGCCAACACATCTCACTCCCTTCAACTTTGAAGGAGAGTGTTGAGGTGGAGACACTACATTCATTAAGTTCTCTCATCTAGTCTCTAACATAGCATGGTGATGATCTTATCCAAGTTGATGAGGGTGAGAGCAGTATGCATTGTTGGTCCCCACATATTTGCAGTTCATGTGGGAATTTGTGCGATTATGGGACCCATGACTCTCACCATTTAGGCAATCTAGATGATGTTACAGAGTGTCAGGATGTTTCAAGGCAGGGACAACAGCCAGTGATGGACACATCCATATTGGATGATATTGCCCTCATAGATGTTGTCTTGCAGGAAACATTTGGTATTGACTCCCAAGTAAATTTTTACAAGGTTAATCTTGATTTAATATATTTGTATTTGAAATTCTAATTAATTAGACGAGTATCTATATTATCAGTCAAAATTAATGTATGTAATTGTCTACACTATGAAACTCTAGGGTTAAAGTATTCATCTTGCATTTGTTAGTCGTCCAGTGCAAGGTTATGAGAGGAGGTCTAGTCAACAAGTATGTAATTTATCACAAGATCATAAATATAGTACATATATCAATGGTAATCTTATTTAGTGACAATTTGATGATGAACAGGGAGCTTCACCACGACCACGATTTCCTTGGTCTCCTGCACACAGAAGCACTTTCACTGAGGTAAATTTTACGATTTGTAATCATTATGCATTTAAATAATGTTATGTATCTATTTTGGTCAAATAACCTTGAACTCTATTTTCAGATGTTAAATATGGAGACTCCTCATCTTCGTCAGTCAGCGGAGGTGGCATTGCTACAGTTGTTTTATCTGTAGATCCTTTGATCGAGGTATGAGCCAGTAACATGTAAATGTCATTTTTTATTTCTTGTTTTATCTCATGTCATTTAATGTACATAAATGATATTCATGTTTACTCAATTTTGCTTCTTCATGCTTCTCACAGGAGGTCACAACTCCAACCCATCCAACTACGGATGAAGAGAGACAAAAAAATGATGGAGAGGGATCATCAGCTAGCAGGTAAGTGATTGATTACATATGCCATGTTATATATTTTATGTTTTCTATATTAATGTGGATATTGTTTGATTGTATTAATAGGTAGAGCTTCAAAAATCCTTGTTGAGGAGGTCTAGTCGATGGGAGAGAGAGGATGAGTCACTTATTAACTCTCCATCTTCACAGCCAAGCAAACACCATCGATTATTTAATAGTAGTTCATAGGAAATTTGGTTTTGAGACATTTTTTGTATGCCTAGATGGCTTTGTATACATACTTTTTTATTTTATCGATGCATACCTTTGTATATGTCTAAATGGCTTTATATATACACTATATGTTATTTTCATGACATTATGTATATGACATTTTACATTAAATATAATATGATGATCAATTATGGTTACATAATATATATTGTATCATGCTTAAAAGTTTTGATATTGAGTACGTGTTCTTCAATGTTGCCATGAAATGATATAATGTTCAATTATACTTCAATATATGTGTCAAGTATGGTTTGATTAATTCAAATATTTTGATAGCATCCTTGCAAAATACATTTTGTGCATATCTTGCAATCATTGCATTCCATGAGATTGCATTTCTTTGAGACATCATGTCAAACAATTCACGCACCTTGCTTATGCTTCCACACTTTGCATACATGTCTACAAGGGCATCTATAACTACATGTGAGAAAATTCCTATATCCTTTATGCTTTGATGGTTGTCCACACCCTGTTATGAAGATCCCATTTTGGCATAGGCAAGGAGGATGTTGGATAAGGTTGTGGAATTTGGATTGACACCCACCAATTGCATTTTCATGAAAGTTTCTTAAAATCCTTATCAAAAAAACCATTTTGTACATATCTTGCAATCATTACATTCCATGAGACAACATTTCTTTGAAGCATCATGTCAAACAGTTCATGTGCATTGTCTATGATTCCACACTTTGCATACATATCTACAAGGGCAACTGCAAATAAATCTCACAAATTTCCTATATCCTTTATGCTTTGATGGCTGTCCATACCCTATTCCAATGATCCTAATTTGGTACAGGTAGGGTGGATACTTGTAAAGGTTATGAAATTTGATTTTACAGTTGCCAATTGTATTTTCTTGAAAGTTTATAAATCCTTTTCAAAATATCCATTTTGTGCATTTCTTGCAATCATTGCATTCCATGAGAATGTGCATTTCCTTGAGGCATCATGTCAAATGTAGTTCACGTGCCTTGTCTATGCTTCCACACTTTGCATACATGTCTACAAGGGCAACTGCAAATACAACATGTGACAAAATTCCTATATCCTTTATTCTTTGATGGTTGCCCATACCCTGTTCTGAAGATCCCATTTTTCCATATACAAGGAGGATGCTTGCAAATGTTATGGAATTTAGTTTTACATGTGTCAATTGCATTTCTTGAAAGTTTCTAAAGCCTTTGTGAAAAAATCCATTTTGTGAATATCTTGCAATCATTGCATTCCATGAGATGACATTTCTTTGAGGCATCATGTCAAATAGTTCATATGACTTGTCTATGCTTCCACACTTTGCATACATGTCTCCTAGGGTAGTTGCAACTACAACATCTGTCAAAATTCCCATGTCCTTAATTCTTTGATGGATGTCCATACCCTATTCCAAATATCCCATTTGGGCATAGACAAGGAGGATGCTGGCTAACGTTGTGGAATTTCACTTTACACCTGCCAATTGCATTTGTGATGCAATCAAGGTAGGAGGGTCTGATGAGGGACTACCCAACCTTGCAGCCTTAAACAACTAATGGCATAATCAATATGAGATGCAACAGAAGTAGATAGTTAACAATAGAAAGAAAGAGACATTCATACACTCATGACACAAGATTTATCTTGGGAAAACCCTAAAAGGGAAAAACCCAGCCTTCAAAGCTCATCCCTCTTTATATTATGATCTCAAAACACATTATATATGCCTCCATGGCTTTATAGATGCTAGACTGTAGCCCAGGATTACACAAAAGATTTATATAACAACATTCTTCCATGATTTCCTTCGTTTTCTTCTCAATTCTCTATTCTACAACTTATTCTGCTCATTGCTCTACTCTCTGCTTCAGTTCTACTTCTTTGGATCAAAACACTTATCATCATGCATCATAACTTTACACACTTGATCATTATTTGTCCACTACCTTGAAACAAACATTTATCCTTCATTTATATCCTCTGCAAGCCTTCATAACATTATTAAGTTGGCCTAATTGCAATAGTTAGTATGAAACATGTTGACACAGATAGGTCAGACCTAAACATAAGGTATTGCTTCGTTGGCGCATAGAACTTTGTACGGATCTCCATGAAGGTCATCCAGATCCTATACTTCCTTGAATGATGTTCCTTTTAGCTCCACAAGTCATGGATTTGCTCCACAACCTGATTAGACCTCACTGAACACTGTCAATTCTACTATGTGAAAATAGGTAAAAATAGGTAACCTTCTGATAGTGATATCTCTCCAGAATCAACCCCAAACGATCTAAATTTTGGATATGATATAGATGATTATGTCTAGATGCTAAGTCTAGCTCCACAGCATCTAATATACCAATGTGGTAAGAAACTTCATTGTGAACTGTCTCAATTTATTTGAATGCTTTTGGATGCTCCTGCATTAGACTCTCGAGGTTAATTTAAAAGTGAGCCTCTTCGCTTTGGTCTGTATTATGTCAACATCAATGTGATTTCTTAGGATAAGTTCAATGGTCTATTCATAGGTACTTGCAACTACCTCAAGGTCGGCAGTCTATTCAAGTCCACCCTACTAAACTGCCTCAAGTGTAATCTAGATTCGACGTTCTGCCTGCAAGCCTTGCACTGCCTCAATGATCGGTAGTCTGAGCAAGTCTTCTCCACAAGCTGCCTCAAGTTCAGTATCAACATCAATCAATTAAGAGTCAATCAATACATACTTACATCCTCTGGAACAAACATATGACTTTCTTGATTCAATCAAGACAATTTTGAATTTCCTCTGCAACACTTTCTGATCTCTGTTTCTAGATATAATTTCTTCCACGCACATCAAAATCTTACATTTTCTGCTCTACATAGACTTCTCCTATACTTATCTATACTTCTTTATCCTTATTTCCTTTACTCATGTACACAAACATTCTCCTCTGGTAGAATATCTTGTTATCCCTTCTTTCTCTGCAATATGAATTTCCTTTCCTTGCTATGTTTCACACTTGTCTATACAAACTTCCTCTTGTATTGCTTTCTCAAATGATTAGTCTACAACAAAATTCTTCTTAAGATCAATACTTCACCTTCTTTTGGTTTCTCTATCAAACTTAGTGAGTCAATAGGGTCTTCTTCATCTACATAAACTTCTGCATCAGTTATTGTTTCCTCATCATTAGCCTCTCTGATAATAGGTTCTTGTTGGCATTCACTACTTGATTCTTTTCTTCTCCAAACTTAAAAATAGGTTCTTCTAAATGGTCTTCTATCAAATCCTCTTTCATCTCTTCTGTATCCTTCATTGTGATAAGAATTATGACTCCTATCATTTCTCTCTTTGTGGTTTGAATTACTGTCCTTGTTCTGCTTTGCATCCTGATCCATATCCTCTTTTCTCTCCAAAATATGAATACTTCCATCTATACAACCTTCTAAACATACAAGTAACATGTTTCCATTTTGCTCCATCAATCCATCCATAATCCATCCGTATACAATCTATCATAGGCATTCTCCTCGTTATTCTATTCCAACACATCTTTTCAAAATGATTCCTCAATCGATAGGACTTACAAGGGTGTAGATCCCAACACAATTCCTTTTCATGTCCATGTCTATTACAATGTGAACAATACATACCCCTTCTTCCCTGATTTGACTTGTTTGAACTTGTAACAACATCTTTACCTCTATCATATCCAAGGCCTTCACTTCTTGATCTTATTACTAGTTCAATAGGTTTTGTAATTCCTTGCTGATGCTTTCCCAATCCTTGTCCTTCATATCCCATTCTCTGCATGATTTTGAAACCAACACCATCACCAACAACTGCAGGTCTAGTTACATTGTCAACTTCAATCTCAATGTCTAAAGAAACTTCTACATCATCATGTTGGCAAGAGACATTGAATGGCTTCATGAGTGTTGTCATTGATGGCAACAAAGTTTATCCCACACATCCGCAGCACATAATAAGTCTTTACTAGAAGTCAGATTGAAGAGTGTTTTGGTCTGGTGAACAAGAATAGAGCATGCAGTAAGGTTCGATAATCAGGTCTGGATCTCTCAGAGGAAGTATCTCAGAAAAGTGTGGACTTGGGGAAGTCAAGAGGAGTACCATGAATGATACATTCGAGAGATTGAGCATCTGGTAATGAAACAGTGAAAAGATATGAGCACCTAAGTGTTGGGTTACTATTTGACAAAGTAGACTGAGGAAGAACTGACTGGCAGAGCATCAGACCTTAATCTGGACAAGAAATTGATGGAGTTCAAGTTTCTTAAGGGATCATTCATAGTTGGCTGACATGATTGATGACTCCTATAACTATCTCTTAGATACACATCACTTAGTAAGCAAGGATTCAACCGACAGACCAATGTTTGGGAAAATCTTGAGTATTCCGGATGCCGACTAGAAAGATGTTGACATCCTTAGTGCGGATATATATACTAGATGGATTTTGATGTGAAGGTTTGTGTGGTGTCATTGTGTGTATGAAGAAAAGTAGAGAGCAGTGTGGAAGCAGCTATACAAATCTGGTATGTGACAGAACAGCAGCACTAAGCAGAGGAAGAATGAAGTGTAGCAGATCAGTATATTGAGCCTAACCGAAACTGAACCTCGGTATATGTGGATGCCCCTGATTAGTTCAAATACCTGGTTACCTTTTATACCTTGTAGACAGTGAGTCTCTTGTAGGCAGTGAGCCTCTTGTGAGCAGTGTGCTTGGGCAGTGAGCCCTAATTGGCAAGTGCCATTTTGTACTACTTATTCTTTTAACAGAGAATACAATCTTGGGTTAGTCACCCCGTGGTTTTTCCCTTAAAAGGTTTTTCTACGTCAAAATCATTGTGTTATGTGTATTCATTTTATTTCTGCTCTCATGGTTATGCATGCTTATAGTTTTGATGTTGCACTAATTGTTAAAGAAGAATAGAAAGTTAAATTATTTAAGATAACTGATTCACCCCCCCTCTTAGTTATCTAGCTTGTTTCCAACAATTGGTATCAGAGCTAAGTTCCTCCCAATAGAGCCTAACAGCTTGAGGAAGATCTAGGAATCTCAATGGATATATATGGTATGAGGGAACAACTTCAGTGTGCCCTAGATGATCTTGAGAAATCTCACTCTAAAGTCAATAACTTGAGGGAAAGACTCAAACAAGATGATGATTTCATAAATGAACTGAAAGAGAAACTAAGTATCTCTGTGAAAAAGAGAAAGGAACTACTTCAACAAATAGCAAGTTAAAGTGGAGCCAATGATACTCATGAAGATCTAAATGAGAAGAACAAGTTATGTGAAAAGCTATCAAAAGAGGTCATTATGGTAAGACATGAAATGGAATCAGGGGTTATGAAATTCACCCAAGGAATTGAAGAGAAAAGAAAAATAGAAGATAATCGAAGGCAATCTCTCAAGGAGAAGTTAGAAGACTACCACAAAATGGATAGAATAATCAGACATCTGGAATCTGATCTTGAAGAAGCTAGAGATAATGAAGAACAACTTGAAAATCAAATAGACACTCTTAAAAGGGATCTTCAAACAGCAAATGAATACAAAGAAAAATTCAAGATAAGTTCTCAACTTGAAGTTCTTCTTGAAAGCCAAAAGAGAGTAGATGACAAGCATGGCTTGGGATATGAGAAAGGTGAAAGCTCTGGATCCGGTCAGAAGAACTCTGGATCAAGAAATCCAAGGTACAGGCCTAGAAGACCTTTGGTAAGACAACCAAATGCTCAAAGATATCCATCCTTCAATGGATACTACCACAATTGCAATAACTTTGGTCATAAAGAAAATCAGTGTAGAAGAAGAAAGAATCAGACTAATCCATCCTTCTCCAGACAGCGTTTCAACTGCAAAAGGTATGGTCACAAATCTCATGAATGCAGAAATAGGCAAATAAGCAATTCATTCAATGGTAGATGCTTTGCATGCAATAGAATGGGACATATGGCTAATCAATGCAGATTAAGAGGATATCAGCCAAATATGCAAAGAAATGTTATTTGCTACAACTGTAATAGATCTGGTCACATTGCCAAATTTTGCAGAAGTAAGAATCAGGACAAAAGGGGTCTGGTGCATCATAATCAAAGTCAAGACAAAGGAAAAGGAAAAGTGAATGCAGATGAAATTCAAAGGGAGATGAATAAGATTTGGGTAAAGAGAAGTACATAAAATGTTGGGGATGGATCTGCACCAGAATTTGGTGTTGACAATCCTTCCAAAAACTAAATAGATGAGCTCTAGCTCAGGGGGAGTCTCAAAAGAAAATAAATTCCCCCAGCCAGTCAATTGGTGCCTAAAATTGGCACATGGAGTATTGCAAATTGAGGAGCCCTTAAAGAGATATCTAAATAATCCTAGGTAAAAGTGTGAAAGATTCGCAAGAAGATTTGAGGAGTCAATCATCCCAAATTAATCTGGTTTGAGAGTCATCTGGCAAAAGTAGGACTTTCACAGTTAGATTCGGTATGATTCAAAAATTGAAATATCTTGATCTGCGGATAAATAGAATGATTGGAGAAAAGGAAAATAGATTGTCACTAATCACTAAGAATAACTCTAAGTGCATCTCAGTGATCCAGAAAGATCTCTCTCAGAACAAGAAGAACAAGGCAACCAGAATGACTTAAGTTGTGCATTTATTGCAAAATAGAATTAGGGTTTGCGCTAAAATAAAAGGGTTCTTTTGTTCATCATTTGCACATTTGCATCCGAAAAGAAGAAAGAAGAAGCTCTGCAACAAGATTGCCTCAACCCTCTCAAGGATCAACTGTAAAATTCAATTCAACCAATGATCTTTTCAGCTATCATTGTGAACCCTAGAAGCATAAAAAGGTATTTCCGCTTTTGAATATCTCTCTCTGAATCTTTTGAAAGATGGCTACTCTGAATGTTGTTAAGATCATTGATAGGCCGCGCCCTAAGTTCAAGAAACATCCCTACAAATCCCTAGAAGTTGATCCCCTAGGTGAATTCTCTAGCATTCTACATGGGGTTCTGCATGTAGAAGACGTTAGGGTTTACATACACGCAAACATTGAAGAATTTGGGGAATCGAAGCTGATGGATATCTATCACAAGGAACTGATAGATGAATCATTTGAATTTAAACCCCAATACAAGGCCATCTGAGATAAGCATTTTGGACATTGCATTCATTTCCCCTATTTTGCAGAAGATGAATGGGTCCGATATGTTTTGAGAAGAATGCACGACAACTTTATGTGGTTGATGAGGCCATTCAAGATAACCAAGGATGCAATTAGGGTGGTAACCGGATTGCACTCATCCAGTGGGTTGCCTTCTCTCAAATCAACCAAAAACCAAACTATAAGTGAGGCTACCAGATCAAAATTTGATAAGAAGGCAATGACAATAGAAGACATCATAGATCTGGATGTCAAATTTGCCTCTATGATAATTGGTTACAAAATCTATCACTCCAGCAGGGAAAATTCAATATCTGAAACAGCAATATATACTGCATATGAAATTCTAAGGAAAAATGCTGACTATGATCTTTATGAGCTTCTCCTGAACCAACTGTTAGAGAACTTACAGAAAATAAAGAAGGATAAGAAGAATTCATTTAAGTACGGTGGCTTAATATTATGTCTATTCTTCTATTACATAAATGAGCTACCCGGATCCAGTGGTTGGGTATGGCAAAATGACAGACAGGTTGCCATACAATTAGAGATTATATGTATGGGATTAGTGATGCCAAGGCATAAAGTATAGCCCTCTAGGGTTACATCAAAAACTTCCAAGGCATGATGCAGGTCAGAGAGAGAATCCCCCAATCACTACTTAAAAAATACTAGGATACGATGTGCTTCATGGTAGACACTAATCAATGCCTAATGGAGGCAGTGGAGCCCAGAATAGTCTGGATTATGCCAATGGGTTATGAGGTGGATGAGAAAATTTTGGAACTATATATCCAACACTTGCTAAGCTAGCCCAAAAACCCTGAGGTAGAAAGGTTTGGAACCTTTCAAGAGTTGAGTGTAAAAATTCATGTTGAACTGAGACAGCTTGAGATCAAGAGAAAAGTAAGAAGGGAAGTAGCAGAAGTTGCCAAGAGATATGGCATTTCCAAAGAGGCAATTGATGCAAATAGAGAGAAGGTAGAAAGGGTAGAGAAAGAAAGGCAAGAAGTAAAAAAAGAAAGTGTTCCAGTGCAAGCCCCCTCCCAGACTAGATCCTCAAAGAGCTCTGCACCTGCCACTACTAAGAGTCCAAAAACCTCAAAACTAGAAGCAAAGACATTCAGAAAAGGAGAAAAGAGAACAAAGACAAAGGCCACAAGGTCATACATAAGTCAAAAGAATGATGAAGAGACAGAAACTGATGAGGAGGTCAAGAAAATGAAGAAGAAAAAGAAAACATCCATGGAATCCTCTGTCGATAAACATACAGAAGAAAATTTAGAAGAATTTGTTGAAAAGCCTACTCTTTCCATTGATGATGTCATCAAGGCAGTCACTGTGGATGGAAATCTGAAACCAATGACAGAACTCTATGATGAATGTAGTAAAGTTGACTAGAGAAGGAACTTGAAATGAGAAAGAATAATGCTAAGGCAAAGGACCTAGAGATCTGGGAACATATAGCTATTCAGCTCTACCCCTCCATCACTACAAAACAAATGAACATGGTCTTCAAAGATTGCAAGGATGAGTTTTGAAGCAAAGCCAGAATGAACAAGATTATGCTCAGAGAAACTAATCAGGTGGCAAAGAGACTGAAGACATCCTCCAGAATGCATATAAATGATTCAATCTTCCTATTATAGAGGACATAAGTGATGAACCTTCTGCCATGGATGTCAAAGGATCAAGTGCATCAAAGGAAGATTCTACTGAGAAAATTGTAGAAGAGGCAAAGGAGATAGGTGAGGAGAAGACTAAGGATTTGGATTCCTCTATTTCGGAAGAGGAAGTCCATGAAGAAGTAAACATCTATCTTCTAGATCCCCTAGCAAACTCTAGAACTAAAGCAAAAGAAAGAAAAGAAGAGAAAATTAGTCAAGGAGAAGGGGTAAAGGGAAGAGAAGAAGATCAAACAGATAAGATCCCAGATGATAGTTCGGAAGTGGGAGAAGAAAAGAAGATTGTCTCTAGCAAGAGACACTATAGAAGTAGTTAAAGACTTCTTGACCAAATAAATGATGGAATTAGATGAACTAGAGCTATTTCAAGGACCATTCAATTTTGACTCCCTCTCCCTAGTTCAGACAATGAAGATAGCATCCTTTGCCCAAGTAAAGGCAAAAGAAAAACTTCTGAAGTCTCACATGGAAGACTATGAGCTGATAGAGATTGCATCTGGTGTGTTGGAGAAGATCATGCCATCCTTCCAGAAGGATCTTTCGGCCTCTTCATCTGGTAATCTGAAATCTCTTGTTAATTCTGTTAGCACACATTTTGATTCCTTGCAGAAATCAGCAGAAGAGAAAGTCTGGAAAGAGTTTTTGAGTAAGAGATTCTCTGAAGTACAGGGGCTTATAGCAAATGATAGCAGAAATCTGAATATTGGAATAAAGAGCCTAGAAAATGCTCTTAAAGATAGTGGAGAATTATAAAAATTTTGTTTATCTTGGTCCATATTAATAATAGACATTGCAAAGAAGATGGAAGAACAAGAGGGCAAACTATCAAGTTTATCCCAGAGTTTTGATCCTCTCACCTCATCCATAATGAATCAAGAGTGCCAGACTATAACCACTATAAATGAGATAAAAAGGCTTGAGAAGGAGAAGAAAAATAGAATAAGTAGGCTAAGTGAACTAAGAGGGATAATTATCCCCAAGTTAGATGCAATGCATGAGGCCCTAACTGATGCCTAGACAACAGCCCAGACTAGTGATTTGGTAGACCTAAAGAGGGTAGAAGCTTTTGCATTTTTGCTAAGTGGTCACATTTCAATTTTGGATAGGATGAAGAAAAGTTGGGTGACAAAAGTGGTATAGTTGAAGACCACCTTTGCAGATATACTTCAGTATATGTAAGTATAACATGTATATATACTTATGCGGCTAAGTATAGGTTGATTCTTGGAAATTTTGATGTGCGGATTCTACCCTTTTCCATTGATGTCAAAGGGGGAGTGAGGGGTAGTGAAAAATGTGGAATCTAGCTAAGAGGGAGCTCCAGAAAAGTGTACATTAGAATAGAGCATCAGCTAAGGGGGAGTGTAGTGTGACACTTAGTCATTTTTCACTAAGTGTTGCCATCAATGCCAAAGGGGGGAGATTGTTGGCAAGAGACACTATATGGCTTCATGAGTGTTGTCATTGATGGCAACAAATTTTATCCCACACATCCACAACACATAATAAGTCTTTACCGAAAGTCTGATTAAAGAGTGTTTTGGTCTGATGAACAAGAATAGAGCATGCAGCAAGGTCTGATAATCAAGTCCGGATCTCTTAGAGGAAGTATCTCAGCAAAGTGTGGACTTGGTGAAGTCAAGAGGAGTACCATGACTAATACATTCTAGAGATTGAGCCTCCGGTGATGAAAGAGTGAAAAGATATGAGCACCTAAGTGTTGGATTCCTGTTTGACAGAGTAGACTGAGGAAGAACTGACCGACAGAGCATCAGACCTTAATCCAGACAAGAAATTGATGGAGTTCAAGTTTCTTAAGGGATCATTCATAGTTGGCTAACATGATTGATGACTCCTATAACTATCTCTTTGATATGCATCACTTAGTAAGCAAGGATTCAGCTGACAGACCAGTGTTTGGGAAAATCTTGAGTATTCTAGATGCTGACTAGAAAGATGTTGAAATCCTTAGTGCAGATATATATACCAAATGGATTTCAATGTGAAGGTGTGTGTGGTGTAATTGTGTGTGTGAAGAAAAGTAGAGAGCAGTGTAGAAGTAGCTATACAAATCTGGTATGTGACAGAACAATAGCACTAAGAAGAGGAAGAATGAAGTGTAGTAGATCAGTATATTGAGCCTAACCAAAACTAAACCTCAGCATATGTGGATGCCCCTTATCAGTTCAAATACCTGGTTACCTTTTATACCTTGTAGACAGTGAGTCTTTTGTAGGTAGTGAGCCTCTTGTGAGTAGTGTGCCTAGGTAGTGAGCCCTAATTGGCAAGTGCCATTTTGTACTACTTATTCTTTTAACAGAGAATACAATCTTGGGTTAGTCACTCCCTAGTTTTTCCATTAACAGGGTTTTCCATGTCAAAATCATTGTGTTATGTGTATTGATTTTATTTCTCCTCTCATGGTTATGCATGCTTATAGTTTTGATGCTGCACTAATTGTTAAAGAAGAATAGAAAGTTAAATTATTTAAGATAACTGATTCACCCCCCCTCTTAGTTCTCTACCTTGTTTCCAACACATCACACATATCATTAGTATCACAAGAAACATCATAAAGTTTAGGTTTAGATCTCATACCTTAATTCTCTTTTCTGCATGCTACAAGTGACTTCTCTAACTGATTAACCTATTCCTTCAATCCTGAAATTTTACTCTTTTGTAGACTATTTTCCTTTTTCAATTCTTCCAAATCTCTATTTCTCTTTTCCACCTTTCCAAATAGCTTGAATCCTTCTTCCAATTCTTCAAATCTCTTATCAACATCCTCAAACAACTTTAGCGCTGCTTCTAAATCTTCATTCCTCCTTCTTACATTTTTTAATTCTTCTACAAGAGCATCATACTTGTCTTGTCCTAATCCTTTTATCATTTCCATCAATTCTGAATTACACCTTTTGATTTTGTACAATTCTTCTTCTAGAATATCCTTTTTGCATATTAGGTTTTCATTTTATTTCTTAATCCTTTTTCCAATCTTCCCCATAAAAAAAAATTAGGTAAACAACTTTATTGAAAAGCTTACCCAAATCTTTCTTACCTTGATCTTCTTCAGCAATGACACTTGTTACTTCTAGGGTTTCGCACTTATTTCAACACTTTCTTCCTTCCCAACAGATTCACAACCTCGTAGTAGATTCAAAACTAGTTCTGATACCACTTGATGCAGTCAATGTAGGAGGGTCCGATGAGGGATTGTCCAACCTTGTAGACTTAAACAACTAATGGCATGATCAATTAGAGATGCAACAGAAGTAGATAGTTAACAACATAAAGAAAGAGACATTCATACACTCATGACACAAGATTTATCTTGGGAAAACACTAAAAGGGAAAAACCCAGCCTTCAAAGCTCATTCCTCTTTATATTATGATCTCAAAACACATTATATATGCCTCTAGGGCTTTGCAAATGCTAGACCATAGCCTGGGGTTACAAAAGATTCATATAACAATATTCTTCCATGATTTCCTTTGTCCACTTCTCAATTCTTTGTTCTGCAACTTATTTTTCTCACTACTCTGCTCTCTACTTTAGTTCTACTTCTTCTTTGGATCAAAACACTTATCATCATGCTTCATAACTTCACACACTTGATTATTATTCATCCACTATCTTGAAACAAACATTTATCCTTCATTTATATTCTCTATGAGCCTCCATAACATTATCAAGTCAGCCTAATTGTACATTCGGCTAGTATGAAACGTGTAGACATGGATAGGTTAGACCTAAACATAAGGTATTGCTCTGCTGATGCATAGAACTTCATGCGGATCTCCATGAAGGTCAGCCAGGTCCTATACATCCTTGAATGATGTTCCTTTTATCTCTACAAGCTGATTAGACTTCACTGAACACTGTTTGCTCTACTCTATGAAAATAGGTCAAAAAAGGTAACCTTCTGATAGCGATATCTCTCCATAATCAACCCCAAATGATCTAACTTTTGGATATCTTGTAGATGATTATGTCTAGATGCTAAGTCTAGCTCTATAGCCTCTAATATGCCAATGTAGTAAAATGTGGTAATCTCCAAGGTCATTCTCTCGATACTCTGCAACTTCACTATTACCTGTCTCAATTGATTTGAATGCTTTCAAATGCTCCTGCATCAATTTGCTTGACAATTTCTAAAGCTTTATCAAAAAAACCATTTTGTGCATATTTTTCAATCATTGCATTCCATGAGACAACATTTCTTTGAGGCATCATGTCAAACAGTTCATGTGCCTTGTCTATGCTTCCACACTTTGCATACATGTCTCATAGGGAAATTGCAACTACAACATCTAACGAAATTCCCATATCCTTTATTCTTTGATGGATGTCCATACCATGTTTTGAAGATCCCATTTGGGCATAGATACGAAGGATGTTGGCTAAGGTTGTGGAATTTGTCTTTACACTTGCCAATTGCATTTGTTTGAAATTTTCTAAAGCCTTATAAAAAAACATTTTGTGCATATCTTGCAATCATTGCATTCCATGAGACAATATTTCTTTGAGTCATCATGTCTGATGCCATGTAAGATGTCAAACTCAATCCAAAGGAGACTTATTTCACAACAATGGGCTCAACTAAGTACTTCTACAAACTTCACAAGTAATCCTCTCAAGGCAATTCCCTATTTCAAGGACACAAACTATGGGTTTCCAACTTCTTAAAGCCCAACACTACTTCCAATGACTCACTCTTACCTCAGGGTCTCAAATCAAACTAGAGCAAACCCTCACTTAAGTCTTCACTCTTCACCCAAAGCATTTTACTCCATGCTGCCCTAATCCTATTAGGCCTCTAAATAGGACTGTCACTCATTATTTCTTCACCCAAGCTATGTAACCCAAAACCCTTGACACTTGTAGACACCAATTATTGAGTTCTAAAACATATCTCAAAATCATATTAGGTCACTTTGGACAAACACCACCAAAACAGTGCTGCTACACTGGTACACGACCCCAATTAGGTCACTTTTACAAAGCCTCATTAACCCAAACTTGTTGTCAATACTAAATAGCCATGGATAGACCTTTATCAAACTACAAAACCTTAGAATCTTCAATCTTTCATTAGGGAAAACAATCATGAACTCACAAAACACCAAACCCTTGATTTGTCCATTTTCAAGCTTGAAACTAGGAGGGTTTATTGAAAACTAACATTCCAGGTCACCTGCAACTTTGTCAACACCTTAACCACATTCAAGTATGTCTACACATGCTTTAAAAACACTCACACAACCCTTACTCATGCCTTTTATGCAATCTTTAACTTAAAACCATCATTTTGTTTACAAAACCTAGAAAATAGGGTTATAAACTATTTTTGGGAAAAATCTTATAACTTTCTTCAATATTGATAGAAATAACTCAAACCAAATGCAAATCATAGTTGATTCATACTACTATCCAATTCCATATGTTTTAGGGCATAATAGTACAGTATGAAGCCATAATATGCACTATAACAGTAAATTACACAATAATTTCTGAGAAAAACAGAGTTTATTCATGATTTTCAAGTACAAATTCCCTTTCAACTTCCATAGAACTTCACCCTCTATTCATTCAAGCCTCTTCAAGGCATATTTAAACTTGTTTCCCTCTAAACACAACAACCTCTAACTGAATTTTAAACTACTAACTGTTGGTATTCCACCATTTAGCAATTTTTTGCATTTTTTTTACAATTTTAGACATGACACCAATTGACAAAATTACAAAATATGACAACTTTACTCAAAATGAACCCCTAATACATGATAAGTGGTGTAATAAGACCTTATTAAATGTCTACTAAACTCAAAAACAACTAAAATTAACTTAAGACCTCATAGGACCAAACTTTGCAAGAGATAAACTTGGTGCCCCTGCACCATACAACCAAGGTGAAAAAGTTTCCAGGTCCCTTGGAAATTGTGTTGTAGCTTGTCCACCTTTGAACATTGCATCTTCTTGATCTTCAAAGCTCTTTCAATTGGTAGTCCCTTCCACTAGGTCAAGTATTGAAACCTTGCATCATCCTTTCTACTCTTGAGTTGTTTATCACCTACATACTGCTCCATCCTGACAAACTAATATGTGGAGTACCTTCTGACCTTTTCATCATCATTACCTGATGTTGTACTTGCTTTGACACCTACAAATAGTCCCTTACCATATGTACCTTGACTTATCTTCCTTTCCACCTTTGTTGCATGCTTGAACTTAGTCATATGCCCTTGCCAAATACCTTTAATCACTACACCTTTCTCTCTCATCTCTGCCATTAGGTTCTCTACCCTTACTGTCACTATCTAATATAGTTTACACACCAGTGTCTTGACCAAATTAGCCTACCCTCTAAGCTCTCTTTCTATTAAAGGACAAAGTATTGTCCCAACCACAATATCATCATACTTTTCCAATCCAATTGGAGTCTTCACAAACAATCCATCTTTTGCCTTCTCTTGACCTGCCTTTGCCATCATCACATCATTGTTCTTCTTTACCTCTGTTCTCAACCTCTCTACCACCAAGATCTCTATGCTATTAGGTCTACCATCCTCTTTACTGATAGATTCTTGTTGCCTACCAACCTCCTATCCAATTAGTGGACAAAATATCTTTCCCCCCATGACTTCACTAGGCCTCTTTTCCAAATTTTGCCTTTCCATAACCACTTCACTCTTACTTCATTTTTTTCTCTTATCAGGGTCTCTACCCCAAGAATCTCTATCTTAGTAGATTCAAAAATCTCTTTGCTATCAAATTTACACACCTCTTGTCCCCTCAATGGACAAAACATTATTTCTAGCACAATCTCATCATGTTTTCCTGACTCATCTTGCATCTTCACAAGGAATTCATCCTTGATCTTTCCTGTCTCATACTTTGACACCATTTTATTTTCCTTTTCCATCAAAATCAGATTACTCTTTAGGCTAACTATCTCCAGATTCTCTTATTTCCTTCTTTTTGTTGTCCTAGTGTCTTCTTGTGCTGCAAATGTCATGTCTTCTTCTTCCTCTATCTTTACAAACTCTTTCTTACCACACAGAATCACTCTTGTTGTCTTACTCTATCCATTATCCTCTTCCACCAATGGAGTCAATGTAAAAGAAACCCCATCCTTCTCAATTTGATAGGTGTTAGCTCTTCCATCATATAAGGCATGTCTTTCAAATTGCCATGGTCTCCCTAGTAATAAGTGACAACAACTCATAGGCAACACATCACATAAGGTCCTATCCTTATAGCAACCAATATGAAACTCAACAAAAGATTTCTCTTTAACCAAAAGAGAGTGTTCATCATTCAACCAAGAAACATTATAGGGTGACTCATGAGGTATCCTTACCAAATTCAATTTATCAACCATCTCTTATGACACCATGTTATCTATGCTACCAGAGTCTACTATAACCTTACATACCTTTCCATTGCACTTGCTAGTGGTTTTGAAAAGTTCTCTCCTTTGGTCTGCTTCCTTCTCCTTCAACTCTTTGTTTTCCTTTGCCATGTTATCTTTTGGATGCATCTTGCCTTTTCAACTTCTAATTGTTCTTTTCTTCAACCTTCAACTCTTTACCCTCAAAAGATCTAATCCCTATGCTCTGATACCAATTTGATGTAGAGGAAGGGGATGGTATTAGGCTATTGATACCATATTTCACAATAACATGTCTCAAAAGGTCATTCTTCACATTTCAAGAGTAAACAACTCATGGCAATCTCCTTCTACAAAGGCAAAATTGGGGTTTTTAACACTTCAGAACCAAACAAGGTTTTCAAAGGTCTTCTTACTTCTTAGGGACTTAGACACAACCATACCAAACCCTCACTTAAGTCTTAATTCTTCACCCAAAGCATTTTACTACCATGCTACCATATTCCATTTAGGCCTCTAAATAGGGTTGTCACTCATTATTTCTTCACCCAAGCCTGTAACCCAGAAACCTTGACACTTTTAGACACCCATTATTGAGTTCTAAAACATATCTCAAAATCATATTAGGTCACTTTGGACCAACACCACCAAAACAGTGCTGCTACGCTGCTACAAGACCCCAATTAGGTCACTTTTACAAAGCCTCATCAACCCAAAATTATTGTCAACCCTAAATACCCATGGACAGACCTTTATCAGACTGTAAAACCCTATAATCTTCAATCTTTCATCAAGGAAAACAATCATGAACTCATAAAA
The DNA here is from genome assembly GCA_027924645.1 of Cunninghamia lanceolata. Taxonomy (NCBI): domain Eukaryota; kingdom Viridiplantae; phylum Streptophyta; class Pinopsida; order Cupressales; family Cupressaceae; genus Cunninghamia; species Cunninghamia lanceolata. The sequence goes on along the minus strand of BSBN01001466.1, from coordinate 11,677,970 downwards.
CACCAAACCCTTGATTTGGCCATTTTTGAGCTTGAAACTAGGAGGGTTTATTGAAAACTAACATTCCAGGTCATCTGGAACTTTGTCAACACCTCAACCACATTCAAGTATGTCTATACATGCTTTACAAACATTCACATAACCCTTACTCATGCCTTTTATGCAATCTTTAACTTAAAACCATCATTTTGTTTGCAAAACCTAGAAAACAGGGTTATAAACTATTTTTGTGAAAAATCTTATAACTTTCTTCAATATTGATACAAACAACTCAAACCAAATGCAAATCATAGTTAATTCATACCACTATCCAATTCCATATGTTTCAGGGCATAACAGTACAGTACAGAGCCATACAATGCACTGTAACAGCAAATTACACAGTCATTTCTGAGAAAAACAAAGTTTATTCATGATTTTCAAGTACAAGTTCCCTTTCAACTTCCATAGAACTTCACCCTATGTTCATTCAAGCCTCTTCAAGGAAAATTTAAACTTGTTTCCCTCCAAACACAATGAACTCTAACTGACGTTTAAACTACTGACTATTGGTATTCCACCATTTAGCAATTTTTTGCATTTTATTTTACAATTTTAGACATGACACCAATTGACAAAATTACAAAATTACTCAAAATGAACCCCTAATAAATCATAAGTGGTCTAATAAGACCTTATTCAATGTTGACTAAACTCAAAAACAACTAAAAATAACTTAAGATCTCATAGGACCAAACTTGGCAAGAGATAAACTTGGTGCCCCTACACCAATGTCAAACAGTTCACATGCCTTGTCTATGCTTTGTCACTTTGCATACATGTCTCATAGGGCAGTCATAACTACACCATCTGTCAAAATTCCCATATCCTTTATGCTTTGATGGATGCCCATACCCTATTCCAAAGATGCCATTTGGGAATATACAAGAAGGATGTTGGCTAAGGTTGTGGAATTTAGCTTTACAGCTGCCAATTGCATTTGCTTGAAAGTTTCTAAAGCCTTATCAAAAAAACATTTTTGGCATATCTTGCAATCATTGCATTCCATGAGATAGCATTTCTTTGAGGCATCATGTCAAATAGTTCACATGCCTTGTCTATGCTTCCTCACTTTACATACATGTCTCATAGGGTAGTTGCAACTACAACATCTGATGAAATTCCCATATCCTTTATGCTTTGATGGATACTCATACCATGTTCCAAAGATCCCATTTGGGCATAGAGAAGGAGGATGTTGGCTAAGGTTGTGGAATTTGGCTTTACACTCACCAATTGTAATTGCTTGAAAGTTTCTAAATCCTTATCAAAAAACATTTTGCGCATATCTTGATATCATTGTATTCCATGAGACAGCATTTCTTTGAGGCATCATGTCAAATAGTTCACATGCCTTGTCTATGCTTCCTCACTTTCCATACATGACTACAACATCTAATGAAATTCCCATATCCTTTATGCTTTGATGGATGTCCATACCATGTTCTAAAGATCCCATTTGGGCATAGACAAGGAGGATGTTGGCTAAGGTTGTGGAATTTGGCTTTACACCTGCCAATTACATTTGCTTGAAAGTTTCTAAAGCCTTATCAAATATAGCATTTTATGTATATCTTGCAATCATTGCATTCCATGAGACAAAATTTATTTGAGGCATCACATGTCAAACAGTTCACATCCCTTGTCTATGCTTCCACACTTTGCATACATGTCTCATAGGGTGGTTCCATCTACAACATCTAATGAAATTTCCATATCCTTTATGCTTTGATGGATATCCATACCCTATTCAGAAGATCCCATTTGGGCATAGACAAGGAGAATGTTGGCTAAGGTTGTGTAATTTGGCTTTACAACCACCAAAATTTGCATTTACTTGAAAGTTTCTAAAGCCTTATCAAAAAAACCATTTTGTGCATATCTTGCAATCACTACATTCCATGAGATAACATTTCTTTGAGGCATCATGTCAAATACTTCACATGCCTTGTCTATGCTTCCACACTTTGCATACATGTCTCATAGGGTAGTCCCAACTACAATATCTGACGAAATTCCCATATCCTTTATAATTTGATGGATGTCCATACCCTATTCTGAAGATCCCATTTGGGCATAGACAAGGAGGATGTTGGCTAAGGCTGTGGAATTTGGTTTTATGCCTGCCAATTGTATTTTCTTGAAAGTTTCTAAAGCCTTATAAAAAAAACATTTTGTGCATATCTTGCAATCATTGCATTCAATGAGACAACATTGCTTTGATCCATCATGTCAAATAGTTCATGTGCCTTGTCTATGCTTCCACACTTTGCATACATGTCTCATAGGCAAGTTGCAACTACAACATCTTATGAAATTCTCATATCATTTATGTTTTGATGGATGTCCATACCCTATTTCAAAGATCCCATTTGGGTATAGACAAGGAGGATGCTGGCTAAGGTTGTAGAATTTGGCTTTGTACCCTTAAAGACTTGGTATACTTAAAAGAAAGATAATAGACAAAGTGACAGGTTCTTGAAGATATACATATTTAGTTAGTGAGGAATTCAATGAATTTACTCATTATAGAGTTAATTTTAATATGAGCCTATGTTTTATTTGTTAAACTAATAATTTAAACATTGCCAAGGGAAATGGACGTACACAAAATCTAAATGGGTTAAAGATTCATATTGATTAAACTTAGTCTATAGATAAATTATAAGGATTTTAATCATGAACCTAATAATATATTGAAAGTAGTATTTTAATCATGAACCTAATAATAGGAAATGGACAAAGTATAAAGTGAGAAACTCAAGCATTAATGATTTTAATCATGAACCTATCCTCTAAGTTTGGTTCTTGGTTCCAATTTATTGAGTATGAGAACACTCCCTTTGTTTGCTTCTAATGTTATAAATCTAGCCATTTTACTAAAAACTACCCTACCAAAAGTCTTAGTAAAAAAGGAGTTATTCTAATAATCAATCAAAACAAGTAACAAAAAATCAAGTAGTCAATCAAAACAAGTAACAAAAAATATCTCCTTCAAGTTGCGTTTATCCTAGGGTTTGGTGAGTTTCCATTGGCAACCAAATCATAGGTCTTCATGACACCATATTATCTTGATTTTGGTAAGAAAACTTGATATGCATTCTTGAATTCACTCATAATTCATAAATTCATCATACAGTTACCTATGTGGGCCACATTAGTGAAAGGTAATGGCCACTAGTAGCATTGACCTGCCCACCCCAACGTGTTGGCATAGTCGGTTCGGCCCCATGAGGTGGGAAGAAGAAAATATGCCTGTTGGTACCCAATTTTCACTACTCTCAAATGACGCATTTTGTAAGAATACATACATTGTTGGCATGGTCAAATGGTCTAGATTTGACCAAAACTGAGATAAGGTACTGTAGAGGGACCTGACGTCCACCTGTAGGTCCAAACAGAACATTTGTAGGTGCCATAGATTGAGAGAAAAGGTAGGTAAAAATTTTTCAACTTTTTTCTCTTTGGGCTCTTCAGAGACTTCTAGTGCAATGTAGCCTGGAAAGATTGGGAAACCTGGGAAACCAACCGATGCCTCCAGGAGATCAACCCACCCACCCCGATGTTTTGGCGTAGTCGGTTCAGCCCCATGAGGTGGGAAGAAGAAAATATGCCTGTGGGCACCTTTTCACTGCTCTTAAATGATGCAAAATTTGTAAGAATGCATACGTTGGCATGGTCAAATAGTCTAGAGTTGACCAAAACTGAGATAGGGTATTGTAGAGGGACCTGACATCCACCTGTAGGTCTAGGAAGAACATTTGTAGGTGCCATAGATTGAGAGAAAAGGTACGCGAAAGTTTTTCAACTTTTTTCTCTTTGGGCTCTTTAGAGACTCCTGGTGCAACGTAGCTTGGAACAATCAGGAGACATGGGAAATGAACCAAGGCCTCTAGTAGAATCAACCCACCTACCCTGACATGTTGGTACAATTGGTTCAACCCCATGAGGTGGGAAGAATAAAATATGCATGTTGGAACCTTTTCACTGCTCTCAAATGATGCATTTTGCAAGAATGCATATGTTGTTGGCACGGTCAAATGGTCTGGATTTGACTAAAATTGAGACAGGGTACCGTAGAGGGATCCAATATCCACCTGTAGGTCCAAACAAAACATTGGTAGTTGCTATAGATCGAGAGAAAAGGAAGACAATTTTTCAACTTTTTGCTCTTTGGTCTCTTCAGAGACTCCTAGTGCAACATAGCCTAGAAAGATTAGGAGACCTGGGAAACAAACCAAGGACTCTAGTAGCATCCAGCCACCCACCCCAACATGTTGGCATAGTCAGTTCAGCCCCACGAGGTGGGAAGAATAAAATATCCCTGTTGGCACCTTTTCACTGCTCTCAAATGACACATTTTGCAAGAATGCATATATTGTTGGCACAGTTAAATGGTCTGGAGATGACCAAACTAAGATAGGGTACTGTAGAGGGACCTGACATCCACCTATAGGTCTAGACAGAACATTCGTAGGTGCCATAGATTGAGAGAAAAGGTAGGTGAAAGTTTTTCAACTTTTTGCTCTTTGGGCTCTTTAGAGACTACTGGTGCAATGTAGCCTAGAAGGATTAGGAGATGTGGGGAATGAACTGAGGCCTCCCCTAGTGTTCACCTGCCCATGCAAACATTTTGGTGTAGTCGGTTTAGCCCCATGAGACAAAGAATGCAAAATATGGCTCCTAGCAAGTTTTTGTTGAATGCTAATGACGCTTTTTGCAACATTTCATACATCATCGCCATGGTCAAATGCTTTGGAGATAGTAAAAACTGAGAGATTATTGTGGAGGGACTCTACATAAAGCTATAGGTTTAGATAGAATAGTTGTAGGTTCCACGAATTTTTAGTACCAGTCCGTCATAGTTTGGCAGTTTTTTGCACTTAGGTCTCTTAAGAAACTTTGTTGAAATAGTGTAGCTTGGAAGAATCAGGAGACCTGTGGAATGAACCGATGCCTCCCCTTGCATTCACCTACCCACATAGATGTGTTGGCACTATCATTTTGGCTCCACGATGCACAAAACAAAATTTATGCTCGCTGGCAACTTTTCATTGAACACAAATGACGCTTTTTGCAACCTTTGAAATATTGTCGCCATGACCAAATGGAATGAACATTTCAAAAACTAAGAGAGGTTATTGTGGAGGGAGACTACATAACCTTGTAGGTCCAAAAGGAACACTTCTAGGTTCCACAAAATTTAAGAAACAATCTATCAAAGTTTGGTAATTTTTGGCACTTAGGGTTCTTAAGAGAAAGTGTTGGCACCGTATAGCCGAGAATGATCGGGATAGTTGAGGTGGAATATAGGAGCTTGTCTAGTGTTCACCCACCCATCTGAATGTGTTGGAAATGTCGATTTGGCCCCATGACAAATGAAAAAAAAATTATCCTCACCAACAACTTTTCATTGAACATAACTAACATTTTTTGCAAGTTTAGAAATATTGTTGCCACGACCAAATGGAATGAACATTTCAAAAACTAAGAGAGGTTATTATGAAGGGACCTTACACGACCCTGTAGGTCTAGATGGAATGTTCCTAGGTGTAACAAATTTTGAGAAAGGGTTTGTTATATATGAAAAGGGGGATGAGGTTGAAGTGTAGTTAAGGTAGATTCAATCAAACCCTCCTTTCACAATAACACTCAAGGACAACAATTGAGCCAAGTCACTACAGATGGAGAGGACTCAGCTACAAGTTGATGTCACCTAGGAATAATATGGAAAGATAGATTAGATTGCTAGATATGTCAAACCCTAGTTCGGTTAAGCCTTAAATCCTAATTATATGATTCTAGATACAGATGAATGAAGTACGACAAATAACCTCACAAGAAGGCACTAAATGCATATTAGAAACATACTATGATTCATATTTATGATGGTAGAAACTTTAGGGACACTGGGATGGGCACCCTAGTCCAACAGGCCACTTTTTCTGTAGATCTAGAATAGTAAGATGATGAAGACAACAACCTGCTTCAGATTTTCTGGAGATAATAGTCAGGAGGACTATGGGGCGGCCACCCTAGTCCAATAGGTTTGATTTTCTACACTTTCTACTTAGATACCAAATCTTTATCTTCTGCTCAGCTTCTATGTAACTTCACTCTGCAAGATCTCGCATGTGTAACCTGTAATCACAAGAGAGGGGTTGGGGGTTGTGGTGTTTAGGAGATTGCCTTGGTTAAGCCCTAGAATGGCATTCAAGCCTTCCAACACTATTGTTAGATAGAGTGTGTGTCCTTGATGGATAGAGGAAAAATGAAATGATAAGATAGATTGATTGAAACACAAATAGATATCACCTTAGAGGTGGAACCCTCACATAGATGAAGAGCCTTCAAATAATGAGGAAATGAGTTGATGAAGCCAAATCTGCAACAAACACAACACAATTCTGCTCTACAACACAATGAATGCCTTGAATGCTCTTAGCTTGATGATCCTAAGTTCACCTTAAAATCAACTAGGAGTAAAATGAAGTCCTAAACATGTTTATATATGCATTCTCACTAACATTCATAATTCAATTTGAAAAGGTTGACAAAGGGAAACCTTTTAATGGTCATAAACTGACACATTTAAATTTATCTCCCAGTAAAATAGGCCTAAACTAGGGCATGGGCACCCAAGTCCAGGGGTACTTTTTGAGTCTTGATTAAACATTAAAGTGGACCCCTAAGCCCCATTTGACATGGGTTTCAAGGGAAATTGCTCCAGGAGAAGTTTTAAACATGCATGATTAAATTAAGGGGAAGGTGGTAAAAAGTCCTAAGGGACATTTTACAACATAACACAGTGTGTCAAAGTTTAGCAACTTTTGGCACTTAGGGCTCTTAAGAAAAAGCGTCGACACAGTGTAGCCGGGAATGATCGGTATAGTTGAGGTGCAAAACAAGACCTTTTTAGCATTCATCTGCCCACCTGGACATGTTAGCACTATCAGTTTGGCCCCGCAATGCATGAAACAAAATTTATGCTCACCGACAACTTTTCATTGAACACAACTAATGCTTTTTGCAACTTTTGAAATATTGTTGCCACGACCAAATGGAATGAACACTTCAAAAACTAAGAGAGGTTATTAAGGAGGGACCCTACATGACCCTATAGGTTTAGATAGAATGTTCTTAGGTGCCACAAATTTTGAGAAATAGTTCGTCAAAGTTTGGCAATTTTTGGCACTTAGGGCTCTTAAGAGAAAGCATTGGCACAGTGCAGTTGGGAACGATCAGGATAGTTGAAGTACAAAACAGGACCTTGCCTAGCGTTAACCCACCCACCTAGACATGTTGGTGCTGTCAGTTTGGCTCCATGATGCACATGACAACTGAGAGGGGGGTAAATTAGTTGTATATTAAAACATTAAACCCTTAATGCTATTCCAATCTTCAACCTCTTATTATGCATTAGAAGAATGTAAACATATGAAGCATTAATGCAAACACATTCCAACACATAAGAACACTAGATTTACATGGAAAATCCAAGAAGGGAAAAACCACGGTGAGGATTAGCTCACATATATATGAATAGGAACACCAAAAACAAATAAGCTCACTACCAAGGGCTCACTATCCAGAAGAAAGGCTCACTTCCAAAAGGACTCACTATCCAAAAGAGAGAAGAATAGAAGAGGACTGTTATAGAGAGATTTACTATCTTAAAGCAACAAGAGAAATCCACCACTACAACTTTATTGCATCTGCAACATTTGGTTCACTACCTCCAACAACTTTGAGCAAATTGAAATGTAGACACCTTCTGCTCATTGCATCCAAGAGTCATAAGAATTTATGCTCACACTTAATTCACCACCTTTGATTCACATTTGCATCATCTTCTCTAAATTCTCCACTTCAAACTTCATCTTGCATTTATACCATCCACAACCTAAGACAATCTCAATTAGGTTAGCCTAAATGAAACGTGTGCACCTCAAACATGCAACACCAAAATAGGTCAGCACCAAACACTTCTATGGTGGAAAGAAGTGAAGGTGGACCATGTCAAGGGTTAGCCAGGACTCAAATCTGTATCACCATGCTACTCATCACATCCACAATCCATGAGGTACCTCCACAAATAGCGCTAGCAAGACAAGTCAACCAAACCTGAAGAAACACTACAAGCGACCACATCCACACCTCTCCAAGTACAAAAACATCATGGGGACCACAAAGTAGTCCACACCATCCACACATTTTTCTCAAGCATTCCAATATCATCATAATCTTCTACAAAACTACTACAACCACCTGAAACAAAGAATATTATCAATCTACACATCAGGATGCACTACCATTGAACTCCAACACAAGAACTGAACTTGCGGAGTGACCCAACACTAGAAACTTTAAGGGAAGGTAGATACAGATAATATAAGCATGTTCCCAGATCCTCAAGACAAGAAACTTTAATGTAGATAAATGCGGAGCAATCTCATTTCTCATAGACAACATTCTTCACATTCAAACACTCTATCGAACACATCTTCCACTATCGCATGATCTAGAACTTGAGATTCTAGATATAACACCTCTGAACATCTATGATCATCACTTTTAAACTGCATAGGCATATCTTCAACCATAAAGAAATGTGGAGCAAAACACTGAACATACCTCTATCACACTGCACACCTTTTTATTCAAATTTTCTCAAAAGAAATTGGAAACCAAGTGGATCATTTGCTAGAAGTTGACATCAATGACAACACTAGGAAGCTTTCAAAAATCTCGCCCTTTGTCATTGATGGCAACACCAATTTTCTAAAAAACCATAAACAACAAAAACAACCAATCAACATCCTTGTAACCAGTAGCACTCCCCCTGACTAAAGCAACTCTTACCCTTCACACACTTTCCTACACAAATGTTTTTCAGTCACTTCAACTCTCTCCCCCTTTGACATCAATGACAAAGGGAAACACTTGCAACACCAGCACGCACTTGCTCCATCTGACTGCACCAACTAGCAGAACCACTACCTACTCCCCCTAAGAGGTAGCTTACAACATCAGTCAAGGACTAAGAATGTATCTTGAAATGCTTCCTAGATAGATGCACACAATTATGCATCTAATTAAAAGGAAGGGCAATAACCCCTAACTTTTACTGGAGATACTCAAAAGTATCCTTAGGAAGAGCCTTTGTAAAAATATCTGCAACTTGATTCTTAGTAGGCATATATTCCAATTTCACCTCATTCTTTACAACCTTCTCTCTTAGGAACTGATACCGGAATGAAATATGCTTTGTTCTTGAATGAATTACCAGATTATTTGAAATGTTGATAGCACTTTTATTATCACATAAGATTGGTATAGGTTCATCATATGATACTTTGATATCCTTCAATGTCTGCTTCATCCACAATGCTTGTGTGCAGCAAGATGCTGCTGTAATGTACTCTACCTCTATAGGAGATAATAACATTGAATCATGTTTCTTACTCAACCATGAGACTAGTTTGCTTCCAAGAAAGAAAGCACCACCACTTGTACTTCTTCTATCATCTATACATCCTACACAATCTAATATGTATATGCAGTCAAAGATAAATCAGTATCCTTAGGATACAATAAGCCAAAATTTAGAGTGCCTTTCAAGTATCTAAATATCCTTATACTGATGTAACATGTGTTTCTCTAGGATCTTCTTGAAATCTAGTAGCAGTCAAGTATAATAGTTCACCAATCATTGATCTGTACTTAGTCTGATCAGCTTTAGGAGATTCATCATTTTTGCTTAACTTACAACTAGTAATCATGGGAGTACATACCAATTTGGAGTCTTTCATTCCAAACTTCTTCAACATTTCCTTAACATACTTTGGCTGTGAAATGAAAATACCTTTTTTTGATTGGCTGATTTGTAATCCAAGAAATAAATTCATTTCCCCACACATTGACATTTCAAATTCTTTTTGCATCTCTTCCACAAATCTCTTGCACATATACCTTCATTTCCTCCAAAGATTATATCATCAACATATATCTCCACAATCAGGATTTGATCTTCTTCAACTTTGAAGTACAAATTGTTGTTTGCAACCCCCTTTTTGAATCCTTGTTGCAGTAAGTATCTATTCAATCTTGCATACCAAGCTCTAGGAGCTTATTTGAGTCCATACAATGCCTTCTTCAATTTGTAGACCATATTTGGATCATTTGATTACTGAAATCCTTCTAGTTGTTCAATATATACCTCTTCTTCCAATTCCCCATTCAAGAATGTAGATTTCACATCCATCTGATAAACTTTGAAGTCCTTATGAGCTACGAAGGCCAAAAACATTCTAATGGCCTCCATTCTTGCCACTGGAGAATGTGTTTCCTCATAATCTATTCCTTCCACTTGTGAGTAGCCTTTACACACAAGCCTAGCCTTATTTCTGACAACTTCTCCATTCTTATTCAATTTCTTCTAGAATACCCATTTAGTTCCTATTACATTTTTTTTTGTTGGTCTTGGGACAATTTCCCAAGTCTGATTTTTCTCAAATTGCATCAATTCTTCTTCCATATCTTTGATCTAGTGATCATCTTTGCATGCTTTAGCCACTGTTTTGGATTCAATTTTAGACAATGTCATGCCCACATTTCCCATGCGGTCACAACACGCATCACATGTGTCATGTCCACATGTGCTATGTGGTCATGACACGAAAAACCAAAAATTTTCCCACTCTTCCCTAGAAATCCCCTTGCACATGTAGGCATGCTCGGCGGTGTACACTTAAGGCGAAAACAATACAGTTGTCGGTGGCATACCAAATACATGTGCGCACAGCCTACACAAGGAAATGCATGGTTTCCTAACTTAGATTAATCTCACGAATTATATTTGAACAACAATTGTTTTAGGTGATAGATCATTTTTCAACAAAGCACGATCATCTGATTCTTCTTTCCATTTTCTAGAATTTAATAATAATTTCTCCTCCTTCAGACTTAGCATTTTCAACCAAGCCCGTTCATTTGCCCTCTCTTCCTTTTCTTAGAATTTAGTTTTGATTGTATTTCTATCACATTCATTTTACCATTTCTCTAAAATTTAATTTTGATTGTATTTCTATCTCATTTCCCTTCCCGTTGTGCAAGATCTTCTTATGTTATCCTATTTTTTTTCTTCACGTTCTTTATCGAACAATAATAACACTACATCCTTTACATTATTCCTAATTTCTTGGTAAACTAGATCACTTACATAGGGTTGGTTAACTTCCCTTGACTCAGTCCCCCTAGGGTTCTGTTCTAGGTTTTAGTTCAATGTTTGAATTAATTTTAATACTCAACCTGTTCCTAAACAGGATTAACGGTAGGTTAAACTTACTTAGTTCTCTTAGCCCTGTTTGGAAATGCCACACATTTTCTCCTCTTTATTTTCCAAGGTTACCTGTTCTTTCTCTTTCTCTCTTTTTTTTTTAATTGGACGTTTATTCTCTAAATCTACAGTTGAGTTTAAAATGGCCACTCATGGAATGCCTATGATGGCTTGTTTGCATTTATTTTCAGTGTCCTTTGTAAATGAAGGGATCATACTTTCCTCTTCATTTTCCTGCCATTTAATTTAGGATAATTGTTAAAACTTCTGAGAAACTCTTCCTTAAAATTAAAATATATTTACCTATGCTCTTTTTAAATTGTAATTGTATAAATAATGTATTTCTGAATTGCAACTCTGAGTTTAAACATCTATTCAATTCGTATTATACATTATGCATAAATAAATCCCACTTTCCTCGATTAAAATTTCTATTTCAAGTCAAATGTTTTAAACTACATATAGTTTGCCTTCAATGAATAGTGAAAAGTGAATAGTAAAAGTAAATAGTGAATAGTAAAATGAATAGTGATTAGTGAATAGTAAATAGTGATTAGTGAATAGTAAATAGTGAAAAGTGAATAGTAAAATGGTCCCCATCCTAGGAAGAGACTCTCAAGGTGGCGGTAATTTCTAAAGCAATACTACAACCCAAATTTCATTTATTTTATGGTAGCAAAATTACAACTTGACTTATAACAAAATTTAAAACTAATATTTCTACTAAGCTTGCATAGAAATAATACTTTTACAAACTTAATTAAAACATCAACTAACTCACAACTTTGCAAGTAGAAGAAGAAGGAACTAGACGAGTCTAATATCCTTTTAAAAACAAATTTTCTCTTCCTTTCCTCATTTTACAATGGTAAAACTTAATGAACAATAGAAATATAAACATCAACCCAAAAATAGAGGATTTCTTCCCAACTTCAAAATACCAATTTATACAACAATAGGGAGATAACTTTCTCTTTTTGACGAATCAACCAGGATGCAGTCACTAATCCTTAAGAGTAAAGGAAAATAAAATATTTTCCCAATACAAGAAACTTCTCCAAACTTCACAAATAGCTCCAAGAATACCTGCATAACACACAAGGGAAGAAACACCACACAAGCTGCTCTCCTCCCTACCATAGACCCGCAAGAGGGTCACCCCCGAGCTAGGAAGATTATCCACACACCTAGGGAATCCAAATCCACTTCACAACACGTAAGAAAATAACACACCGAAACACACATACACCCATGGATATTTACACAACACAAAAACTCAACAAAGGTGAGTTTATAGAGGGGTAAGAGAGTGGACACACTCAACTCTAGAGTACCACCCTTCACAATAATTCAACACAATTTTTCTCATGGCCTCAAGCCAAACAAGATCATCAGATTTCAAGGAATTATCATATTTGGCTCTCAAGCCATATAACCAATTTTTTCAAATTCACACAAATGCCCTCAAGGCTTTAAACATCTCAAAAAAACAAGGCATGCACTCGAGAAGGATCACTCCTCCCTTACCCCACACTTGATGAGCATTTCTCCCAAGTGGAAGACGCTCTGTCAACACCCCACAGTTGATGAGCATTTCTCCCAAGTGGAAGAAGCTCTGTCAACAACCCAATAAAGTTTCCCCACAATAACAAAATTTACAACACAAACAACATAAATAATTTTCACACATCCTTCATGCAACAAATAAATAATTTTCGCACATCCTTCATACAACAAATAGAAATACATAGGAAAAGCCATGAAATCCAAATAAATAATTTTGGCACATCCTTCATGCAACAAATAGAAATACAAAGGAAAAACCATGAAATCCAACCTTAAAAAGCCCTTTAATGGATGAAGTTGATGAAGAGCTCCACACTTAGTCTCTTCTCCCAATCTCTCCTTCTAAAAAAAAACAACAATCTCTCTATGATCACAAGCAAGGGATAATGAACGGAGGATATAGGATGGCTAGAATAATTTCGGCATTATGAGGCTATGAAGAGGAGAATAGAGAAGGAATTGGGCATTATGAGGATGCCAGAAGAAGATTTCTTAGAAGAAATTAGGCATGATAAGAATGCAAGAATGAAGTCCCCCTGCAAGAATGAAGTTCTTCTGCAAGAATCAAGCTCCCCTGCAAAAATCCAGTCTCCTTGATTGCTTAAAGAAGGGTCTTATTTATAGATTTTTTTGAAAAGAGAATGGAAGTTGAGGATCAAGAGTTGAGATCAAGGGCTCACATTATTTGTAAATTTTAAATTCATAGTGGATGAATTAAAAATTTATTTTTTTGGGAAGAGTGGATTATGACATCAAGGGCTCACATTATTTGTGAATTTTAAATTCATAGTGGATGAATTAAAAATTCATTTTTTTGGGAAGAGTGGATTATGACATCAAGGGCTCTCATTATTTGTGAATTTTAAATTCATAGTGGATGAATTAAAAATTTATTTATTTGGGAAGAGTGGATTATGACATTAAGGGCTTTCATTATTTGTGAATTTTAAATTCATAGTGGATGAATTAAAAATTCTTTTTTTTTTGGGAAGAGTGGATTATGACATTAAGGGCTCTCATTATTTGTGAATTTTAAATTTATAGTGGATGAATTAAAAATTTATTTTTTTGGGAAGAGTGGATTATGACATTAAGGGCTCTCATTATTTGTGAATTTTAAATTCATATGTGAGGACAAAAAATGAATTAAAGATTGTAATATTTATGAATTTTTTTAAGATTGTAATATTTAAATAACCCCACTCCTTTTTCTACTATCCCAAGTGGAATTAAAAAAACATATCCCCACCCATGAAGCACCACACCACTTCATGGGGACTCTCACCAAAAGTGAGGGAACAAGAAGATAAGCCCCTCCATTATTGGTGGACCATGGAGTCATTTCAAGCCTTGGAAATGGAGAAAGGATGGGCTTGAGTGTTGATCCCACTCATCCTATCCTTCCCATGCCTCCAAATTTGTCACTTAACTTCACTGTGAAGTTAAGGTGACCATATGGAGGTTAACTAAGGGTTACCCAAGTCAAAAGTGACCCTAGACCCATGGGGTATAACCCAGGGTCAATTTAAACTTAGTTAGGACACCCAGGGTCAAGTTAAGACACAAGAAAAGGGTCTCAAAAATTTAAATTAAATAAATGAAATTCAAATACAATTCTTACAACACAAATCATAATTCAATTTTACAAAAGGGTAGACCTAACCCTTTCGACCTCATGCAAGACAATATTACAACATTACAACATTGCACCAAACATAGAGTTGATCTTGGTTCCTCATGGAACTAGGTCAGCTTCACAAGGGATTATGACATAAGGTGTGAAATAATCTCCAGTATCTGTGGTTTTTTTAGAAATACCTGCACACTCAATCTAAAAGTTAATTCCACATATACATATCATAGCCAAAGCAAATTAAACGTATTAAAGAGAATGTATAACCAATCACTACCTATATCCATCTGGCAACCATATTATATAATAATCAATCATTTTATCATTTTAATCTAGAGATAGGTGAATAATAAGATACACACTAGTTGGACAAGGGCGGGCCTTATAGACAATAAGCAGAAATTTACCTGTTCATCTACCATAGCAATTTTTCTTGTTAATACACCTTTGTTCTTATCTCCAATGATCTGATTTTCAGAATGATTCTTCTGCACATACTTGGGAGTCTTAGGAATCCTTTCCGGAGCATCTTCTTGATCAACTTGTATCTCCAATTCCTTTTCTTCTTCTCTTTCTTGTTCTCTGCAAGAGAGCTCATCAAATTCATATCCTTCTATCAGCACTGAGCTTTGATGTGGTTCTTCATTTACTTTGACATTTTCACTTTCAACTAACTTCTTTAGCCTCTTGTTGTCACATCTATAAGCCTTGCTCTTTGTAGAATATCCAAGGAAAATTCTTTCATCTGATCTTGTATCAAACTTTCCCAAGTTTTCTTCATCTCTCCTAATGTAACACTTGCTTCCCAATACTCTAAATATTTTATAATAGGGATTCTTTTGTACCATAGTTCATATGGAGTCTTTGAATTGTTGACCCTTGCTTGTACACTATTCTATATGTAGACTGCAGTGTGAATAACTTCTCTCCAATAGATATCTGGTAGATTTTCTTCTTTCAACATTATCCTTGCTCTTTCCTAAATTGGCCTATTCTTTCTTTCCACAATTCCATTTTTGTCGAGGAGTCCTAGGGGCTAACAAATGCCTTTTTATTCCATTATCTTCAGAAAAATAGTTAAACTCATTAGAGGTTAACTCACCACCTCTGTCAGACCTCAAACACTTGATTTTTAGATCAATTTCATTTTCAACCATAACCTTAAATACTTTAAACTTATCTAGAGCTTTATATTTTTCTATGAGAAAGGTTACCCAAGTCATTCTATAGTAATCATCTATTAACAACATGAAATACTTATCACCTTGAAAGCTTCCTATTCTTATGGGTCCACACATATCTGTATGTACCAACTCCAGGGGTCCTATGGTAGAATACTCTTTGATTTTGAAATTCTTTGTTGTTTGCTTCCCAATCTAACATTCCTTGCAAATTGTATTGATGGGCTTTGTAATTCTTTGTATATCTCTCACAACTTGAGTATGTTAGTGTAGGTTTTTATTTCCTAGTTGGGTTATTTATTTTTCCCTATATTCCTAGGTTTTTCCTGCACTTCTATTAATCTTGCTTAGGTTAATAAAGCATGTCTTATTAGGTGAGTGGTTGCAAGGTATCACCTTCCTACATGTGAGAATCCATTAGCTATCTTGGGAAGATACTTTGCTATCTTTAGTCCGATAGATGGTTGCTCCTGATTGGTCGGTGTTGCCACCTTCTTCCTCTTCCTAGTCTGTATAAGCATGCTACCTAGCTTGTATTTGATATCTTTTGCTTTTGCATCCTCTTAATGCTATTTTTCTTCTAGCAATTGCATCACTCTCTTAGAGACTAACTTTGTGTTGCTATTTTGATTTCGTATCATTTGCATTCATAGTTTTAATATCTATTCTTTGCACTAGTTTTCTGGGTTATTAATCTTTTCAGATTCTAACAGAGTAGAGCTGATCCTTACTAGGCTATCAAAATTGATGTGACACATTCTTCTATGTCATAGCCAACTTTAAATAATTTGAGTCATAAATCACATACCATTAGCGCCTTTGAGCTGGTATACATTTCCTTTTGTCCTTGTTCTTGTAGCAACCAAAGTTCTAGATCTTTCTTTTCTGATTTCATAGCCACCATTTTGAAACACAAGGTTATATCCTCTGCTACACATTTGTCCTACACTTAGAAGATTATGTTGGAGCCCCTTAACATAGAGAACATCATTTGTATTATGCTTTCCATCAAAAATAATTGAACCTTTTCCACAAATCTTAGCAGATGCATCATCTCCAAACTTAACAAAACCTCCATCAAACTTCTCAAGCTTAACAAACTTATTCTTATCACCTGTCATATGATTTGAACATCCACTGTCATTTATTCAGTAGTTTTCCTCTTCTCTTGCAAGAAAAGTAGTTACCAAAGCTCCTTTGATATTGTGCCCTATTTCTGAAGTAGTTTCCTTCATACATCTTTTAGAGTCAGCAGAATTAGTTCTAACATTCAAAACCATGAACAAGCATTCATCACTTTCATCATCTGGATAGTCAGACTCATCATCAGATATGCTAGCATCTTCTTTATCATAGTAACTCCTCTTGATTGATTTACCTTTGTTATCCTTGTATTTGTCATTTGAAATCTTGACCAGACATTTTGATGCATAATGACCTATCTTTCCATAGCTAAAACATTTGAAGGGTAACTTACTTTTGTATTTTCTAGACCCCTTTTTCAATTTACTTACAAAATTTGCTTCTATTTTATCAAAATCATTTGAATCTAATTCATCATTCTTTTTGTTTTTCTAACCTTAAAAGT
Organism: Cunninghamia lanceolata; assembly: GCA_027924645.1. Taxonomy (NCBI): domain Eukaryota; kingdom Viridiplantae; phylum Streptophyta; class Pinopsida; order Cupressales; family Cupressaceae; genus Cunninghamia; species Cunninghamia lanceolata. Next base: position 11,660,625 of record BSBN01001466.1, on the reverse strand, counting down.
AGTCTCTTTTTTTGAGTCATCTTGACCAAACTCTCTTAATTCAAAAGTAGTACCAAAATTTGAACTTCCTCAATAGCAGAAAATTTAGCACTATAAGATTTTGGAAGAGTTCTTAGTACCTTCTTTACCACTTCACTTTCCTCTAGCTTTCCACCAAGAACATTGATGGAGTTGGCAACTTCATCCACTCTCTACATGTAGCTTACAATATTTTCATCCTCTAACATCTTTAGGGTTTCAAATTTGGTCGTCAAATTCTACATCTTTGCTTGCTTGACCTTGTCATTTCTTTCATAGATACTTTCCAGCTTCTTCTAGATCTCATGAGTAGTTTTGTAGCTCATTACCTTAACTAATTCTGAATCAGAAAGACTATTTAGAAGAGCACTCCTTGCCTTCCCATTATTCTCATAGTCTTTAATCTCATCATCATCCTTTGGACCATTAGTAGGTATAGCATATTTTTTCTCAACTAACTTCCATACACCATACCCCAAAGAGACAAGAAAACATTCCATCCTGATCTTCTAGAAAGCATAATTTGATCCATCAAACAAGGGAATCTCAATACCTTTCCTGTGCGCCATCCAGATCTTCCTCAAGTGGTTAAGCTTCTTCAAGGAACTTGGATCTGATACCAATTGTTAGTTCACACAAGACAACTAAGAGGGGGGTGAATCAGTTGTATATTAAAACATTAAACCCTCAATGCTATTCCAATCTTCAACCTCTTATTATGCATTAGCAGAATGTAAACATATGAAGCATAAATGCAAACACATTCCAACACATATGAACACTAGATTTACATAGAAAACTCAAGAAGGGAAAAACCACAGTGAGGATTAGCTCACATATATATGAATAGAAACACTGAAAACAAATAGGCTCATTGCTAAGGGCTCGCTACCAAGAAGAAAGGCTCACTACCAAAAGGACTCACTGCCCAGAAGAAAGAAGAATAGAAGAGGTTTGTTACAAAAAGATTCACTATCTCAAAGCAATAGGAGAAATCCACCACTACAACTTTATTCCATCTGCAACCTTCGGCTCACTGCCTCTAGCAACTTCAAGCAAATTGAAATGTAGACACCTTCTGCTCACAGCATTCGAGAGTCATAAGAATTTAAGCTTGCACTCAAGTCACCACCCTTCATTCATATTCACATCATCTTCTCTACATTCTCCACTTCAAACTTCATCTTGCATTTATACCATCCACGACCTAAGACAATCTCAATTAGGTCGTCCTAAATGAAACTTGTGCACCTCAAACATGCAACACTGAAATAGGTCAGCACAAAACACTTATATGGTGGAAAGAAGTGAAGGTGGACCACGTCAAGGGTTAGCTAAGACTAAAATTTGTATCACCATGTTGCTCATCACATCCACAATCCATGAGGTACCTCCAGAAATAGCACTAGTAAGCCAAGTCAGCCAAACCTGAACAAACACTGCAAGCGACCACATACATGCCTCTCCAAGTCCAAAAACATCATGCAGACCACAAAGAAGTATTCCATAGAATCCACACATCTTTCCTGAGTATTCCAGCATCATCATAATCTTCTGCAAAATTGCCACAACCACTTGAAACAAAGAATGTCTTCATTCTGTACATCAAGATGCACTACCACTAAACACCAACAGAAGAACTAAACTTGCGGAGTGACCCAACACTAGACACTTTAAGGGAAGGTAGATACAGATAATATAAGCATGCTCCCAGATCCTCAAGACAAGAAACTTTAATGCGGAGAAATGCAAAGTAGTCTCATTTCTCCCAAACAACCTTCTTCATAGTCAAACATTCTGTCAAACACATCTTCCACTGTCACATGATCCAAAACTTGAGATTCTGGATATAACACCTCTGAACACCTCTAATCATTACTTCCAAACCACATAGACATATCTTTAACCATAAAGAAATGTGGAGCATAACACTGAACATACCTCTGTCACACTGCACACCTTTTTATTCAAATTTTCTCAAAAGTACTTGGAAACCAAGTGGATCATCTACTTGAAGTTGACATTAATGAAAACACCAAAAAGCTTTCAACACCCTACATGACCATGTACATCCAGACGGAATGTTCCTAGGTGCCACAAATTCTAAAAAATAGTCTGTCAAAGTTTGGCAATTTTTTGCACTTAGGGCTCTTAAGAGAAAGCGTTGGCATAGTGTAGCCGAGAACGATTGGGATAGTTGAGCTGCAAAATAGGACCTTACCTAGCATTCACCTGCCCACTCAAATGTGTTGGCATTGTTGGTTTGGCCCCATGATGCACAAAAAAAAAATTATGCTCACTAACAACTTTTCATTGAACACAATTGACGCTTTTTGCAACTTTTGAAATATTGTTGCCATGACCAAATGGAATGAACATTTCAAAAACTGAGAGAGGTTATTGTGGAGGGACCCTAGGTGACCCTGTAGGTATAGACAGAACATTCCTAAGTGCCACAAGTTCTTAGAAATAGTCCATCAAAGTTTGGAAATTTTTGGCACTTAGGGCTCTTAAGAGAAAGTGTTGGCACAGTGCAACCGGAAATGATCGAGATAGTTGAGGTGGGAATCAGGACCTTGTCTAGTGTTCACCCACCCACCCATGCATGTTGGTGCTATCAGTTTGGCCCCATGACATACAAAACAAAATTTATGGTCGCCAACAACTTTTATTGAACACAACTGACGCTTTTTACAACTTTTGAAATATTGTCACCACGACCATATGGAATGAAATTTTCAAAAACTGAGAGAGGTTATTGTGGAGGGACCCTATGTGACCTTAGAGGACATCAATAGAACTGAAATTAGAGACATGGTCACATATACAAATATAAATTAGTTATACATATAAATGACATGAGAAAGTTAGTGTACATAATCATACACATAAACAAGACTATTGCACATAAGTATGTCATAAGATACATGATTGTAGAGAAGGAACAAAATTTTACTTATACAAAATACAAATCAGTCGTATATATTTACAAATGAGCATGAAATTACAATTTTTTTCATTTACAATCAATCCAATGAACCATATGGGTCTTCTCTACTCTTTATTGTGTCGAGTATTGCCTTGTGGTCAGACTCACAAACCTTCCACAGGGTCATGTTCAATGGTCTACCCTCATATTTGATCAAATGAATGTTTGATGCCACAACAAGGTTAGAATAATGAAGAATCTTCCTATGTGTGTCAAATTACTTGAACAACCACACATCAGACTTCTTCATTGTGTACCTTCTATTATATATGAAAAATGGGGACAAGGGTTTTGTAGATAGTTTAGCTAGATCCTCCTTTCACTACACACATTCAAAGACAGTTAACCAAGTTGAATCATAACTTCTACAAGAGGATTCACCTACAGGTTGGTTGTCACTTGTAATGATAGGGAAATTTAGAAATTGATGATTAATGTGTTAATTTAAGCCCAATTGTGCTCAAAACCCTAATTATGCAAAATTGTAAACAAACAAACAAATTCTGACAAATGCTCACACACAGAGATGCTAAATGAAGATCAGATACACACCAAATTTTAAAGTTTTGAATCCTGAAATGTCAGGGGAAAAGGGACTCATGTCCAAGCCCAATGCAATATTTTCTTGAAGGGTTTCTGGACTCCTTCTACCACTGATTATCCCTGTTCTAGATATTTTAGGCTCTACAAACCTAGAGGGCAAAGGGACTAGCACCCAAGCCCTGATAGTTCTCTTTTTGACTTTCTTCTATCAAATCTAGGATCCTTATGCTCTACAATACTCCTTTATAACTCCACTCTTCGTGATCTAATACCTATCACTTGCAATGACAAGAAGAGATGTTTGGGGTTGTGGTGTTTAGGATCTTGCCTCAGTCAAGCCCTGAAATGGCATTAAAACCTTCCAACATCGTTGTTAGATAGAGAGTGTGTATCCTTACAGGACAGAGGCAAAAAAAAAATTGATAAATGATTGATTCAAACATAAATAGATATCACCTCGGAGGTGTAGCTTGCATGTAGATGAAGATCTTTCACAACATGAGAAGATGAAGCCAAATCTACAATAACAAACACAATAACAACACAAGTCTGCTCTGCCATAATGAATGCTTTGAATGCTCTAAAATCATAATTTTACCAAAATATCATAATCATCTTTTAGTTTACAAATAAAACCCTAAACATGCTTATATATGCATTCCCGCTACAAATTTCATAATTCAAACTTAACATGTCGGCAAGGGAAACCTTTAATGGTCACTTTACTGACATTCAAATTTGGGAGCCTGCCAAAATAGGCCAAGACAAGGGCGCAAGTGGCCAAGCCCTAGGACCTATTTGGGGTTGGGGTTTAAGCTCTACAATGTCCCTCAAGCCCCATTTGACATGGGTTTTAGGCCATTTTGTCTTGAGAGTCAATTCTAACATGCATGATGAAAAACAATAGACCCGAGAGCTAAACTTAGGAGGTAAAAGTCCTAGAGAGACATTTTACTACATACCATTTAGCCCCCACTTTAATGTATGTATGATCTTATGACCCATACATGCATTAAAGTATGATAAAAATGTAGCAAAAATGCCAAGCACTTAAAGCTAATGCATACACAAAGATTAAGGAACTATTTCTAGCCCCTAGTCTCAAGTAGACATTAGGGAAAACACATCGTAGACATGCCAAACACAGTGAAGACAGTAATAGGCACACATAACATGGAGAAGGCAGTAACAAGCACACAAGACATAGAGAAGATAGTATTAGGCATGCAAGACATAGAGAAGACAATATTAGGAACGTAAGACACACAAAAGACAGTATTGAAGACATGCAAAACATAATGAATACAGTGATATTTCCTTTTCTTATTTTCATATATATAAGCATAGATACATGGAAGGTAAAAATGCAACACACAACCCCAAAATGTAGGATGGGCATTTCACCACACCCTTGAGAGTACATATGGGGGAGAAGACACACCATACAAATCCCAAAGTGTAGGAGCAAAATTTCACCACACCCTTGAGACTACACTTGAGAAAAAGCACTTCATACAAAACCCAAAGCATAGGAGGGGCATTTCACCACACCCTTGAAACTATGCTTGGGATAAAACACACCATCCAAAGCCTGACTGTAGGAGGGGTATTTTTCCACACCCTTGAACTACACACGGGGGAAAACAACAGAAGACACACAAAAAACACGAGCACTGTATAGCATGCCAAAGACATACTATACATCTTAAACACAACAAACAAGGTGATGGAAGGAGCTTATTGCTAAGTTCCCACCATCTCAAACATACTGTAGACACCTAAATTAACTTGCTCTGCAAACCAATCTATCCCTCCTATTAATTGAATAAATTCAATTAATCCCTAACCACCTGTCTATCCCTTGTGATCAATTAATTCATTTAATTTATCACTAGACCTTACAACACTATCCTCATCTATTAAATAAATACTTCTAATATTTATTTGGCTATTTTGTCCATCTCCCTAATCCCTATTAATTAGATAAAATCATTCTTATCTAATTAATCTAGCCTACCAATTGACCTACCCTACCCTACCCTAGCCTACCTCATCCTAGCCCTAGGATTAATTAAACAAAACCTATGTTAATTAATCCTAACCTCTCATTTGAGTGGTCAAACCTAGTTTAACACCCTTCCCCACATCCTCCAAATAAAAAATTTAAAACAAATCACACATCACATTTACTTCTCTTGCAAGCCCCTTACCTCACCCATACTCATTTATTACCTCTTATCCCCAAATGAATTCTTAATTCATTTCCCATTCCCCAAATGAATTTTTAATTCATTTCTCATTCTTTCACACCCATACCTCATTTATCACCCCTTTTCCCAAAATGAATAAAAGATTTACTTTTATTCCTAGCCCTTGATCTCATCTTTTGATCCTCACCCTCCATCCTCATTTCCAAAACTCTATAAATAAGACCCCTCTCTAAGCCATTAGGAGGGACTTCTTCAGCATTAAATTTCTAGTAAAATCACTCTACAATCTCCTCATCCTAACATCATAATGTCAAAACCATACCCCATCTCCATCTCAATCTCTATCTGAATCCACTTGTCTCCCATCCTATTGTGTTGAAAAGAATTGAGCAATCCACATACATTCTAGTCTTGGGTAAAATCTAAGGAGCTCGTGGGTGCAACTCCTTCCCTCTTGGATTTGTGAGTCAAAAGGAAGGTATAATCATTTGTGTTTTGCATTTGATTTGTATTTTAACTTCATTTTGTTCTCATTGATCACATTGGCACACCCGGTGGGACCCACAAGGTCCCAATCTAACTATGTTGTGAGTTTTTTTTGGTGAAAGACATTTTTTTTACAGATTGGCGCCATCTCTCTGTGCAGTGGCATGATTATACTTACGTTTTGGCGCTATTCTCTACCTGTTTTAGCACTATTTGTAGCACAGCAATCCCCTCATCTTCCACTCAAATCTAACACTCTTTTTCTTGTTTTCTAGCTTTTCAAGCATTTTATATGTCAAGTTTTACATGTTTTACGCAGAAACAAGGAGAAACTATGGCAAAATTTACCTAAAATTATCCATTGACCAACTCTGTGTCGTATTGGTGCTATTGGCACCCAAAACGACGCCTTCATCTAAGACAAATCGACCAAACTGAACTCCTATGCAAAGTGGTGCTATCTTCTATTTTAGCACTATATTGCTTATGTATTAGTGCTATTTTCTGTATTAGCACTATCTTCTGTATTAGCGCTATATTGCTTCTAGATTAGCGCTATATTCTGTATTAGTGCTATCTTCTATATTAGTGATATCTTGCCTCTGGATTAACGCTAATTTTTGTATTAGCGCTATCTTCTATATTAGCAATATCTTGCCTCTATTTTGGTGCTATTTTTCTATACTAGCTTAGGGATCTATGCAAGGTTGGGTCTATTTTTTGCAGGTCATCCAAGACCATCATCTCGAAAACTACTAACATCTTTTACAAGGATTTAGTAGATTAGACACATCTTCATTGGTGCATTAAAAGGAACCTTTATTTTTCTTAGCTTAAAAAACACTTGAATTTGGTGCATAAAATCAATCTTGCTTGACAAACAAACAACAATCAAACATTTCATTTGGTGCACCTAAAAAGAATCCTTGTGTGCCTTAGCTTAGAAAACATTTGAATTTGGTGTTCTAAAATTGACAAGTCTGTGCCAACAACAGCTATCAAAACATTTTAATTTTGGGCTTTAAAAAGAACCACAAATTGCATCAATAAAATCATTGGATTAAAAAGAACAATCTGCATTCTTCACTCATATAATCAAGAAAATCAATCTAATTTGTGTGAAGTGTTTTTGTGATTTGTGCTTGTAGTGTGAAAAGTGTATGCTCTTCCCTCGCACCATTTGGTGACCTTGGGAATCAAAAGATTCTCACAACACTTGCATTAATCACCCCCAACATAATCCAAAGAACTAAAATGAACCATGTTTAGTGTGATGCAAGCACAACAAATACGTATGCTCTCCCCTCGCATCTTTGTATGAACTTGGGCATCAAAAGTATTTTTGTGTTTGTATTGCTTTTGTTAATCCTTAGAGGGCCTGCCACCCCGCTTTGAAAGGTGGGAACGACCCAAGAGGCAACAAGCTAAAGCCAAGCTCTTTCAAGCTGCTATATAAATTAATGTGTTTGTGACGAAAGTCATAAGCAACAGGTGTTGTTGTGTTATACCGACAGCCAACCTTCCCCAAAACCCTCCAAGGCGTAACCCTTGAAGGATGGGAGACTCCATAACAGAGAGTAGCGCTACCACATGTATAACCACCTGACAAAAGCACTCACTACGAACCTTTGTTTTAGTGGCCCAATCCCTAAGGTTGTACATGCTTGATTATCACATTTTTCATAAATCAAACCTTTGGCCATTGTGTTTTCTTGCGTGATTGTTTACTTGCCAAGAAAAATCAAATTCATCCATCAATCCAACCATTTGTACCCTTTAACGCCATTCCTCTCTATTTTAGTGCCAGTTTCCATCTATTTTAGTGCCTTCTTCATCCATGTCCAAATACCAAAATTTCCCATCAAAAACATCAATTTTATAAAGCCATTTTCAAAACAATTCCAGTCAGGGGCTACACCCCTGAACCCCTGTCAGTGAGGGGTCACATCTAGCCCCCTGCACCCCCCCTCACATCAAGCCAAGTTTTCCTCCCAACACAGCTAAACCATCCCCCCATTTATCAAATCCCATCAATTGAGCTTGTCCAATCCCTTTATTTGAGCTTGATCAAATTCATCATAATCCACTTCATCCCTAGTCATAATCATCTTCATAATCCTTAATCCAATTCATTATCATCATCTTAATCCCATTCTTCCATCCACTTGATCAACATTATCCAAATCCTCATCCCAAAATCAAGCCCAAGTCAAAATCATAACATCAATCCAAAACCAAAATCAAATCCAACATCAATCATCCATCATCCATTGTCAACTCTAATCAAACATTCCAATTCCTAATCCTTAATCAAAGATCATCTTTTGCAAATTAAACCTTGGTTAAGGACCTAGTCTCCTTTATCCTCCATCAATCCCCTCATCCAAAAGCCCAACCACAATTATCCACATCATTAACAAAATCCCCCAACATCATTATCAAACTCAAAATCCAAATCAACCCAATCAAAAATCAAGACCTTAATTGATCACCTAATCAAATCAACCCAATCAACCCTCTTACTTAAGATCATTAGTCTATCTTAAGCATAGAGAACCATTCATCAAATCAAATCAAATCAAATCAAATCATCCTAAGGTCTTGAAATTTGATCCCCAAACATCACAATCATCCATTATCCTCCATTTTATCTCATACCATCTCTAACAAAATGGATCCTTATGAAGCAATGCAACATTTACAAAGACTTAGAAAAGTCTATGAAAATATGGATCCTAATGCTAAGGAAAAATGCAAAAATGACATTATAAATATGCCCTTAGCACACCTCATCATTGGAGAATCCCAAGCCCCTACCCAACCTTCATCATATCATCAAACATCCTACACATCATCCCCATCCACATCATATCAATCTTCATTCTTTCAACCTTCATATCAACCTTCAACATCCTACATATCCACACCTTCAACCTCATACCAACTTCCATCATATCAACCTTCGTCATATCAACTTTTACCCTCATATCAATCTTCATCCCCTTACACATCCATGCCATTATACTTATCCAATCAATCCATACCTCCACCTTATCAATCCCCCAACCTTTGTCATGCTAACTTTGATCAAGGGAACACCAATCTAGCACACCTTATCTCTGAAATCCAAACCTTATATCCACAACCATTTCTCCATACAAATCCCCCATCCTCTAAACCCCATCCTATCAACCTTAATCCATCACCCTACCTACCTTACAATCCATCAATCCCAACCCCCCCAACACAATACTCCTCCAACCTTATCAACCTTAATTCACCACTCTATGTATCTCCCAATCCACCAACCCCTATCACCCATACACCATCTAATCCACCATCAAATCTTCCAAATCCTAACACTATCACATCCAAAGAATCCTTGTGGGATTTCCTCCAAAGAACATCACCAAGCAAAGAAAAGGAATCCCCCAAATCCCCCACCCCTCCAACACCACCATCTAGTCCAACACCTATCCTTGAACCCATCCATGAACCATCACTACCTAATCCCATCACCCACCTATCCAATCCCAATCCTAATCCCACATCATCCACCATCATTATTCATCCATTATATTGTTCTTCAACCCATACACTCATGAAGGATGCCATCCATTGCCTATTAGCAAGGAATCAAACACCCTCATGCAATCCAACATCCACCAAATCTCTTGAACAATCTCCTATCATAACTCAAGAACCATCATGCAGCCATGTTCAAGAACACATAAGTCAAGCACCTATCGCATCCATCCAAACACCTGTTGCATCCATCCAAGCACCTATCACATCTATCCAAGTCACTCCCACTTCTATCCAAGCACATGAGCTATGTCAAGAATCAAATCCAAAGCATGTTGAAAAATTAACCCCTTCTCCTAATCAAGATCTAACCAGCCCATCTAATCCCCTCCCATCTATTGATCAACTTATTGATCCCACGCCATCTACCAACCCCATCCCAAATGCATCCTCCTATCCACTTGGACAAAGCACTTTCATCAATGGTGACTCCCTCGTAAGAGGTGAACAACTTCCATCCACCACCAATCTTTCTCCAACAAATAATCAACTTGCGTCTTGTTTCCAAAGCACCAAACATCCCACTGCATGTCGCATGCTCCAACATATGAACTATCAAGGCAAAGGCTTAGGCCTTCATGAACAAGGTATCTTGGAGCCCATCCACACCACACTCCATCCATCCTTGCATGGCCTCGGCTATACATCCCAAGACAAACAAAATAAACATGTTGATATCACCCACGTATCCTCCAAAATCCATTCAGCATTTCCCAAACATGGTGCATCTCATCGCACTCCCGAAACATATGTTGCCATCCCTCCTCCATCATATCCTCCTATCATATCCTACCAACTCCTAATATCCTCCTCCTATCCTATACTTTACCTCCTATCCTACCAACTCCTAATATCCCCATCCTCAAATCTCCTCATCCATTTATCCATAAATCCACTTTTTACCCCTCCACCCATAAATCCCCTAAATTTCCCAATCAAGACCAACAAAAGCACACATCTTTCAAACATGAAGCTTTCCCCAAATCCATGGGATTCAAAAGTAATAATTTGAATGCCTCAACTCATAAAGCACAAAAGCCTAAAGATGTTATCCCTTCCAAACAAAATCAAAACTCCCAAAGGCTATCAAAGCCCACACCATCACAAGAAAAAGAAAAAGCAAAAATGGTGTGGGTCCCTAAGAAAAGATCAATCAAAACAAAAGAGGCATCTACCTCCCAATCCACCCCAAAATCCCAAACATCCTGATCCACATCTAAAATTCCCATAATTCCTAAGTCCATTTGGGTACCTAAAACCCCAAATTGACCATCCAAAAATCTCCTATCCCGATCCCGATTACTCCCAACTCCACATCCAAAGTACAAGCTTCCAAATACATCACGGAGTGTGCGACAGTTGGTCTTGGTTCCCCTCCACCACTTAACATTCCCACATACCCCCATCTCTCCATCTTTCATTCACTATCCTACATATCTTCCCCATCACATTCCTATGGTCCATGCTTTTGCATAATCCACATCATAATCCATTATCCACCATCCATTCCATCTTCTCCTATCTTCCAACAATCCATGCAATCATAATCCATAATGATATACAACATGGGACCCTCTTCTCCTTGCTACGGAAATAGATGCTAGAGTCCCCATTCCTTGCAAAAAAGCAAAAAAGCAAAAAAGCAAAAAATCAAAAAATCAAGAAAATAGTAAAGAGAAAAATCCGTCCAATGGTGAAAACCTCTCCTTGTGGCACCTTGGGCAAGTACCATGATGAAAACCCCTTTTGGGCATCATGTGTAATCCCTTCTCCATCCATTTTATATCCCTACACTTGGGGGCAAAACCATATCCTTCATCCACATCCATAATATCCTTTACACATCTTATCCACTATCTTATCCTTATCCTATCACATTCCTATCTACCATCCCCTATTTATCCTATCATTTTCCATCCATCCTATCCATTATATCTTGCTTTTACCATCTCCCACCTTAGATCTTGATAAAGATAAGGGGCAAAATATAAAAAAAAAAAACATGCTTTGGACACCTTTCGGCATACTCCCTATTCAAGTATATCCTCCATCCATCTACTACAAAGTCCATCCATTCTAACATTAACCCATCATGTAAAAATTCTTTAAGAATTGGGGCATATGAATCCTTGCAACTTAGCCTTTGGAGTAAATCCTTATCCCCATCTCTCATCCATGTATCTTGCATCCCTATCTCTATCTTCCAATGTATCTACCACAAATCTCCTATCCATTATCCTTTCATCACCAATCCCCCTATCCAACCTCATCACCTTCACCTCTAGACTTGGTGTTCCCTTATCATTGGTAGTTAGTGCAAAGGCTATCCAAATGAAATCCAATGCAACCATAATAAAAAATCATTCCCTTTCCAAAATCACAAAAATCCAAAAAAATTAGAAAATCCAAAAACACCAAAAAAATAAAAAAATTACAAAAAACCCAAAATAATTATCCTCAAAATCACCCAAATCATCCAACACATCTCATCTTCCAAACATCATCACATCTATCCTCGGTCATCCCACATCATCATCACAAATCAGAACTACATAACATCATCACCTGCATCTTAATGTGCCTTGATTGCATGGATATAGGGTATGTAGGTAGTCTGGAATACGCAGGAAGTTTCCAGTACTTAGGTACACAAGATGCACCCATCCAACCCACTGAGCTTACACTAGATCCAAGCATCGCATTACCTATCAAAGCATTGTCCCTTAATAAAAAATCATCAACTATCAAATCAACATCAACCACAACTTGTCACCATCATATCTTGACCCAATCTTACAACATCAACTAAGCATGATCCAATCATCTATCGATTCCTACCTTAGGATATATCATTCCTACGATAGGCAGAATCTATCAAATCATTATCCATCTTGGAAAGAGATACAATGGCTACTTGTTTGGTTTGTTGGTCTTTTTATTTTTTATTTTTATCTTTTGTCCTATTCGAAGATCACATCAAAGCTACCTTGATCTCACTATATCATGGTATGTCGCGAAAACATCTAGAATGGGGCATGGTCTTGCTTTTCTATATGTTGTGCTTGTGGGTTGGTCTCATTACTCCAAGCTAGTATTCATCTTGTTGATCATAGGGTCGGTTCTAGCATATTGATCTCCTTATACATCTAAGGTTCATCATACCTTTTCTGTACTAAGGACTTACACTATGAGTCCCCTTCCCTCGTCGAGACAAGGTTGTACTATCTTGGGCATGCATGGGATCATCCCTTTGTTTGCATGTCTAGTCCATGCAAATGTTGGATAAACATCATCACCCTGGTCTTCTATACCTTGGTGAAAATATCCACTTTGCTATATCAAACCTAGGATTTCTCTAAATCATTTTCAGCACAATGATCATCCACCAATCAATCTCCCACCATCATCATCATTTCATCTCACCACTTATCCTCCAACCACTTCAACCAATCTATTCCATCCATTTCAAGAGCACAACCGTGTTCTTGCAACCCACCTATCCTCTCGAGGGGGCATCACCCTTACCAATTATCCCCAAACCTTACCCTATTCTTCTAAGCCAAAATCTTTTTTCTATCCAATCCAACTCTATGTTTTAACTTCTTTGAAATGATGTTACTTAGCCGCAACACCATCTCAAAGAGGGGAAAATGTAGACACCTAAAATTGACTTGCTCTGCAAACCAATTTATCCCTCCTATTAATTGAATAAATTCAATTAATCCCTAACCACCTGTCTATCCCTTGTGATCAATTAAATCATTTAGTTTATCACTAGACCTTACAACACTATCCTCATCTATTAAATAAATATTTCTAATATTTATTTGGCTATTTTGTCCATCTCCCTAATCCCTATTAATTAGATAAAATCATTCTTATCTAATTAATCTAGCCTACCAATTGACCTACCCTACCCTACCCTAGCCTACCTCATCCTAGCCCTAGGATTAATTAAACAAAACCTATGTTAATTAATCCTAACCTCTCATTTGGGTGGTCAAACCTAGTTTAACACCCTTCCCCACATCCTCCAAATAAAAAATTTAAAACAAATCACACATCACATTTACTTCTCTTACAAACCCCTTACCTCACCCATACTCATTTATTACCTCTTATCCCCAAATGAATTCTTAATTCATTTCCCATTCCCCAAATGAATTTTTAATTTATTTCCCATTCTTTCACACCCATACCTCATTTATCACCCCTTTTCCCAAAATGAATAAAAGATTTACTTTTATTCCTAGCCCTTGATCACATCTTTTGATCCTCACCCTCCATCCTCATTTCTAAAACTCTATAAATAAGACCCCTCTCTAAGCCATTAGGAGGGACTTCTTCATGCATCAAACCTCTACCAAAATCTCTCCACAATCTCCTCATCACAACATCATAATGCCAAAATCATGCCTCATCTCTATCTCCATCTTCATCTAAGTCCAAAATCACTCATCTACATTGTGTTGCAAGAATTGAGCAATCCACATTCTAGTCTTGGGTAAAATCTGAGGAGCTCTATCGGGTGCAACTCCTTCGCTCTCTTGGATTTGTGAGTCAAAAGGAAGGTATAATAATTTGTATTTGCATTTGATTTGTATTTCATCTTCATTTTGTTCTCATTGATCACACATACTACAGGCATACCTGACAGTTGGGCTTATGCCACAACAACTTCCAATTACACGCTTAAGGGAGGATAGTCTCATATCCAACCCCGCTTACTTGGAGGACTTTTGAAATAAAAAGGATGTGCACTAGCTCAAGAGATACACCATCCCTACCTCCGTAGAGGGCTTTTGAATAAAAGGATATGCATGATATCCCACCTCTATAGAGGGCTTTTTGAATAAAAAGGATATACACAATATCCTGCCTCCATAGAGGGCTTTTTGATTGCAATATAGAATAAAGATGTGCACTCGCACCAAAGATACAACATCTTGTCTCTGCAGAGGGTTTACAAACACATTGAACTTTAGTACCAAAATCATCAGATAGCTTACCTTATCTACCCTCACCTTAAGGTGGTTGATAGCGTGTACCGATATCAAGCACATTAATGTAGAGAGAAAACACACGAAGGAACAAGAGCTTTCACAAAGCCCATGCCCCCAAAGGTGACATGTACTCACGCTCACCGAATGTTCCCACAAACACATCTTAATCTAAGAAAAACATGAAAGCTATGCATGAAAACAAAGAAGCCAAGGCTACACAAACATGTTTGAATCCGAGTATAGCCTTGGGGCTTATACTACAGGTATCTCAGAACTGAGTGTAACAACAAGGTGAGACACCCAAAACAAAAAAAGTGCATGGAGCAGATGTATTGTTATGATTTGTTAGCAAAGATAGGACGACATCAAAATATCACATGGAGTGATTCTACTAACCAAGCGTCGGATATATAAATCAATCCTGTCTTAATATATGGACTAGGTCTATTTTTACTTTACTTGTTAAAGGGACACACAGTTTGTACCAGTATATGTTTGTTTTCATCATCTGCATACTAGGTAGAATCACTAGAAGAAGGTAAACAGTAAAATGAGAGAGGAGAACAAGTTCCTTAGGAACAATCACATAGGAGGATGCCCCCAGGTCATCAACTGCAATGCTATGTGCCTAAGACACAACACACAATAATAAAAATAGAGGAGAGGCAAGATAGAAGAATGATGATACAAATAGAAGAATGGTCACAACAGAGGTGGTCTCCCGATATCCTTGAGCTTACAAGAGTATCAAGGGTCATCCAATCAGGCCTAAACAACACATAACACATCACGGGGGGAATACAACAGAAGAGGGGAGGTCACATAAATGATCAAATAATGCTACAACATAGGTGACCACCAGGGTTAGAAATACTTACCTGTTGCACAACAGAACTAGTGGTCATCGAAAAGTAAATCATTATCCTCTCAATCTTGAGTATGAGAGGAAAGATGTACACAAGGTACAATAGCCTGACATTTGTCATTATCCTTAATCTCTTTCTCTTTAGGTTTTTCTTTGTTTGGTTCAATGTTAGGTGGAATGTTTTCTTGTTGAGGTGCATTTCATTGGGCAAAATCTTGTCTTCTCTTCCTCCTTTCTCTTGCTTTTCTATTCCTTTTTGTCTTACTGCTTATGTCTTCAAAAGTAGTTTCATGTTTCTCTATAGGTTTTTGTATCTCAGAGGAGAAATCTTGTTCAAATCTAATTTGCTTTTATGAAGTGTTTTGTTTTCCACGAGTAACTCTCGATGCTTGTAAGGATGACAGAGGAGGAACCTTAGCATAGAGTCCTTTACCTTTTGAGCTAGGAAGTTCTTCTAATGTAGGTTGTTCTTCTCTTGTTGCTTGTTGAATAGAAGGTCTGGCCACTCTAGATAGAATGTTTGCTTTGTATCATTTATATGCTAAGAAAAGTTGATCTCTTCGTGGCTCGAGTTCTCTATTAGGTCATGGCCAAAAGTAATCAAGAGTAAAGTTATTTTCCATAACCGTGGGTTGCCATGTATTACGATGAATAGTACACACTTGTCCATGTAAAGGAAATTTTATGCATTTGTAAATTGTTAAGGGGACAGCCTTCATAGCCTTGAGCCATGGGTGTCCTAATTTTATGTGGAAGAGCTCATATGAAGGGATGACATCAAATAATTGTTCCACAGCTTTATCATATACTGTAACCAATAAGGATATCTTCCTAAAGGTAGGAATAAAGGCTCTAGTATGTGTCTTAATCATTATATCTATAGGTTCATAAGATTCTTGTTTTAACTCATGTGAGAAAAGGAACTCTTCTATTGCTACATTTGTCATGCAATTAGGATCTATAAGTGTTCCATGCATAGGAACCTCCATTACATTCACTATAATATATAGAGGTCCTTCAATATCTACCATTGTATTATCATGAGGTGTGAATGTTATTTGAAGTTCAGTAGTCTTTCTTTTCAAATAAGGCCTGGGAGGGACCCTAGCATTATTGTTGTGATGAGAAGCCATGTAATGTAAAGTATGCAAGTTTTCATGGAAAAGTGCAAAATAATGTGCAATATTTAAATGAGAAATGTATGTATGTGTTCAAATGAATGCAAGATTAGATTTCAAAATATTTTCAACACCTATGCAAGGAAATAGATGCAAAACTATGCTTATTTGTGACCTAAAATTCTTTTTTTTTTTAATTTTTCAATTTAAATGCTCTAAAATGCAAAAGTAAGATGCAAATACATACAATGCAGAAATACTACAGTCTAAAATCAGATTTGAAAGAGTGTTTAAAAGAGTAGTAAAATATGAAACAAGATTTTAACCACAAACCCTAGCTATTGCAAAAACTAGGTTATATGAAAAATCCACAATTTCAAGCAAATTCTAACAAATGAAGTATGAAAATGCAATTGAAATAATTATAGAATGATGTACTGCTATATTTTATATCAGATCTAATGCAAATATTAGAGAAATTAAATGATTTAGATGACATGCAATGAAAATAATGCAAACTATGTCAAAATGCAAGCCTATGATACTTGATTTTTCAAAATTTTCAATTTTTTATAGATTTTCAAATGCAATAAGATGATAATGAAATGAATGAATGCAAATCTAAAGTACAACACTTAGCAAGGTGCAAAATTTATTAAAAATATAGGTTCACCAAAATGTTATGTATGAAAAAGGGGGATGAGGGTTTGGTAGATAGTTTATCTAGATCCTCCATTCACTACACACATTTAAGGATATTTAACTGAGTTGAATCACAACTTCTACAGAAGGATTCACCTACATGTTGGTTATCACTTGTAATGATAGGAAAATTTAGAAATTGATGATAAATGTGTTAATTTAAGCCCAATTATGCTCAAAACCCTAATTATGCAAAATCATAAACAAATAAATGAATTCTGACAAACGCTTGCACACAGAGATGCTAAATGAAGATCAAATACACACCAAATTTTGAGGTTTAGAATCTTGAAATGTCAGGGGTAAATGGACTCGTGCCCAAGCCCAATGTAGTATTTTCTTTGAGGGTTTCTGGACTCCTTCTACCACTGATTATCCCTATTCCAGATATTTTAGGCTTTGCAAACCCAAAGGGTAAAGGGACTAGTGTCCAAGCCCTAATAGTGCTCTTTTCCACTTCTTTCTATCAAATCTAAGATCATTATGCTCTGTAACACTCCTTTGTAACTCCACTCTTCATGATCTGATACTTGTCACCTGCAATCACAAGAAGAGGGGTTGGGGGTTGTGGTGTTTAGGAGCTTGCCTCAGTCAAGCCCTAAAATGGAATTCAAGCCTTCCAACACCGTTGTTAGATAGATAGTGTGTATCCTTGCAGGATAGAGGTAAAAATAAATTGATAAATGATTGATTCAAATACAAATAGATATCACCTCAAAGGTGTAGCTCGCATGTAGATGAAGATCTTTCACAACATGAGAAGATGAAGCCAAATATGTAATAACAAAAATAATAACAACACAAGTCTGCTCTGCCATAATGAATGCTTTAAATGCTCTAAAATCATAAGTTTTCCAAAATATCATAATCATCTTCTAGTTTACAAATGAAACCTTAAACATGCTTATATATGCATTCCTGCTACAAATTTTGTAATTCAAACTTAAGATGTCGGCAGGGGAAACCTTTAATAGTCACTTTACTGACATTCAAATTTGGGACTTCATCAGAATAGGGCAGGACAAGGGCACAAGTTCCCAAGCCCTGGGACATATTTTGGGTCAGGGTTTAAGCTCTGCAATGTCCCTCAAGCCCCATTTGACATGGGTTTCAAGCCATTTTGTCTTGGCAGTCAATTCTACCATTGGTGCAGGAGCACCAAGGAGACCATAAGGATCTATGCCTTGTTGTCATGTTGTTTATGTTGTCTTGTTCATTTAATAAGGTCTTGAAGACCATTTTCATGCATTGTAATAAGGGCCATTGCAAATGGATGCCATGTTGATGTCAATAGTGTAGGTGGGGCAGTCATAAGTTTCTCATGATTGTAGCCTTTTTATGGTATATAGGAGGTGGTCATGGGTTGAATGCCTTGTCAAAGGCCTATCACTCTTGTAAAAAAGGTCTAAACATCTCAAACAGGGATAACACACCTATAAACACTATGGAAACCTATGTAATTAGTTGCCAATGTTGGCAAAGATAGGGCAGTAGGTGGTTACAGGGTAGTTTTGAGACCTCCCACTGATTCCAACTACCTCTAGTTAGTACTCAAGGTTGAGGACAGTCTTCAAAAGATCTTGAACCTAATCATTAATGTAAGCAAGCAAGTTGGAAGGAGAAATAAGTGAAGAAATCTCAGTTTTCCTGTCAAATTCCTATATCTTTCATTGTTTCTGCCCATGGTAATTCTCTATATGGAGATGTCATAAGGCTAATGATTGTGGAAGGTTGGAGGTATGAGTTAAGTTCTTGTTTCAATTAATTCTTTGTATTTTCCTAAAATCAGGTTACTAAACCCTACCTTAGGGTTTCTGACAGAAATTATGCCTTTTCTCTCCATTCCACTGGTTTGACTCGCTCCTAATCAGTGGAATGGACTTGTCTTTGTCTATTTTTATGTGTTATGATAAGGTTTGGGTAGGGGTCCTGAGAAGGAGGAAGTTTTGTTGAAGAATCCTAAAATCACCATGTGTTAGGTGCTACCAAGAGAAACAACATAATGAAATTCGTACACAGTCGACTATGAGACCATTAAAACCTTGAAATCCATTGTTTTTCCACCCATGTGAAGTGTCCAAATGATTCAAAGGGTTTGGTGGTTCCATTTAAGGGTACTTTCTTTGTAATTTTGGGCTAATTGGGGCTCTTTATAGTAGGACAACCTTATTGAAAGTGGCACATGTTGAAAAACAACCCATGGTGATTCTTTGATATATTGTAGGGCATCCAAAAGGGTATCTTAGGATTGTCTAAGATTTGAGTTTGTAGGCCACTAGTAGAAGTTATTGCTGACTATTCCCATTTGGAGGGCTACAAGGTTTAGGACAACCAATGTGGGAAATGGTGTCTCCAAAGAAGTCTAGACTTGTTGATTGGTTTGGGGATGTTCTCCAAGGTGTTGAATGTCCTCTAGATTCCTGCCTTGAGAAGATCAGGTGCCTAATGCCAAGTTCCATATGTGCCCTTTAAACTTGTAAGCATTGTCACCTATCAAAGTTGTGTTGTTCTCCATTGGCCTCTACATCATAGTGGTATCAGAGCCATAAAAGGTTCTATTTTTGGTTGTGTGTAAGACCTAGTATATGTTAGTAGAGGAGAGTGAAGGAGAGGCTAGTAACATGCCTCCAAAAGGGATGACCATTGAGGTGGTTAAGAAGTTCAAGGAGATGGAAGAGAAGATTAAGAGTGGAGTCAAGGAAGCACTCCAAGCTAAGTTGAAGGCACTAAGGATAGGGAAGAGGGTAGATGAAGGTTTTGATGGAGAGGAAGAATAAGAGGAGGAAGAAGAAGAAAATCAAGAAGAGGCAAAGATACCTACAGATCAGAAACATTTCCGTGAAGCCATCAAGGCAATTGGCAAAGATTCTTCAGAGGCTCGAATGGAGATTCCAATGTTTAGTGGCAAGATGAATGCTAATGAAGTTATGGAGTGGATTAAGGCCCTAAATAACTACTTTGAATACAAATAAGTTCCTAAGAACAAGAGGGTGAAGTTTGCAAAAACTAAACTCAAAGGTGCTGCCCTTACATGGTGGAATTAAACCCAAGGTGAGAGGATGAAGAGTAGGAAGAGCATGATCTCTTCTTGGGGCAAAATGTTGGAGAGGATAAAGTCCCAATTCCTTCCATCAGACTATGAGGTGTAGATCTACAAGAAGATACAAAATCTCAAACAAAGAGATTTGGATGTGGCCACTTACATCGAGGAGTTTCACAAGTTATCTCTTCATTGTGGACATATGGAGGATGAAAAAGGTAAGGTAGCAAGGTATCTAAATGGTTTGAAGTTTAGTATACAAGATGAAATTAGTATACTAACCCCTGAAATAGTGGACAAATGCTTTCAAATGGCATTGAGGGCTGAAGAGAAATTGAAGAGGAAAGGTGAGCAGCAAAATAGAGGAAGAGGTGGCATAAATTTTAGAGGTAGGGGCAGTTTTGGAGGTAAAAATTAGTTTCAAAGAAGTCAAGGGGAATCTAGTTCCCAAGAACAAAGTAGAGAATCAGGTTCTAGAGGAGGCTTTAGAGGGAGGAGACCCAATGGAAGGGGTAGACTTGGTGGACCAGGGAGAGGTCCTAATGTCTTCACAGGAAGGTGCTACAATTGCAACCAAGTGGGACATCTAGCCTTCAAATGTCCTAAGAAACAAGCCTCAATCTCTCATGGAGAGAGAAGGAACCAGTTGATCCAAGAGGAAGATTGCCAAAGTGTTAACTCTCCAATTGGAAGTGCAGCCCCAGTCCATGATGGAGAAAACTTGATGATGAGGAGAACCATGTTGAAGGTGCCTCAAACACAAGAACCCCCTCAGAGGAAGACATTGTTTAGGACAACATGTAAGACCTATGGTAAGATTTGTAAGGTAATTGTTGATTCAGGTTCAACTAAAAATTTGGTTTCTATTGAAATAGTAGACTAGTTGAAATTGAAAAGACTTCCTCATGTTAGTCCTTATAAAGTTTTATGGTTGAATAAGGGGCAACAAGTTTTGGTAGATGAACAAACTTGGGTAGAGTTTAAAATAGGGGAATATAAGGACAAGATTTTGTGTGATATAATCCCTATGGATGCTTGTCATTTTCTGTTATGATGTCCATTGCAATATGATGTTCAATCTCAACATGATGGTAAATCAAACTCCTTCATCATAACCAACAATGGTAGGAAGTATAGAATGGATCCTTTGCTAGATGAGAATGTAGAGAAGAGTGTTGGATCAAGTGTCATGATTGTGAGTGGTAACGAGTTTCTAGACACCCTTAAGGAGGAAGGAACCCAAGGGTATGTACTGATTTTGAAGCCTAAAAATAGTCCTAATTTGCATGGCCCTAGTGAGGAAGAGGTTCCCAAGGAGGTGAAGCAATTGTTAGAGAAATATAAGGGTATCATGGTAGAGGAGATGCCTAATGAATTGCCACCTATTAGGGACATAAGCCATCAAATTGACTTCATACCAAGCTCTACTTTACCAAACAAAGTAGCCTATAAGATGACACCTCAAAATGAAGAGATTGCTAAGCAAGTACAAGAGTTGTTGGATAAGGGATTGGTGAGAAAAAGTCTTAGCCCATGTGCTGTCCCAACAGACCTAGCCCCAAAAAAGGATGGTAAATGGAGACTATGTATGGATTCTAGGGCTATTAACAAGATTAGTATAAGATATAGGTTCCCTATGCCAAGGATTGAGGATTTATTGGACTATTTGGGAGGGGCTAGATACTTTTCTAAGATTGATCTTAAGAGAGGGTATCATCAAATTAGGATAAAGCAAGGGGATGAATGGAAGATAGCATTTAAAACAAATGAGGGTCTTTATGAGTGTTTGGTGATGCCATTTGGCCTATCCAATGCCCCAAGTACTTTTATGCATCTCATGAATGAAGTGTTGCAAGATTTCATTGGCAAATTTGTTGTGGTATACCTTGATGACATTCTTCTTTTCAGCAGGACTAAGGAAGAGCATTTGCAACATTTGGATCAGGTTTTTGAAGAAGTTACATGATGAGCAATTGATGATCAACATGGAGAAGAGTGTCTTCATGAAGGAAGAACTCGCCTATCTTGGTTTTGTCATCTCCCAAGGCAATTTGAAGATGGATCCAACAAAGGTAGAGGCTATTTTGTCATGGCCAACTCCTAAACTAGCAGGTGATGTAAAAAGTTTTCATGGTTTGGCAACATTCTATAGGAAGTTTATAAGGGGTTTTAGTCATATTTGTGCACCTATTTTGGATGCCATTAAAGGGGGACAGAAATGTAAGTTTTCTTGGACAAAGGCAGCCAATGATTCTTTTGAAATTCTAAAACAAAAAGTAGCACAACATCCCATTCTTATTCTACCTAATTTTAATAAGTTGTTTGTGGTGGAGTGTGATGCTAGTAACCTTGCTATAGGGGTTATCTTGAGTCAGGAGGGTAGACCAGTTGCCTTCTTTAGTGAGAAACTAAGTGATGCTAAGAGAAAGTATTCCACTTATGACTTGGAGTTGTATGCCATGGTGCAAGCCTTGAAGAAATGGAGGCAGTGTCTCTTGCCTAAAGAATTCATTGTTTATAATAACAACCATGCACTTAGTTTTCTGAATTCACCAAAGAAACTCAATCACGAGCATATGAAATGGGTTGAACAACTCCAAGCATACACCTTTTCCATCAAACACAAGAAGGGGCAGGCCAAGAAAGTGGCAGATGCATTGAGTAGAAGGCTATGTATGGTGTAAGAGATTCAGTTGCAAAGTGTGGGGATTGATGCTCTCAAACATATGTACAAGGATGATGAGGATTTCAAGGAGGTATATGAAGTTTGTTCACATTTTTCAGACTCTTATCATTCTTATTTTTCTAAGTTTTTGTTGCAGCAGGGGTTGTTGTTCAAAGGCAGCCAATTATGTGTTCCTAGGTGTTCCATGAGGGAGAACATCATAAAGGTAAAACATTATGGTGGACTAGGAGGTCACTTTGGGCTGGACAAAACATTGGATCAGATGAAAAGGTTTTATTTTTGGCCTAAAATGCAATCAGATATCAAAAATTTGTTGATAGTTGTAGTATTTGTCAAAGAGCAAAGGGAACATCATCTAATGCTGGTCTCTATCAGCCACTTCCTATTCCTCATAAGCCATGGGATAGTATTAGCATGGATTTTATCTTGGGACTTCCTAGGACTCAAAGAGGCTTTGATAGCATTTTTGTTGTGGTGGATAGATTCAGTAAGATGGCTCATTTCTTGCCATGTAAACGCACTAATGATGCTTCACACATTGCTAGTTTGTTCTTCAAAGAAATTGTTAGAATCCATGGTTTACCTCTTAACATTGTGACTAACAGGGATCCAAAGTTTGTGGGCCACTTTTGGCATGCTTTGTGGAAGAAGTTGGGCACTCAATTGTCATTCACTTCAGCCTATCACCCTCAGACTGATGGCCAAACTGAGGTAGTGAATAGGTCATTGGGAAATCTTCTCAGATGTCTTACAAAGCAGCATGGAGAGGCATGGGATATGATCATCACTCAAGATAAATTTACTTACAATGACTCCACCAATAGAAGCACGGGAAGGAGTCCATTTGAGATTGTCTATGGTGTTCACCCAAGAGGCATTCTTGAATTAAGCGATCTACATGGATTGGAGAGGAAGAGTGCTCAAGGTGAAGACTTTGCATTGGCCATGAAGGACATCCATGATAATGTAAGAGAAACTCTTCAAAGGAACAATGAGAAGTACAAGGAGAAAGCTAATGAGAGAAGGAGAGATGTCCAATACAAGATTGGGGATTTGGTCATGGCACATTTGAAGAAGGAAAGACTTCCAAAGGGGAAGCCAACCAAACTTCTCATGAAGAAGATAGGTCCTTGCCAGATTGTACATAAGTTTGGGTCCAATGCCTATGAGATTGATCTTCCTTAAGGCTTGGCCATATCTCCTATCTTTCATGTCTTAGATTTGTTTCCTTATAGGGGTGGTATTGATATAGATTCAGAGGCAGATGTGACAGTAGTAGGACATGAGGAATGGGTTAAGGGTCTCCCACCCAATCAACCCTTGAAATTGGAATGCATTTTGGACACCAAGATCTTGAAGAAGACTAGAAGGAGGACTTACAAGGAGTACCTTGTCAAATGGAGTGGCCTACTTGATGAAGATGCCACTTGGATGAGTGAAGAGGACATTATCAAACATAGTACTACTATTGTTGATCTAACTCCTCAAGAGACTTGAGTACTTTTCCCACCCCAAGAGTATGGTGTAGGAGCACCAAGGAGACCAAAAGGATCTATGTCTTGTTGTCATGTTGTTTATGTTGTCTTGTTGATTCAATAAGGTCTTGAAGACCATTTTCATGCATTGTAATAAGGGCCATTGCAAATGGATGCCATGTTGATGTCAATAGTATAGGTGGGGCAGTCATAAGTTTCTCATGATTGTAGCCTTTTTATGGCAAATAGGAGGTGGTCATGGGTTGAATGCCTTTTCAAAGGCCTATCACTCTTGTAAAAAAGGTCTAAACATCTCAAATAGGGATAACACACCTGTGAACACTATGGAAACCCATGTAATTAGTTACCAATGTTGGCAAAAACAGGGCAGTAGGTGGTTGCAGGGTAGTTTTGAGACGTCCCACCGATTCCAACTGCCTCTAGTCAGTTGTCAAGGTTGAAGGTAGTCTTCAAAAGAACTTGAACCTAATCATTGATGTAAGAAAGCAAGTTGGAAGGAGAAATAAGTGAAGAAATCTCAGCATTCCTGTCAAATTCCTGTATCTTTCACTATTTCTACCTATGGTACTTCTTTGTATGGAGGTGTCATAAGGCTAATGATTGTGGAAGGTTGGAGGTATGAGTTAAGTTCTTGTTGCAATTGATTAGAGGTCTTGAAACATATTTGTATCTGAATTCTCTGTATTTTCCTGAAATTGGGTTACTAAACCCTACGTTAGGGTTTCTGATAGAAATTATGCCTTTTCTCTCCATTCCACTAGTTTGACTTGCTCCTGATCACTGGAATGGACTTCTCTTTGTCTATTTTTATGTGTTATGATAAGGTTTGGGTAGGGGGTCTGAGAAGGAGGAAGTTTTGTTGAAGAATCCTAACATCACCATGTGTTAGGTGCTACCAAGAGAAACAACATAATGAAATTCGTACACAATCAACTGTGAGACCATAAAAACCTTGAAATCCATTGTTTTTCCACCCATGTGAAGTGTCCAAATGATTCAAAGGGTTTGGTGGTTCCATTTAAGGGTACTTGCTTTGTAATTTTGGACTAATTGGGGCTCTTTATAGTAGGACAACCTTATTGAAAGTGGCACATGTTGAAAAACAACCCATAGTGAGTCTTTGATATGTTGTAGGGCATCCAAAAAGGTATCTTAGGATTGTTTAAGATTTGAGTTTACAGGCAACTAGTAGAAGTTATTGCTGACTATTCCCATTTGGAGGGCTACAAGATTTAGGATAGCCAATGTGGGAAATGGTGTCTCCAAAGAAGTCTAGACTTGTTGATTGGTTTGGGGGTGTTCTCCAAGGTGTTGAATGTC
The DNA here is from genome assembly GCA_027924645.1 of Cunninghamia lanceolata. NCBI lineage: Eukaryota > Viridiplantae > Streptophyta > Pinopsida > Cupressales > Cupressaceae > Cunninghamia > Cunninghamia lanceolata. Next base: position 11,634,564 of record BSBN01001466.1, on the reverse strand, counting down.
CCTCTAGATCCCTGCCTTGAGAAGATCAGGTGCCTAATGCCAAGTTCCATATGTGTCCTTTAAACTTGTAAGCATTGTCACCTATCAAAGTTGTGTTGTTCTCCATTGGCCTCTACATCAAACAAGCATGATGAAAAACAAGGGATCTGGGAGCTAAACTTAGGAGGTAAAAGTCCTGTGGGGACATTTTATGACATAACACCTTCTAAGCCACGTTCTAGTAAAAACCACTAATCCTATAGGGTACTTGATGTTTTCTCCATCTATAATAGGGGAATCTAATTTTTTTTTTGCCTCAACACAATGACACAAATAATAATCTATTCCTTCTTCATTTTCTTTAGCTGCAATAACTGCATAAACATGCCCTACATTAATATGTGTATTTAGTTCAATGAATATAGTCAACAATATAAAAAAAACTACAAAATAAGATGGAATGTTGAATTTTATTAAATCTAAATGTTGATAATATGTAGTTGAACTAGATTTGAAACATGGTCAAAGTCAACTAATGATTCAATCTCTGTGAGTTGTAGTGTTGGTGGTAGTCGATACATATCAATCAGGCTTAGACTTCTTGTACACCATTTATCAACCCACTCCTTTGACTCACATTCATACCAAGCTTGATCTATACATGAAGAACAAAAGCATACCATCTATCATGTATGAATACTCTATGAACCTACATTAGAGCTTCTAAAAGATTGTAGCTCACTCAATCCTATCAATGTACAACAATCCTCATATTTTACAATGTTAGTATCATCAACCAACAAAAATAATTTATGAACTGTAAACTTACTTTCATTACCTGGAACCATTGTAGTGTTATACCATTCGATAATAGAGAGAGAGAGAGGCTATGAGGTAAAGAGGAGAGAGAGAGAGAGAGGGTAGGAGGTAGAGAGGGGAGGGAGGTAGATGGGTGAGAGAGAGAGAGAGGGTAGGAGGTAAAGAGGGGAGGGAGAGGGAGAGAGAGGGGGGAGAAAGGTAGAGAGGGTAGGGAGGTAGATAGGTAAGAGAGAGAGAGAGAGAGGGAGGGGGAGGGAGGTATAGAGGTGAGAGAGGGTAGGCGGTAAAGAGGGGAGGGAGAGGGAGGTAGAGAGGTGAGAGAGACAGAGAGAGAGAAGGTAAGGGTGAGATGATTTCATTTCATAGTAATGTGATCATGTTATAACACACTCGCATTATGTGAATGCATGCACATAATGCGAGTGCATTATAACGCACTCACATTATTGTTTTCTTTGGTAATTTCCAAGCCTTTGGGTTGGATTTTTCTTGGGCTTCCAACTTGTTATGGGACTTTTTCCCCGAGAAATGAATTAAATAAATAAAGTTTATAAAACATTATTAAAGAATAAAAAAGAGAAGAAAAGAAAATTATTTAATAGTAAAGGAGGTGTATAGAACAAAAGAATGAAAAGAAAGTTACTTTCAAGTTAAAAAAGAAGTTAAAAGGTTGTAAGAACCTTATAAAAATAAAAACACTCTTATTTATGTGATTGTTATGAGAAGAGTGCAAATAAAAATAATTATATTCTTTATTTTGTAAAGATTGGGTGTGATGGTTGGAAGCCAGCCTTTGGGTTATTATTTAAACCTATGAAATGAATGTAAATGGGGGGTGAATTCTTTGAGAAATCATTGAGGAAAAGTATATAGGAAAATGTACAGGAAAGTATACAGGCAAAAGTATACAGGAATCAAAGGGCACAAAGTAGTGAGGATTAGGGTCATTGGCTAGGCATTGAGCATTTGGAGAAGGGGCACACAGAGTGTGTCCAAGGGTACAACATACACCCGGGAGTGTCTTGGTCAGGGCTGTGTTTGTTTGTGCCGTAAGGCACGGTTGATTCTATGTAAGAACTGGTTCCTCTGAGGGTTCTCTTTGTTGGGAACAACTGGGACCTATGATTACTTCACTCAGTGTCATATAACAACATCTCAGTGCTTCATAGATAAGTGATTTATATATTTATTTGTAGATTAAATTATTGTTACAAATTGATGTTATTAAATTTTATTGATGAAATATTTGGGTGTACAATTTTATTTCCTTTGTTTTAACGTTTATTTAATATATGAAAAATAGATTTATTTATTTCTATTCCAAATAATTTACTTGATTTATAGTTGTTAAGAAAATAATACCTCTCCAATAAATAAATGTTACTTGGGTGAAAATGAGATCACATTTGGTATTCAAATCTGGAAAAATAGAAAAGAAAAATATTATAAATGTTAAATTAAATTATAAGATATAGTGATCTAAACTTAAAATAAATTTAATATTGAACTAAAAGTGGTAATATAAATATAACATGAATATGAGATTAAAATTCATATGTATTATATATATGGTTAAAAAAAGATATAATTAAAAAAGTAGAAAATATTAAGTTAAACAAGTGAAAAGTGTTAAAATGATAATAATAAAATTAATATTATAGTTGATACAATATGTAAATAAAAATGTATAGCTATGTGTAATAGGAATGTGGGTCTATATCATCACAAATATTTATAGTTATCATATATCATATTGTTAATTATTTTATATGTATATCTATAGTTTTAGGGTTTGAGTTATATATATTTCTTAAAAATATATCTATATATAAACTTTATATTATATATTTATGCCTCATATAATATTAATTGAATTTAATAATATGAGATATGACAAAGTTGAGATGAAAATAAATGTGTTTAATATATTAATGTATGAGAACTTTAGTAGATATATCTTAATATATATTTAGCAAAAAAATATAATAACAATGTTATATTATCTTCAACACATAAGCTATTTTAATTACTTAAATTGCTTTATTTTATTATGGCATTTACTATAATTACCTAAAGTAATATTATTATTACTTAAGAGTTGTTTTATTTTTTAACATTATTTAATAATTATTATTTCATATCTTAAATAAATAACTATTTAAATTATATTATTATAAATATTATATCATATAGTTATAAATTGAAGTGTATATAGATAAGGGTTAATTACAATACCACTATAATAATTTTATATTCATATTAATAAGATTTCTTTTTCAATTGAAGAATTATTTACTAGTATAAGAAACTATAATATACTATTATATAAATTTAGAAAATCTAATATATAAGATAATGTGTATTTTAGAAACATAAACTATCCATAAGAAATATTCTCACCTTGTGTTCTTTATTCATGTAGATATGGGTTTAAAAGGTAATTTATTAAGACCAATATTAAATATTTATAACTAACTTATTTAATAGGTATTAATATATAGAGTTATTTGGGCCTCTAAATACTGGGTAGAAAAATATATATTATAGGTAAAAAAAAATTGACTATTAAATTGGTTACTAACTATATATATATATATATTAGTGTGTGATAATTGACCAAGACAATTACATATTAGTTTTGCTTCGATGCATATGAAAATTTTAGATTATATATGATTAAGTTGTTTGAGTGATAGCTCAATTATGGGGTTAAGTTATATGAATATGAATATAATGTTTTGGATAGATTGATTAGCATATTATATTTTGGTATATTCTATTGGCTATTAATATTATTTATATTTATGTATTTGAGTATACTATAATTGGTGAAATCTAAGTGTGTGTATATTTGGTGAATATAAAAGATAGAAATACATATTAATTAAATGACACTTACTAACTAGAACTATTTGTCCTCACCAACTAACCTACACTTTAAAATTTTACTTAGAGAACATTAGGACTAGGAATTGACTATGGTTATCTCTAATTTAGCACAACCTAACAAACCAACCAATAAAATAATTTGTAATAGATAGGACATTGTGACTTGAAGAAAAACTATAAACAATGAATCTTGTTAAAGGAAGAGACAATTCTTGGATGGTTGAATAGTGATGGTTTTAGAAATTGGAAAAAAATGACTTTATAAGAGATTTTCACAATGGTGTTAGATAAAAACTACTATGGCCATGAAATATTTGTCAAATGGGACTTATTTGAATGGGATTGTTTGAATGAGACTATTGTGGATGGTGGTCTTCATATACGTCTATTTCAAACTCCTTTACAAGCACCTACTCGGGACCCTTCACTCTTACCTGCCAGGGATAACTTGAAGGAACCCCACCTAAAAAAACCTATAAAATCTTGGTGAATCCTAGCCCAATGCCAAAAAAATGTTGGTGAATCTATGCCTATTTTTGAAAAAAATAATAATTTCATTGGCGAATTTTTTCAAATTTGTCGACATTGTTTTTTTTGCTGGTGAATTGTATATAGATTTGAAAAAAAAAATTAATTTCCTTGGCGAATTATAGTTGTATTCCAAAAAATAAAATAAATTAGGTGGTGAATTATAGTTGTATTCTAAAAAATAAAATAAATTAGGTGGCGAATTATATAGGTATTCAAAAGTGTAAAATAAATTATTTAGCGAATGTGCTGGCAATTTTTTTGAAAAATCATAATGTGGCTAGCAAAAATATCAAATGCCAAATTATAATGACTAATTTAATTGGCAAAAAAATATTTACATTTAGATCGATGGATAGTCAGTATCAAAGATCAATGGCATCAGTTCTATTTCAGGTTGCAATTCTAACACACCCATCTTTCTCCATAAAGTCTCTAGAATAGAGACAAGTGTCATTGAAGGAACAATCAATATTAACAAAAATTAATAGATAATAATTTAATAAAAGAAAAGTCAAAAGGATACATAAGAAGAATACAGATTCATCCACCATAACACAAAGTTTACGAATTCAGAAATCAACTCCTCAAGCTTCCATTCATATATTGAAAATAACTGAAATATAGAGTAACACAAAATTGACCTATCAATAACACAAAGTTTGCCAAAAGATCCTAAATGCATCGACAGGCTTAGTGTATATAGCCTTGTCATAAAATAACTATCTTTGAAATAATAACAGCTTCTTGGGGATAGCCAATTTAAAACATAAAATAATAATAAGTCTTTTTCCACAAGAGTATCCAGAGCATGTTTAAAGAAATAACATAAAAATAAGAAATGCCATAATGTGGTAGAAGTTTGGTCTTCATCTCGAGTCACTTCACTTTCCTTCTCATGTTCACCAGTAGTAGTCGAGTCCACTTGTGTCGATGCTCTCAGTTTTGCCTTGTAACTCCTATACCTAGTAATGATGGGATTTAAAATCTTGACACTTGGTCTACAGGTAATGTTTGCCTGAAGTTTCCACTTATTTATCATTTTTTCTACATCTATTAATCTCTTATAGACATTATCAATTTCATGCCTGAAAGTTCTAAGATACATTGCTATATGTCCAAGTGTCAACACCAACAAGCTCTTCAGGAAGCATCTTCTTAAAAATTTTCTTTACTTCCTTGACATCAAGCAAGTTCTCTTTGCTTTCATCTGAAATCTCTACATCTAAGATGGTACAATTATTTTTAAGATCAACCATATCAGTGTAACATTGAGTCAAAATTCTTCTTTTTCTCCACTAAAATCCCCTAGCATCGACCTTTTCCACTCTAGTGCATCTAGCCAAGACACAGAATCATTCTCATTTGGATCATTAAAAAATTTCTTAGCTAAAAGAATATTTGTATCAATTTCCATCATATCTTTTATCTCTGTAGACACCATGAGCAGATTACTGTCTTCCCTCTTTACATTTCATAACTCTGCAACTAACCCTTTCCTTTTATCAAAAGTGAGGGTATATAGTTTCATGACCTCCTCGATGTACAACAAACCATCAATGGTGAGTTCCTCTACCCATTGCTTGGTGGCCTTACCTAGAGTTTGATATCTCATGATTTGTTGCAACATGCTAGGATCCATTCCATCAACAAAAACACTCATAGTTGCATTGGAGGATTGAGAAGTACTATTCAAAAGAGATTGAATGAACGATGTCAGAGAATTCACCTAGGCTTATAGCTTTGCATTCTCCTATAGCTCGGCTTTAACTCTCTTTGCTAACATGCCTACAAAGAATTTTGCATGATATATATCACCTTCCACAGTAGGAGGACCCATGTCAATCTTGGTCATATTGAAATTTGCTTATGTGACTTCATTTTCATTTTTATCCCCGATGGGGTTTGCAATCTCCAAAATTCTATGTCCTAAGGAAGAATATGTTACCATTTGAGACATGCTCTTAGCCTTCTTAGGCTTAGGTGTAGGATTCAACAATTTAGGTACAGTGTCAACATTTATGTCTTCCGTTGGGGCATGTCTCCTCTTTTTCTCAACAACTTTCTTTAACTAGGAAGGGGAAAACAAAACTCTACCACTCTCACTTGCACCTAGGACAACTTTGTCTATTTGATTAGGAGTATCTTGCACAAGAATTTCATTTGATATAGGAGAGGTTGGAATCTCAAACAAGGAACAAAAAGTACTATCATCAGCAATCTATTGAAAATTGGAAGAATCATTACCAGGTGAAGGAGACATAGGAGAAGTCATGTGATCTACCTGCAATTATTGTAAAGCATCCAACTTCTTTACTCATGGTTTCACAAATGTAGGTTGACCATCTTGTTCACATACACCTTTTAGTTTCCCATTATCTTCAGGCTACTCTCCATCCCTGCCACTACCAAATTGTGAACCAACTCTATGATGAGTTGTCTCCACACTAGTTGAATTTTTTTGAATTTTGGAGGCTTGGGAGGTTTCTTTCTCTCTTGTTCCTAATTCTTTATGCATAGAAGAACCAACGTGCTCTCAAAATTTCCCCTTCAACCACCTCTCGGTCTTCTCCAAAACAAAGGATGATCAGACCTTAATATCAAGATAATAGTTCTTTGCACTAGCAACAACCAGGTCTAGACATGGCACAATAGGTGGGAAACCCCCAGCATGAGCTAACCCACTTGTTAGGATTTTCTCAGCTATAGGTGACTTGGGTTTTTCTCTAATTGAGCCCAGAAATCCTCCAAGTCCAAATCTATGTCTTAGCTCAGTATCCTTCACCTTAGCTAAACCATTCTCAATAAAAAAAGCTTCATCTTTACTTGTTTAAGAAACTAGTAAATAAAAGCTTCTGTAATTGCTAAGGGTGCCAAATAAATCTCCAGAAGATTTGGGGTAAACAAACAATCCAGACTCATGAAAAATAATTGTTCTTCCCACCCAGTTGACTTAAATAATTCAAATTTATCACTATAAGAAATGGGCAAGAAAGAGAACCAATTAGCTAACCTGGTTGTGAAAGCCCATGTTCAACACCTGTAGAAAACGTAGTCCAGAGCTCCTCCAAAGTACACCAGTGAAGATGCAGAATAAGGTATCTAAGAGGGTTGCAAATCTAATAAAATGTTTCCATAAATTGCATTAATTTTGATAGCATGTACTAGTATATGATTCATAAATGAGCTACATAAATTGCCTTTTGAAAAATGTGCAATTGCACTTTACATGGCATTCCTTATTTATTACGAAAGGATAGATGTCACTTCCGCTGTACATGTCAATAGTTTTTGATCGTCATATGATCGTAGATCAACGACATAAGTTCTATTTTGGGCCAAAGTACTGACACACCCAAATTTCTACATAAAGTCTCTGGAATAGAGACAAGTGGACTGTGTTGTATGGCATGTGGCTCATCATGGTTGCATCGTGATGTTTCATGTACATCATAAAATTAATAGGTAGGCCCATCTTCACAGTTGAGGGCTTGCACTCTGCCGCCACCTTGACCTTTATACAATAATCAATATAAATATATTTTATATTTTATATATATCTCAACCATGTATCTAATAATATCTAAAAGCTTCTAGTTGATTCTAGAGGATTTTGTTGGCAATGTGTAGCATTGGAGATCTACCTTCCAGAATTGAACTACAACCATTCATCATTTGTTGATCAAATGGTGGAACAATTTGCTTTGATGGTTTACGTCTTGGTGGTCACATCAGTCACCCAAGGCGATCAAGTGGATGCAAAATTCAAGCTTTGTAAAGGGAGCCAAGGTACTTTCTGATGCGAGATGTCGAGTCCATATGATTAAGATGACAAGTCCATACAAGGATTTCTTGAATTGGATGCCCAAACGCTCTCAGAGCATGATATGAAGTGACATTTTAGCGTCTGGAGATTTATTTGCAGGGTTAGTAAGATAGATTGATAGATAGGTAATGATTTTTTGAATTCTTAATTTCCCAATAGTCATGGCTATAAAGGGATGGAGAAAGTTGCTTTCAGCAATCAATTTCAACTTTTGGTTGTTCCTTGTTAGCTAATTTTGGGAATTATTTAGTTAGAATGTAGTCTTTTTTGGTAGAGGAAGGGGTTAGAATGGTTACACAGTTGGGTTGTTATCCTTACCTTGAAGGACCTAGTTCTTGTAAGATGAAAAAAATGAGTTATGGGAACTCCATGTATGACATGGGAGGATATGGAAAGATAACAACCAGCTACATGGGAAATAAAGAGGAAGGAGAATGGTGCCTTCTCGCATCAATCTTCTTTCAGTGCAACTAGAAAGTGCCTTAGCTCCATAGACAAATGCTCTGTTAGCATTGTATGATAGATGGTCTTGCAACTATCTGATGGGTTGTGGTTAATGTTCTCTACCAATCCATTGGTACATCTTTCAGGCAGCCTAGTGATGGATTGTGGATAGTGGTCTCTCCGAATCCATTGGTTCATGTGTCTGGAAGCCAACTTAGTGTGATGCTTCTTTTGGCTTCCTTCCAGACAATCTAGACTGCAGAAGGCTTCTTCTTTCACCATGTTAGCTTTTCTTCTTAAATTTGGAAGAAAACACCAGCTTTATTCCCAATTTCATTCACATACTCTTCCTACTCCAGTGGCCAGGGCTCAAGCAAAGGTTTCTCCTTCATTGTGTTATAAGTAAAATATGAGGGAAATACACAATGTTCAATTCTCTGTCAACTAGAAATATTTATCTAGCAAGGGGTTGAGGGCTTCTTCTTTCTTCATGTAACCTTTATTATAAAGGGATGTCATCTTTGTGTTGTCATCTTTCTATAATAGTTGTTTAAGTTTTTCAACTTAATAAAATGAGAGATGATTCTAATTCTAATTTGTTAATTTCATTAATTACACACATTGTTAATCTCTTTTCTGAAGGATTCAAGGAATGATTTTGATTAAACTTATTTTTTACATATATTCTAAATTATAATACTTCTAGAATCAACCAATCAATCTAACCATAAAATAATAAAACTTAAAAGTTCCAAAATTATGTTTTATCTAAAAATAATAGATAATAAGACAAAAGAATTAAAATGTTGACAACAATTGTAATCTATATTGATAACCCATATTAATATATTATATTAAACAAAAGAGTTTCAGTTTATAGTCAGAGGATCTTTTAATATTTACATAGTCCTAATCCAAGCCCAAGGTACCCTAACAAAAACCTTAGATAAAAACGTACGCAAAAAAGGGAAAATTCAAAATAGATTTCAAACCTAATAAAATGTTTCCATAAATGAGCTACATAAATTGCCTTCCAAAAAATGTGCAATTGCGCTTCTCGAACATTCCTTATTTATTACGAAAGGACAGATGTCACTTCTGTCGTGCATGTCAAAGAGGCATAAGTTCTATTTTGGGCCAAAGTACTGACACACCCAAATTTCTACAGTTGAGGGCTTGTGCTCTACCACCACCTTCACCTTTATACAATAATCAATATAAATATATTATATGTTTTATATATATCTCAACCATTGATCTAATAATATCTAATGGCTCCTAGTTGATTCTGGAGGATTTTGTTGGCAATGTCTACTATTGGAGATCTATCTTTAGGAATTGAACTACAACCATTCATCATTTGTTCAATGGTTGATCAAACGGTGGAACAATTTATAAGTGGAACAATTTGCTTTATCATTGATTAGAGTTGTACTATTGATTTGATTGAAAGAACTTAATCGGCTAGATTAGCCAATGTCAATTGAGTTCATTAATGGCAAGTGACATACCACATAGATTAGCCAATGTGAATTTCTAGGGTATGGCAGAGTAAATTAAATGGAGTTGCTTGTTATTTATTACCCATTTGTCACGGTAGTACATGTCATGTATATATGATAGTATTTATTGTTTCAACCCTATATTGCATTACTAAGTTTCAAATAGTAGAAGAATCAATAAATTGTAAAAGTTCAAAGTAATGGCTTTCATTACAGCAGTTGCATGAAGAAAGTAAGTTACCAAGTACTTATTTTGTGATCATTCATGATTTTGAATTTAACTGTGTGATAGAGTTCTCAGTTCATAGATGTAGAATAGTACTAAGTATGATGAAAAATTGTATTTGTGTGTGGCTATGCAGGATGTTATTGCTTTGCATTTCTTGAAATGAAGAAATACAAGCATTCGTCAAGTGGAGTAAATCATGTCAAGAATTGACACTTTTAACATTTGCAAATGATGCATTCTATTCTAGGTGGTGGGTTCAATCTCCCACACATGCATGCATATATGAGAAACTAGAAATTCAAATTGATGCATGGAATTGGTATTGCAACTCAATTACCAGTGACCCCGAGAAAATCAATTTAATTCTCCTTTACTGGCCTTATTGTTACCCATACCTAGTGGTTTCTTGTACATATAAAGCAAGGTTCCATAGTAAATCATTTACTAACATTGTGAATGAGCACATAATTGAATTTGTAATGGAGCCATTGCATGTTAATAGGATAATTATGGACTATAATGAAATATTCATTAACCATCATCGAAAAGAGGAACCAAAATGATTTTGGAGGATCAAAGCAAGGTTTCAAGGTTGAAGGATAGGAGTTTTATTTGCAACTTTGAGGTTGGTTAGATGGTAAGCATGAGTTTTCCACAGTCCATGACAGTATTGCGTGAAGAGCTTTTGGATTCAACTGTGTGTGTTTTTTGCATCTGTTACATGTTGGTTAGATGTTCATGTACGATGTAATTCCCCAATATTTTTTGAAGGGTGATGTTAAATTTTAATAAAAAATATAGAAGTAATTATGGTTTGAAATTGACATGAGTTCAATGGCAAATTGCAATGTATATAAATCATAGATTGTTCAAATTTTCAATATTAAATAACATTAATCACATAGAAAAAAGAAATGAGTTCAATGGCAATGTACAGTGATGTATAAAAAGGGAAAAGATAAATGGATGTGTTATGTCAATTCAATTTTTTATGGTTTTTATGTTATCATGATTCACTCTACAAAATCCCCAAGTAAAAACACTACGGCTGGTGTTGTCTAAGGTGTTTAGGGTTTATCCTTCTAATTGATCATTGATTTGTGTAGCTAGTTTCCACAACTTAAGTTGTTCTTTTATCCCCTTGGTGGTCGTCGAGTTACTGGCCTCTTTGCTCTAAGTTACCGGCTCTAAGTCCCTTTATTTTAGTTTAACCCTGATTTCATCACGGGTGTCGCAGCCTCCATTTAAGCCTATATTTCTAAAGCTATGACAGTGCGTGAAGACACCATGTATTCCCTGTGGGTCCTTGTTTTTAATCACCCCAATCTATTTTACTATTATTTTGATATATTTTTAATTTTTATCGGGGCCTCAGGTGTATCCCTCCGAGCCTCTGACATGTGGCAGTCTCTATTGTCTTGTCACAAGGATTTGCCTCATCACAGCCTTGCTTTAAGATGAAAACTTAAAACTGTGATGGTGCGATAAGGTGCCATTTTTATATATTATAATATATTATATCAATATAATATAATATATAATAATAATAAGTATTAATTATATTATATGATTAACATCATATATTATATTAATATCAATACTAATACTAATACTAATACAATATATAATATAATAATAGTTATATATTATTAATAATTATTATATAATTATTGAAGCAGCAATACTTTTCCTAGGCATTAAATGGCTCTCCCGCGAGAGCTTCTGACAACCCTGCTAGCATGAAGAATAATGAATTATAATTATTAATGACAACACAAACCGAAGATTGATGCTACAAAAATCTAGACAATGAATAAATGCATCTTTCACCTGAGGCATGTGTTCGTTAACGAACTTCCTTTAAATCCTAGAGGTCTCTAGCAAAATGACACTTTTTTGGCTTGCTCAAAATATAGGATAGAGACTCCCATAAGGCTCCACTGCAATAAGCACTAGGTCACCTTTCTAGGTCGTATCACAAATTGTAGACTGATGATCATTTGTAAGCAGCAAAATGGACTCTTCCTTGAGGTACTGAAGATGGTCCTAGGTAAAGACTTCTTGGTCTCAGAGGATAGACAAGGTAAATATAGACATTTCCTCAAGCTTTCTGGCTTCTTTGTTTGACCTAGGAGAGGCAAAGGTGGATGCATTGGTGATTCTACGAGAGGCATTCACTCTGGATATTCTTTTGGATGACGTAGATGTGGCAGTTTTTGTAGAATTGAGGGTTGGGGTCCCATGGCCAAGAGACCTAGAGAGGCTATAGGAGGAAGAGGAGGGCATAGCTAGGTAGTCATTCCTACTAAACATGAATGAGAAGCAACTAGGAAGGCACAGGCTTTGGGGCAGCTCATGGGAGAGACTACCTTTGGTAGGTAATTGGAATGGACAGAGAGGAGACTCTGGTATGGATTGATCACTTCACAGCCACTGTGAGTGTAGGGGAATTCTACTGGCCGTAGGAGTGGTCGGGCTCCCAGGGCTACTTTTTTGGTAATTGTCATGCTGGGGTGGTAGGGTGGCAAGTTTTTGAGGAGTCAAGGGGCTGGGGATTTCTATGGTAGCCTAAAGCCTCTATATAATGCTTTTATTTTTTGGCACAACTGAGTGCTCTTGTATTAATCTACGAAGAGCCCTCTAGTCTCGAACCGAATGTAAATCATTTTGTATTAATATAATTTCCTGCACATGGTGCGGCTTACCGATCAAAAAATGTGTTTCTATCCTATTATTATAATTATTTTTGGATGATTAATTACTTTCTACATTATTATTGATGTGTTTATTTTATTCTATTAGTTATTATTCAATTAACATATGAAGTTGTAGAATTATGTTTCTATCATATTTTTGTTATTACTTTTGGATGATTAATTACTCCCTACATTGCTATTGATGTGTGCATTTTATTTTGTTAACTATTGAATTTAATCTTCAAGGATAATATATTTCAATCTTTATTTTGTTTTCAACATTCATTTTAGTTGTTGCTACCTCATTTCTCTAGTCTCTAGACAAGGTTAGATAATAGATTAAGCCATTTAACAAGGAATTGAGCTTTAGAATCTATTATTACATATATTTAGTATATAATTATTATAACTATTAACAATTATCATATATTACATTATTATCAGATAATAAAATAATATATGATAAAGCTAATAAGGTTTAGAATAAGTTACTCTAAAAGTTATAAGTTATCAGAAATAATTAAAACTTCTAGTAAAATTCATCATGAGAGAAGTAATAATTTATAAATCCTTGATTGTATTAATTCTCAAATTCTTAATCATTGGTTATAAAAAACACAAATGGAGATAACTTGATAATATGCTCTAATGCATAAGCAGTTTGCATTCTATCATTTAAATTTTTGATTCAATTGGGGAAAAGTACTCACACTGCACAGACCAAAATCACCTATAATTTATTGCTCCTAAACATAGACTAGACATAAAATTACAGATGGTGATTACATTGCATACTTATGCACCCATACATTATATTCCTCCTTTGCTGGCCAATTGTACTTCAAAATTTTATCAACTCTTTGCATATAAGTTGTGTACCTAGTGTCTAACGATATTTTAGTTTGTTTTATGAAACTACTCAAGACAAATTCTAAATTTAGTAGCCTGTCCATTTGAGCATTACATTGCACATGAACAATTTTGCTCCCAATGATGATTGATTTGATGGAGATAGGAACTATGATACCAAATTGTGCTTTCCAATCTGACAGAGACTTTTCAATGCCATTTTTAGTACAAACTGGGAGCAGGGAATACTTTTCAAGAGACTTAAAGCCATTAAATCCATCCTTTAGCATTATATCAAGTCAGTCATGAAAACAAGAGACTTCATTCAAAAGGCCTATGAATTCATGTGTGTAGATCACTCCATCTGGCACATTAAAACCTACGCTAGCACTATTATAAATATGATTCATCACATGCACACGGGGAATCCAAGTACCTATAATATCCCTTAAGGCTAACTCATTTATAGTGTGGCTTTCAATTGCCTTTTCTAAATTACTTAGACAAACCCATGCATCATCTAGTTTATTCAACACTTTACTCATCTGATGATCCAAGAAGTTTTTAATCAGAGCTACCTATTCACTTTTGTGCTCTTTATTGAGTTTGTCAATTAAATTGTTGCTCCTTCTCAAATTCTCTTGTAATTCAGTAACACCAATAGAATCTCCTTTATATCATGATGAACTCTTTGGACTAGACATAGAAGGTGTTGATAAGACTTCAATTCCAGTGGAAAGAACAAGTGATTTGAGCTTGTTGTACTCATGTAATAACTTCACATAATCCTCCCTCTATTTGTCTAGTTCTGTTCGTAGCTTCTTTTCTACAGCTTCACTGAATTTTGTTGTAGCTACCACCAAAGATGTAGCCTGAGGGGCAGTGGTGTTAGTTAATCTTCTCACAATTAATTGGCCTATGAGCTCATTTATATCCCTTGCCACTTGTGGTTTATTATCACATGGATCCATAGCCAAAGTATCATGATTGCCATTAAAACCTACTCCAAACATTTTTTATGCTTGCTTATGTGTTAATTCTTCACCATCAAATTCATCTTGCCTTCTAATAGTATCCATAGCAATAGCGGATGAGATATCCCATCCTGGAAAGAGCAATAAACCACTTTCCTTTACTAACCTTCTTCCTTCCTCAGGGGTAATGCTACTAACATCCATGTCAACTTCCTTCAAAACCCTCTTAGTAATTGCCACCTTACCCTCATTTTCAGATTTACCGTATTCCTCATTCAACTTCTTCAAGTACATCTTAGACTTCCTCTGCATAAGTAAAGCTCTGAATTCCTTTGATTTAATGAATTCATCATCAGATAGAAATTCCTTGCAAGCCAATGCCCTGACATCTTTTACAGCTGCACTGCTTTCTTGCAGGCTCAATAAAGTTCTTGTTTTGGGAGGTATTGGCAAATGTATTCCATTCCTAAGAGGTGACCTTAACACCTGCTGCACCTCATCAAATTTAATTTTCTTTTCCCCAACCTCCTCTGTCAAGGAGTAATCAACTAAAGGTTGATTTTCAACAGTTGGTTTAGGGGGAGGAAGGGAACTCCATGCCTCTCCTGCAACCTCCTCAACCATAGATTGAGTAGGTTCTTCAATATTTTTCTCAGGTAGCTGTTGCTTCTTAGGGGACACTAGCTTCCTTTTGGCTACAAACTTGAGTTCATCGACATGTTCCAACATCACTTGTATCCTAAGAATAGGATCAACAATTTTAGTGAAGACACCATTATAAGCAGGGTTCTTTAACTTCCTCTACCTTTCTCCAAGGAGAATGAGACCCCAATTTTCTCTTCTTAATTTAATCTCTGCCCCTGAAATACAATTTTGAAGAAAATCCTCCTGCTCATCAAAAGAATGTTGGAACCCTAACCTATGTTTCCCTCTCCTTACACTATCAATAAAGTGCTCAAGGTCATAATTTCTATGGTCTATTGTGGGCAGTCTGTATTGTTGCAATTTTGCCAAGAAGGCCTCCAAACCTTCTTTAGCACTGATAAATAAACTAGGGAAAGTAATTGTTGAAGTAAGGAAAGTCCCCTTTTTACTATGTCTCAAGTGAAACTTATCAGATTCATTCAACTGCCACATAATCTCCAAAAATGCAACCCTATTTGGCACATTCT
Organism: Cunninghamia lanceolata; assembly: GCA_027924645.1. NCBI lineage: Eukaryota > Viridiplantae > Streptophyta > Pinopsida > Cupressales > Cupressaceae > Cunninghamia > Cunninghamia lanceolata. Next base: position 11,618,657 of record BSBN01001466.1, on the reverse strand, counting down.
TGGGCAATAAGTGGGGTCTGACATTTGCCTCATAAACCCTGATTATAGTTACATTCTTGTAAAGGAACCAATAACCCCAATTTTGATCAATCCAACAATCTAGTTTTCTCTCCAAAGGCCTTAGGAAGTCCATTATCTCCTTAGAGAGTCTAGGCCTCTCTTGTCCTAATAGTCCCAGCACCCTTTGTGCAGAATGCTCCTCAAACACCAGGTAATTTGCATTGCTGCAAAATGAGTCCCATAAGTGTACTCTACCCTGAATTGGCATAGGCTCTTCATCCTTGGTCTGATGTTGGATTTGTAATTCACTGCCCTAGAATCTTCTCCCAATGCCACAGTGCAATAAAATATGGCATAACAAGAAATACCTAGAAAAATTGGGGGCATTATCTCCCTATTTTAATCCTACCAATTCCTTATGGATTCGTTCAACTAGATATGTAGCATAATCAAATCTGCTATAGTGGTATGTATATCAACAATCATGACCAATAAATGATTTGGTATCAGGGGATTATAATCGATCCCAAAAACTTGATAGAGGGAATAGTAAGTCTTCACAAAGTAGTCTTCAAACATGTCGATGCTGAAAGGTTTTGTTTCATGGTCAGATGTTTGCAAATGCGTGCCCATGCTTCTTGGCCTATGAAGAGGTAACTTGTAGGTTCTATAAGCCTTTCTATTTCTATTGTATTCCTTCTTTAGCTCCTCAACAACAATTCTTTCATGGGCTAGGGCTTTAGACTAAACACTTCAATTATCAATTCTCTATTTAGATGGAAAAGTTTCTTACCCTCATAATTTGATAGCATCTGAGTGTTTGAATCGTACCTCTGGCTAATTGCTCGAATGAGGTCCACATTTACAAATACATTAGGGACAACTAATTTCCCTAAATCCAAATCCCAAATGTGTGAAATGGGTTTTTCCAGGGCACGACGGTTGTATCCAAACTCAAATAGCTCCCACCCTCCTATTGGTAGAGTTGCACCCGTAATGTAATTATGAAAATCATTACACCTATATGTCGATTCCCCAGTACCCTGGGCATGTTTATATTTTTTAGAAGATTTTGGGAGTTGGTTTATAAGGTCTTGGGATAAATCCCTCTTCATTTTACCCCCATGGCCAAACCTCTGACTCATGATTACAGGAAAAATGAGTAGGATAGGCTATAAGAAAAAAAGGGGGTGAGGGCTTGACAGCTCTAACAACTTGGGAGGGGAGTCAATTTGGTTTTCCTCAATGTTCAAATGCAATTATGTAGGTCAAAGATATCCCTATTGATCAAGATTCAACATACCAATTTATGCAATCACCCCGCACCTGAACTTTGAAGTCGCAATCACTAGCTATAGTGCTACTCAGTCAAAACCTACTTCAAATCGTAGAAATCTTCAGTCTTCAATATGCCCGATGTGATGCCCCGTCATGCAACCCTAGAGTGTTAGACTAACAAGAGACAAAATTATGGAATTTTTTTTTTTTAAACAAGGAAAAGCATTATACATTAAATATAACTACACTAATAACAACATTAAAAGAAATGAACATCTAACACTTCAAGGGAACATAACTGCATCAGATAAAATTATAACCATACAAGTGATACGCATCACAATAGAAGAATATTACATTATACATTTGTAGAGAGGAATAATTACAAGGTTCAATACCAGATTACAAGACCGATCACATCGATCTACAAATAATACAATTATGAATGTATACATCAACTCTAAGAGTGGAGGACAAAACTAAACTGGAACACTTCGGCATAGATCTCAAACCAAACATCCAAGAAGACATGTGGATAGCTCTGCCACCTAACCATGTGGAACCCTAAGGTCCACCCCTCCGAGCTAGGAGATAACAATGAGGATTCCACTAAGTCAAAGGATACAACAAAAAATCTAACCAAATGGATCCAGACTCAACATAGACCAACCATAAAAATGAGACTGTACAAGACAAGATAGTACTCTAGAGGTAACAATAAAAGTTAAAGAGGGAAGTAACTAAGCTGCATCGAGGAGATTGTCATCGCATGATCCTAACATGGGTTATCTAGGCTATCTCTCACTAGAAGCCAGCCCCCATCTATGGTTATCCTGATGACCCCTCTCTGGCACTGGCCCCATAGGTTGACACATGTGGAGCCGACACATCTTCTCATGTGGACAAGGAGGTCAACCTTGCCAACCAGGCCTTCTCATCCCATACTTAGCCTATGAGAGCACTCAAGGCATGGGTGAGGTAACATGCTTATCTTGTTATGTGAATTACTTCCTGACCCACCTAGATATATTATTAAATTATCACTTGATTACAACTTCCATGGGGTTATCCAGGCAGCCACTTTGGGCACTAGACCCTCCATGGAAGCCACTCTCTTTCCTACAACTAGCATCCCTTAGCAAACATCTGGAAATAATGACATGAATGGACAAGGAACTACTAGGCATCCATCTTTTCACAACCCAACATGTTACATAGATAGTTATAAAGTTCAAATCCACAAAACTTTTCCCCCATCCATAACAAAACTCGATTCCATTAACCCATTACAATGACATGCCACAATATCAAACCAGAACCAAGAAGCCTCACCTCTGGAGTCAGGTAAGTTGAACACAATACGAATGTTAAAACAACCATTTCCTAACATGGACAATGCTTATGCGACTTGATGCATAGAAATCATGACATCTCTATAGATACTTCAATTTACACTTAGCCAAACCATAACTATAAATCTCAAACCCAAATAGATACAATGACCCGATTTAAACATATCGATACAAAAAGACAAGGAAAACAATCAAGTATTTTAAGATTCAATCCCATCTATACTCTTAACTTTAAGCATGAAAATATGAGATTATAACTCTTTTTTTTTTTAAAGAAATTTCTAGCTTACGAAGGTAATAATTTCCTATACAGCTCTATGTATAACTTCCCATCTAATATTTTAATAGCTACAATTTCTAATAAGAACAAACTACAAATATATATTTTTTTTGCTATAAGCATACACTTCCCATCTACCATTTTACTAATTATAATTTCTAATAGAAACAAATATATATATTTTTTTTTATAATAATAAACTTCCCATCTATCATTTTACTAACTACAATTTCTAATAAAAACAAGTATAAATATTTTTTTTTTGTTATAATAATAAATTCCCATTTAACATTCTAATAAAAACAAATTACCAAAATATATATTTTTAATACCAAACCTATCTTAAAAAGTGGCAGAAAATTTAATTAAGAAATCTGACAATGTATCTAATACAACCAAAGATTTCCTTATGTGATTCTTACTAACAGTTATACATGAGTCCCATTAGAAGATTCCTTAGTCGGTATATAAACCATTCTAAAATCACTGGAAACACATGTTACTTCAAATCAAAAGAAGAATATCATGAAGTCTGCAAACCTTGACACTAATACAAGGAGAGAAAATGTGGTAGACACAAATTAGAGAAGTCCCAATGCTGAGAGCGCATGGCCAGGGAGAGGGATAGAAACAAGAAAGATCTCAAAGGATTAGGAAGCACATAACGTCATTCCTCATTTAGCTCTAGAGACGTCAAAGAGTAGAGGCACAAAGTGTCTGGCTAGCTTCAATGTAATAACAACATCATACCTAAATCTGACATGGAAAATCAAGTAAGCAGCAAGCTGAAAATAATAAGGAAGCATTACAAAGGCTATGATGGCAGTGACTGGTAGAAGTATATTCATAAGGTTTTGAGAGGCTCCAAAAAAACTCGCAACGGCGTTCAGCCTGAAGGGTGGGGAAGGTTTGAATTAAGAACTTCAATAGAGAAAGAGGAGGATTACTAAGAGAAAACTGAACCACGTATTCTAGTAGGCACAAAGCATATGGCAATCTCCATTAAATTGACTAATGTAAAATTACAAATAAAATTGCATTTGGTTGAAATCAATTTCAAATTCATGGCAAAAGAGCTTTATTACAAGTCACCATTTTGAAAGTTTAAGCTAGGTGAAGCCGTACTATGGCATAGAGGACAGTGAAAAACGAATGGTCAAGAAATTTGTAATTGGTCTATGGGTCATTTTTCTTTTAATTGAGATCACTTGAGTGATTACAGTTGATTGGACCCTAAAATTTGAGGGAGGGTTTTGATTTAGAAAAAAAACTAGAAGAAGAATAAACTTGGAAGTAACTATAGGGTTATAACATTTATAGCCATCAAGGTGCAATTCCTAAGATGGGAGCATGAGTAGGGCAACTACACTCGAACACAGAACATAGAACGATCATGCCAAAAGAAATAAGATTTAAATTCCAAGATACAGAAATGCAAATTTTCACACACAGAACACAGGATGATTGTGCTACAATAAGATTTAAATTCTAAGCTACAATAATGCAAATTTTCACACATAGAACACAGGATGATCCTGCTACAATAAGATTTAAATTCTAAGCTACAGAAATGCAAAATTTCACAGAGAGACAACATCACATACCTGAATTTCAGTCCCACTTCAGATCTTCTCCATTTCCCATAACCAATTATTTGTTTTTCCCCACTTTCTATTTTCTTCTTCCCAACTCCCTTCTGCAAAAAAAACCCTCCAATTTAAAAATGGCTAATCTCATAAATTATCATAGTCATGCATCCGTTACCTAGAATCCCCACTCCTCCGAGAAATTTAAAATTTTACTAATAATAGAGATTTCCCCAAATCTTGAAAATTCACAATCGACAACTCATAACATTAATTTATTACCTAATATTATTCTTTATCAGCTATATATATTTATTAACCATGAAAAACTTTAGATGCTTAAAAAAATAATTAATTTATTCAATAATGAATTTTACTTAAGTAATAATCCAAACTATATGACTACTCAGAATACTATTAGATTTAACCTATAGATAGCATTAACATTATAATAATAGTTCATTAAGGTATTACCAAGAGAACACATAGACATAACTTAAACAAACTCAACAATGCTCCACAACACATGACGACCAACATGAAGCGAGGATCAAACATCACATCATGACACACGACCACCACAGAAGACAGGGACTAACCTAGTGGAATAAACCTCATGTTATCTCCCATCACCGACACCCATTGGTGCAAGAGTCCACTCAAACCTACTATATCAGGTGGAGTCAAGGCTCGGTACCTGCAGCCTGCATCAGAACAATAGGTTGTATATGATCAAGTACATATATGTCAACACACACAGAGAGTCAGAGAATCACGGTGTAGTAGGGTGCTCGAAGTGAGTAGTACTACACTATCCCGACTCTTGAACAAGACTATATCCACTTTTACTTGAATTCAGATATCAACAGATTGAATGAAACATGATAATATTAAACCATTACTAATCATGTCAAACTCATCATAACTGGAACAATAATAATGTCATCATAAACTCATAACACATGTCAAAACTATATCAGTTGAACATAGTCCATCATGATCAAAATAAACATAAACCATAAGCCTACTAATCCAAATGTCTCAGAACTATCTAAAAGCAATGGAAGAACTAACAACTGTCTTAGAACTGATAGACAAAAATGTGAAACTAGCAACTATCACAAGCCAAAACACGAGGGGGCATTACATCCTCCCCCCTAGAATCAGGCTTACTCCTAGAAGCCTACAACAAGATAAAGATACGGATCTTGCATCTCAACCTAGGCATCTTCATATACAAACATACCTCCGAGGGACAACTTCAAATCAATAACTACTTAAAAAAAAAAGAATTTTAATCTATAGAGTTTAAGCACTAGGTTACATAATGGGCTCAATATTAACTAGAGTACCCAGTGTTCAAACTTGGCTCTAATACCAAATGTGATGCCCTGTCATGCAACCCTAGAGTGTTAGACTAACAAGAGACAAAATTACAGAAATATTTTTTTTAAATAAGGAAAAGCATTATACATTAAATATAACTATACTAATAACAACATTAAAAGAAATGAATAGCTAACACTTCTAGGGAACATAACTGCATCAGATAAAATTATAACCATACAAGTGATACACATCACAATAGAAGAATATTACATTATACATTTGCAAAGAGGAATAATTACAAGGTTCAATACCAGATTACAAGACCAATCACATCGGTCTACAAATAATACAATTATGAATGTATACATCAACTCTAAGAGTGGAGGACAAAAATGAACTGGAACACTTTGGCATAGATCTTGAACCAAACATCCAAGAAGACCAATGGATAGATCTTCCACCCAACCATGTGGAACCTTAAGGTCCATCCCTCCGAGCTAGGATATAACAATGAGGATTCCACTAAGTCAAAGGATACAACAACAAATATAACCAAACAGATATAGACTCAACACAGACCAACCATAAAAACAAGACTGCATAAGACAAGACAGTACTCCAGAGGCAACAATAAAAGTTAAAGAGGGAAGTAACTAGGCTGCAATGAGGAGAGTGTCATCGCATGGTCCTAACATGGGTTATCTAGGCTATCTCTCACTAGAAGCCAGCCCCCATCTATGGTTGTCCTAGCAAACCCTCTCAGGCACCGGCCCCATAGGGTGACACATGTAGAGCTGACACATCCTCTCGTGTGGACAAGGAGGCCAACCTTGCCAACCAGGCCTTCTCATCCCATCCTTAGCCTATGAACGCACTCAAGGCATGGGTGAGGCAACATGCTTATCTTGTTATGTGAATTACTTCTCAATCCACCTAGATATATTATTAAATTATCACTTGATTACAACTTCCATGGGGTTATCTAGGCAACCACTTTGGGCACCGGCCCCTCCATGGAAGCCACTCTCCTTCCTACAACTAGCATCCCTTAGCCAACATTTGGAAACAATGACATGCATGGACAAGGAACTACTAGGCATCCATCTTTTCACAACCCAACATGTTACATAGACAGTTATAAAGTTCAAATCCACAAAACTTTTCCCCCATCCATAAAAAAACTTGATTACATTAACCCATTACAATCACATGCCACAATATTAAATCGGAAGCAAGAAGCCTCACCTCTGGAGTTAGGTAAGTTGAACACAATACCAATGTTAAAACAACCATTTTCGGACATGGACAATGCTTACGCGACCTAATACATGGCAATCATGACATCTCTCTAGATACTTCACTTTACACTTAGCCAAAGCATAACTATAAATCTCAAACCAAAATAGATACAATGACCCGATTTTAACATATCGATACGAAAAGACAAGGAAAACAATCAAGTATTTTGAGATTCAATCCCATCTACACTCTTAACTTTAAACATGAAAATATGAGGTTATAACTCTTTTTTTTTTAAAGAAATTTCTAGCTTACGAAGGTAATAATTTCCTATACAACTCTACGCATAACTTCACATCTAATATTTTAATAGTTACAATTTCTAATGAGAACAAACTACAAATATATATATATATATATATATATATATATATATATATATATATATATATATATATATATATTTCTATAAGAATACACTTCCCATCTAACATTTTACTAACTACAATTTCTAATAAAAACAAATATATATGTTTTTGTTATAATAATAAACTTCCCTTCTATCATTTTACTAACTACAATTTCTAATAAAAACAACTATAAATATATATTTTTTTGTTATAATAATAACTTCCCATTTAACATTCTAATAACTACAATTTCTAATAAAAATAAATTACCAAAATATATTTTTTTAATACCAAACCTATCTTAAAAAGTGGCAGAAAATTTAATTAAGAAATCTGACAATGTATCTAATACAACCAAATATTTCCTTATGTGATTCTTACTAACAGTTATATGTGAGTCCCAATAGAAGCTTCCTTAGTCGGTGTATAAACCATTCTAAACTCACTGGAATCACACGTTACTTCAAATCGAAAGAAGAATATCATGAAGTCTGCAAACATTGGCACTAACACAGGGACAGAAACTTTGGTAGACACAAATCAGAGAAGTCCCAATGCTAAGAGCACATAGCCAAGGAGAGGGATAGAAACAAGAAAGATCTCAGAGGATTGGGAAGCACAGAATGCCATTCCTCATTTAGCTATAGAGACATCACAGAGCATAGGCACAAAGCGTATGGCTAGCTTCAATGTAATAATAATATCATGCCCAGATCTGACATGGGAAATCAAGTAAGCAGGGAGATGAAAACAATAAGGAAGCATTACAAATGTTGTGATGACAGCGACTGGCAGAAGTATATTCATAAGGATTTGAGAGGCTCCAAAAAAAAACTCCCAACGGTGTTCAGCCTAAAGGGTGGGGAAGGTTTGAATTAAGAACTTCAATAGAGAAAGAGGAGGATTACTAAGAGAAGACTGAACCACGTATTCTGGCAGGGATAAAGCATACGGCAATTTCCATTAAATTGACTAAGGTAAAATTACAAATAAAATTGCATTTGGTTGAAATCGATTTCAGATTCATGGCAGAAGAGCTTTATTTCAAGTCACCATTCTGAAAGTTTAAGCTGGGTGAGGTCATACTATGGCATAGAGGACAGCCAAGAATGAATGGTCAAGAAATTGGTAATTGGTTTATGGGTGATTTTTCTTTTAATTGAGATTACTTGAATGATTACAGTTGATTAGACCCTTAAATTTGAGGGGGGTTTTAATTTAGAAAAAAACCAGAAGAAGAATAAACTTGGAAGTAACTACAGGGTTATAACATTTACAGCCATCAAGGTGTAATTCCCAAGATGGAAGCATGGTCAGGGAAACTACACTCGAACATAGAACACATAACGATCATGCCAAAAGAAATAAGATTTAAATTCCAAGCTACAAAAATGCAAATTTTCACACACAGAACACAGGATGATCGTGCTACAATAAGATTTAAATTCTAAGCTACAGAAACACAAATTTTCACACACAGAACATAGGATGATCATGCTACAATAAGATTTAAATTCTAAGCTATAGAAATGTAGCTTAGACAACATCACATACTCAAATTTCAATCCCACTTCAGATCTTTTCCATTTCCCGTAACCAATTCTTTGTTTTTCCCTAATTTCTATTTTCTTCTTCTCAACTCCCTTCTGCAAAAAAAATCCCTCCAATTTAAAAATGGCTAATCTCATAAATTATCATAGTCATGCATCTGTTACCCAAAATCCCCACTCCTACGAGAATTTTAAAATTTTACTAATAATAGAGATTTCCCCAAATCTTGAAAATTCACAATCGACAACTCATAACATTAATTTATTACCTAATATTATTCTTTATCAGCTATATATATTTATTAACCATGAAAAATTTCAGATGCTTAAATAGAATAATTAATTTATTCAATAATGAATTTTACTTAAGCAATATTCTAAACTATACGACTACTCAGAATACTATTAGATTTAACCTATAGATAGCATTAACATTATAATAATAGTTCATTAAGGTATTACCAAGAGAACACATAGACATAACGTAAATAAACTCAACACTACTCCACAACACATGATGACCAACAACATGAAGCAAGGATCAAACGTCACATCACGACACACAACCACCACAGAAAACTCAGACTGACCTAGCGGAATAAACCTCATGTTATCTCCCATCACCGATACCCATTGGTGCAAGAGCCCGCTCAAACCTGCTATATAAGGTGGAGTCGAGGCTCGGTACCTGTAGCTTGCATCAGAACAATAGGTTGTGTACGATCAAGTGCATATATGTGATGCAGAGCATCATGATAGGTGGACAACAACATCTACCATACCTTCCAAGGACAGTCACAACCTCATTGCTATATGAGGAGGACAGTCTCCATATCCTCTTTACAAAGTTCTCTACTGAGACACACACTTAACCTAATCATGCATCTTTCCAACCTCTCACATGCATACATACCTAATGCATTCATTGTTAAAATAATTCTAGACCTAACAAGTCTATTACCCTCTAGGCAATGGCTGTCTCCAAGCCTTCTTTGTAGTGACTGCAAAAAAAGAAACCCTAACCTAGGTCTTCCAAACCCACTTGCAAATAAAGGAGGAAAATAGAGATATGGAAGGGTGTCAAGAACCCAAATCAATTGCATTAGATAGTCAACTCCCCCTACTAACCAACCATCATCAGTAACATCCACCCTAAGGCCGTACAAGTACAGAAAAATGCAAAAGACAGCGAACTTTTTAAAAGGAGACAGCAAATTTTTAAAAAAATAGTTTACAGTTCTGCATTCATAACATTCCTTCCCAACAATTTCAAGAGGCCAAACTTGTTTTGGTGGATGCGCAACTCATCAACCTTCACTTTCAGTCAACCCACACTTTCCAACAGTACAGTACCTTACAGCAATACATAGAAAAACAATGATTTTTATTGACTGTGACAGCAGGTTTCAAGCAGATTACAGTCTTACACTAATATCTTTCTTTCCAGGCAATGTCAAGACACCAAACATGCTTTAACAGATAATAAACTCATCCTTCTTCTCTTCCCAACATTCAACCTTTTATGACATAGCCATACTGTATAGTGGTACAGGCTCCAAAGGCATAAGAATGCAGAAAACACAGAAAAAAATAGAAAACAGAAGTTTCTTTGTTATATTTCACAAATCTACCTGATGTATTCCTTCTATACAATCTTCCTTTGCTTCATACCAGCCTCCTACAATGCATGAAAACATTTTTCATTGCCAAACCATTGATTTCTCTTGCTTTTTAACTGTTGTTTTAAAATGGAAACTGTCTTCTTGAAACTATTATTTTTGAAACTTGTCTCCTACCGACTGTTTTCATGATTAGAAAGCTTTTTTTTAACTCTTGACTAACCTTTGGACAAGGTTTTTAACACATCAACACACCTAGACATGCCTTAAAAGGCTTACAACAAGGAAACTTTAATGACTATAAAGACTGTCCTACTTGACACAAGATTATCCTACCTAGGACTAAAAACATAAACTAGTAGATCTTAGTTATTTGGACATAGTCCATTACAACATGGCTTTCAAGCCTTATGAGAACATATAAATGGCCTCCAAGACCTCTTTGGAACAAACAAGACAACTTGAACATTAACCAAAATTTAAGCATCTAGGTGCTCCTGCACCAATATGTCAACACACACACAGAGTCAGAGAATCACGGCATAGTAGGGTGCTCGAAGCGAGTAGTACTACACCATCCCTACTCTTGAACAAGACTATAACCACTTTTACTTGAATTCAGATATCAACAGATTGAATGAAAAATGATAATATTAAACCATTACTAATCATGTCAAACTCATCGTAACTGGAACAATAATAATGTCATCATAACTCATAACACATGTCAAAACTATATCAATCGAACATAGTCCATCATGATCAAAATAAACATAAACCATAAGCCTACTAATCCAAATGTCAAAAACTATCTAAAAGAAATGGAAGAACTAACAACTATCTCAGAACGGATAGAGAGAAATTTGAAACTAGAAACTATTACAAGCCAAAACATGAGGGGGCATTACATCCTCCCCCCCTAGAATCAGGCTTACTCCTGGAAGCCTGCAACAAGATAAAGATAGGGATCTTACATCTTGACCTAGGCATCTTCATATACAAACATTCCTCCGAGGGACAACTTCAAAACAAGAACTACTTAAAAGAAAAAGAATTTTAATCTACAGAGTTTAAGCACTAGGTTACATAATGGGCTCAATATTAACCAGAGTACCCAGTGTTCAAACTTGGCTTTGATACCAAATGTGATGCCCCATCATGCAACCCTAGAGTGTTAGACTAACAAGAGACAAAATTACAGAAATTTTTTTTTTTAAACAAGGAAAAGCATTATACATTAAATATAACTGCACTAATAACAACATTAAAAGAAATGAACAGCTAACACTTCTAGGGAACATAACTGCATCAAATAATATTATAACCATATAAGTGATACACATCACATTAAAAGAATATTAAATTATACATTTGCGGAGAGGAATAATTACAAGGTTTAATACCAGATTACAAGACCGATCACGTCATTCTACAAATAATATGATTATGAATGTATACATCAACTCTGAGAGTGGAGGACAAAAATGAACTGGAACACTTTGACACAGATCTCAAACCAAACATCCAAGAAGACCAATGGATAGTTCTGCCACCCAACCATGTGGAACCCTGAGGTCCACCCCTCTGAGCTAGGAGATAACAATGAGGATTCCACTAAGTCAAAGGATACAACAACAAATATAACCAAACGGATATAGACTCAACACAGACCAACCATAAAAATAAGACTGCACAAGACAAGATAGTACTCCAAAGGTAACAATAAAAGTTAAAGAGGGAAGTAACTAAGCTACAACGAGGAGAGTGTCATCGCATGGTCCTAACATGGGTTATCTAGACTATCTCTCACTAGAAGCCGGCCCCCATCTATGGTTATCCTAGTGACCCCTCTCTGGTACTGGCCCCATAGGGTGACACATGCGGAGCCGACACATCCTCTCATGTGGACAAGGAGGTTGACCTTGCCAACCAATCCTTCTCATCCCATCCTCAGCCTATGAGAGCACTCAAGGCATGGGTGAGGCAACATGCTTATCTTGTTATGTGAATTACTTCCTGACCCACCTAGATATATTATTAAATTATCACTTGATTACAACTTCCATGGGGTTATCCAGGAAGCCACTTTGGGCATCGGCCCCTCCATGGAAGCCACTCCTTCCTACAACTAGCATTCCTTAGCCAACATCTGGAAACAATGACATGCATGGATAAGGAACTACTAGGCATCCATCTTTTCATAACCCAACACGTTACATAGTCAGTTATAAAGTTCAAATCCACAAAACTTTTCCCCCATCCATAAAAAAACTCTATTCCATTAACCCATTACAATGACATGCCACAATATTAAACCGGAAGCAAGAAGCCTCACCTCTAGAGTTAGGTAAGTTGAACACAATATCAATGTTAAAACAACCATTTCCTAACATGGACAACGCTTACGTGACTTGACACATAGCAATCATGACATCTCTCTAGATACTTCACTTTACACTTAGCCAAAGCATAACTATAAATCTCAAACCCAAATAGATACAATGACCCGATTTAAACATATCGATACGAAAAGACAAGGAAAACAATCAAGTATTTTGAGATTCAATCCCACCTATACTCTTTACTTTAAACATGAAAATGTGAGGTTATAACTCTTTTTTTTAAAAGAAATTTCTAGCTTACGAAAGTAATAATTTCCTATACAACTCTACACATAACTTCCCATCTAATATTTTAATAGCTACAATTTCTAATAAGAACAAACTACAAATATATATATATATATATTTTTGCTATAAGCATACACTTCCCATCTAACATTTTACTAACTACAATTATAAAAACAAATATATATTTTTTGTTATAATAATAAACTTCCCATCTATTATTTTACTAAATACAATTTCTAATAAAAACAACTAAACATATATTTTTTTTGTTATAATAATAACTTCCCAATTAACATTCTAATAACTACAATTTCTAATAAAAACAAATTATCAAAATATATTTTTTTAATACCAAACCTATCTTAAAAAGTGGCAAAAAATTTAATTAAGAAATCTGACAACATATCTAATACAACCAAAGATTTCCTTATGTGATTCTTACAAACAGTTATACGTGAGTTCCATTAGAAGCTTCCTTAGTCGATGTATAAACCATTCTAAACTCACTAGAATCACATGTTACTTCAAATTGAAAGAAGAATATCATGAAGTTTGCAAACCTTGGCACTAACATAGGGAGAGAAACTGTGGTAGACACAAATTAGAGAAGTCACAACACTGAGAGCGTACAACCAGGGAGAGGGATAGAAACAAGAAAGATCTCAGAGGATTGGGAAGCACAGAACGCCATTCCTCATTTAGCCCTAGAGACATCACAGAGCAGAGGCACAAAACGTCTGGCTAGCTTCAATGTAATAATAACATCATGACCAGATCTGACGTGGGAAATCAAGTAAGTAGCAAGCTGAAAAGAATAAAGAAGCATCACAAACGTTGTGATGATAGCGACTGGCAGAAGTATATTCATAAGGTTTTGAGAGGCTCCAAAAAAAACTCCCAACGATGTTCGGCCTTAAGGGTGGGGAAGGTTTGAATTAAGAACTTCAATAGAGAAAGAGGAGGATTACTAAGAGAAGACCGAACCATGTATTCTGGCAGGGACAAAGCATAAGGCAATCTCCATTATATTGACTGAGGTAAAAATACAAATAAAATTGCATTTGGTTGAAATTGATTTCAGATTCATGGTAAAAGAGCTTTATTACAAGTCACCATTCTGAAAGTTTAAGCTAGGTGAGGCCGTACTATGGCATAGAGGACAGCCAAGAACGAATGGTCAAGAAATTGGTAATTGGTTTATTGGTCATTTTTCTTTTAATTGAGATCACTTGAATGATTACAGTTCATTGGACCCTAAAATTTGAGGGAGGGTTTTGATTTAGAAAAAAACCAGAAGAAGAATAAACTTGGAAGTAACTACAGGGTTATAACATTTACAGCCATCAAGGTGCAATTCCCAAGATGGGAGCGTGGTCAGGGCAACTACACAGAACACAGAACGATCATGCCAAAAGAAATAACATTTAAATTCCAAGCTACAGAAATACAAATTTTCACACACAGAACACAGGATGATTGTGCTACAATAAGATTTAAAGTCTAAGCTACAGAAATGCAAATTTTCACACACAAAACATAGGATGATCGTGCTACAATAAGATTTAAATTCTAAGCTACAGAAATGCAAAATTTCACAGAGAGACAACATCACATACCCAAATTTCAGTCCCACTTCAGATCTTCTCCATTTCTCGTAACCAATTCTTTGTTTTCCTTAATTTTTGTTTTCTTCTTCCCAACTCCCTTCTCCAAAAAAAATCCCTCCAATTTAAAAATGGCTAGTCTCACAAATTATCATAGTCATGCATCCGTTACCCAGAATCCCCACTCCTCCGAGAATTTTAAAATTTTACTAATAATAGAAATTTTCCCAAATCTTGAAAATTCACAATCAACAACTCATAACATTATTTTATTACCTAATATTATTCTTTATCAGCTATATATATTTATTAACCATGAAAAACTTCAGATGCTTAAAAAATAATTTATTTATTTAATAATGAATTTTACTTAAGCAATATTCCAAACTATACGACTACTCAGAATACTATTAGATTTAACCTATAGATAGCATTAACATTATAATAATAGTTCATTAAGGTATTACCAAGAGAACACATAGACATAACTTAAACAAACTCAACAATGCTCCACAACACGTGACGACCAACAACATGAAGCAAGGATCAAACGTCACATCACGACACACGACCACCACATAAGACTGGGACTGACCTAGCGGAATAAACCTCATGTTATCTCCCATCACTGATACCCATTGGTGCAAGAGCCCACTCAAACCAGCTATATCAAGTGGAGTCGAGGCTCGATACCTGCAGCCTGCATCAGAACAATAGGTTGTATACGATCAAGTGCATATATGTCAACACACACACAGAGTCAGAGAATCATGACATAGTAGGGTGCTCAAAGTGAGTAGTACTACACTGTCCCTACTCTTGAACAAGACTATAACCACTTTTACTTAAATTCAGATATCAACAGATCGAATGAAGCATGATAATATTAAACCATTACTAATCATGTCAAACTCATCATAACTGGAACAATAATAATGTCATCATAAACTCATAACACATGTCAAAACTATATCAGTCAAACATAGTCCATCATGATCAAAATAAACATAAACCATAAGCCTACTAATCCAAATGTCTCAAAACTGTCTAAAAGCAATGGAAGAACTAACAACTGTCTCAGAACTGACAGAGAGAAATGTGAAACTAGCAACTATCACAAGCCAAAACACAAGGGGGCATTACACTCAGAATTGCATTTGCAATGTGCATAATGGACTTCAAAATGGAGGACTAAATCCATTTATTTCCTTTCGTCACCTCATTTATTGCAAAATTAAACACATCATGCCATTAAGTGCGAATGGTCACATCATTTTAATATCAACCGTTTGATCAAAACAAGACCTTGATCTTTTCAATATCCCATGTCAGTGCCATATCACAACCTCGAATGAAGGACAAACACTTTAAAGCTGTGCGGTGTGCTAGACCATTATATATTTATTGGTTGAGCACCTTAAAACACCACTGTCGATATAATATATTATAATAATATATCTAATATAATTATATAATATTAATATATATAATTATATATATAATCATTATCCAATATATCGTTGCCAATTGGATGGTTGTAGTTGAATTCTGGAACAAAATGTCCAAAGCGCTAGACTTGCAAACTCATACCTTCGAAATCAATCTAGTGCCGTTAGATTTACAAAGATCAATGGATGAATAATTATTATATATATAATATAATATAATCATTATATAATATAATATATATAATTCTAATTATTATATAATATATTATAATAATATATCTAACCTTAAACCTATATTATAATATTTTATATAATATTAATTATAATTATTATATAATATATCTAACCTATATTATATCATCAAAGTGGGCCCGACTTCATATAAAGGGAGCTTCAGACTTTAGCGCCATGTATCATCGTTCGATGAATATTTTGATACCAGATGGATGGCTATAGTTGAATTCTGGAACAAAAGTTCAGAGCACTAGACTTGCGAACTCAAACCTCTAGAATCAATCAAGAGCCATTATATTTACAAATATCAACAGTTAAGATTATACAATAGTTTTCAAATCCACCGCTCGACGTACGTGCTATATAAGTATTAAATTATTAATTCAAGCTACAGACTTGCATGCCAATTGCCATCCTTAAATTTCATTTGAAGTGGGAGTACTCAGTAGTAGTACAACTACAACTACAAACGTGTACTGAAAGTGAAGAATAGAATAGAATATCATAACTATTAAAAAAATTAACTTCTTTGAGAATAAAATAAAATTTATAACTTTAATAAAAGAATGTAGCATGTTTCACTCACTTTACTTCATAGTTGACACTTAGCATTTAGCAATTTTAATTGATACTATTTGGAAGCAAGAGGATCAAGAACTCAAGGAGATTGCAGTGCACCAAAAATTTTAATATCGATTGTGTGATGCCATAGAGTCACTCAGTGCCAGTCTTTGTATTCATCTTTTCCGGGTAAGTGGAATACATAAATACTTCAATCCTATTACTATTGCTATTACTATTCTCTTTGAAACTTCAGTTTTTTCAATCTTGGAGACTGAGGTTTAGGGTTGAGTGTTTACAAGTATGTCTACTAGCACTACTAGAACAAAAATTGGGAATAACAAAGAAAGAGATAAAACAGACTACGTCGGACTGCTTAAAACCCCATGTTTTATAGATGAATACCATGATATTTATGACCCTGTAATCTTTAGAAGGTTTACCTTAACACTTAAATTTTCATTAGAGAATAAGGTACGTCAAGTGCTACCTGACCCAAAAAAACCAATACCAAATAGTGGGATGATTACACCATGGGTGGTTGGATTGGGATGCCTGATGTTCCCTGAGGTTTTCCCTTGCCCTAAATTTATCATGGTCTATGCCTAGAATTATGATGAAAATATAAAAGAAATAGTTATAAAAGATATCTAGGAAGTAATGCTTCCCATTAATGGAGAATATTTTTGCAAATTGGTGGGTTTTACTGCTGATGAATGCGGAAAAGTCCACATAAACCTAGAAAAACTTGCTAGTACTTATGAAGCAGTTAGTGAAAATGATAAAAAAATTTATCAAATCTCTAACATTGGATGGTGCCCTACTCAATTAGAATCATAAGTCTCCTTATAAAATTGATATTTTTAAAACATGGGTTCAGGATACTATTTCTATGCTAGTGTTTTGCCTTGGATTGGATAATAATAGTCAAGTGGATGCAAGCCTCCTTGAAATGGTATACAATATCCATCAATGCAATCCACCTCCTCAATACAGATTTCTTGAGCACATTGCAAGATCCATGCATGATCAGTTTTTAATGATTAAATGAAGTCAAAGTAAAGCTCCCACTCCCAGTTCCAATAGAAAGACATTTAGGTTCACAACCTACTTGTGCTATTTTTTTCTAGTGCAGTTTGCTGGGATGTTTCAAGACAATAGGCTTCAAATTCAACAAGATAAAAATGTACTTGATTAGACCCATAAGATAAAGATGTATCATAATCAAAAGAACTACAATCATTTTTTGGACTACTTTTTGGCTCCATTGTATCAAGCCATTACAAATACTCTAATGCCTAGATTGCCCGAGTCTTGTAGAAATTGCATTCAATTGGGAAAAGAAATAGAATTTGCTCACTAGTACTTCATGGAGGAATATATTGTCCTAAGATTTTATGCATTAGGAGTAGAGCCCCACAAACTTCCAATATATGTGACAAAGAGGGTTTTTGCATTGGAATACATAGAGAAGATGGAGAGTACAAATCAATTACACTTTGTTAGTTAGCAAAAGAAGAACATATTTCCTTCCTTACCTTTTTCATGTGGAGGGTTCACATTCGAGAGAAAAATATTCACTATGGCACATGAAATTTTACAACTTTTTAAATTTGATGTTGACTCTCACTGGCAGTATGACCCATGTGACGTGATTAAAACAAGGCTTGTGACCAATAAGAATGCTCCAACTAGAATTCAACATGAAAGTAAACCCTTGCTAGAAATGTTGAGAAACAAGAATTCTTGGGATGAGGTTAGAAAAGTCATGGAAGAAACTGTTGCTCAAAGAGGTATTTCTTTTGAAATATTGTCATCAGAAATAATGGGATTGCATCTAATTCCAAAAAAAAAAATGTAGCTCAGTGGCACTGGCAAACAAGAGATACAACAATTTCTATAGAAGAGCTACTCAAAAATCTAAGTATACAAAAATTCCACAGACTCTAAGAGATGCTTGTACACAGGAATAGTGGTCACACTCAAAAATTGGTGCCTTTTGGTCTATGAGGAAGGATCTCAGTGATCCAAAAGCTACTACAAAATTTGAAGAAATCTCAAAAGATGAAGAGTTCAACAAATTGTGGGATATAGAGCATCCCACTGTCACTAAAGCAACTAATACTATTTTTGAAAGTGATGATGAGGATGAAGACCAACCCACAGATCTTAGTGCCTATGCATTCAAACCTCGTATGAGTGAGACCACAAGAGAAACATATACTATAGGGGCATCAATAGCCCAAAAATTGGGTTATGAAGGTGGTGGTTTGGGGCCCACAGGACAAGGCATTTGGATGGTACCAAAGGTATACCCTAGAAAACCTAATGATCTTTGACTTGGCATTTGAGGTGATGAACAAGCCAAAGGGCATACACATACATATCAAGAGATTAGATTTATTCTAGCTTTAAATCCTCAGAGTGGGATTCAATCAATAACAGTACCACAAGGGTCTTCTAATCTGCATGTTTCTCATTCTTTTCCTACAGGAGATGGTGGACATTCTAGTGCTACCGGTGGCAAATTTGGTGATGGTACATGTAATAGTAGTAGTAGTAGTAGTGGTCAGCAAGAACCTCAACAACAAACTCACAAGAGGCCAACAATAACATTAAATGATACTATAGACAAAATTAGAGAACAAGGCCTTGTGAAGACTAAGAAGCAAAAGATTATGACAGGTTTTGATTCCACATCCACATCAAAACAATTATTTCTAGAAGGCACCCCCCTCCTATTGTTAGTGTGACTGGGACAGGAATGGCTAATCCTCAGCCCCAATTAATTAGAGATGCCTCCAACACTATAACTACTCCTTCACCATTCAAAGTTATGTGAAGTGTCACAGATTCTGATTACAAAGTTGAGTTTGAAAAGAAAGCCAAAATATCTAAAACACACAAGAAGCAAGTGCTAGAGATAGAGACTACTGCAACATCATAGCCTACAACAACTAGAGTATTGACTACATTTGACCGGGAAATCAAAAAATGGATTATGTAGTGCCCCTCACCTTGTCGTCTATCAGATTGATGGTTGCTTAGTAGGATTCAACTTTATGACAGTATCTTAGATTATCTGATGATGGATCCCTTGTTTTGTTAATTCATTATGGAACTAATTGTTATGATAGCAGTTGTTGATGTTGGATTCTATTATTTTATGCTTTACAATTGATAAATAAACTAGATGTTTTAGATGTTTTGATGTTAATTGCTATATTTGATGGTGAGATAATTAATTGTTTTATATTGTTGATAAGTAACCAGAAATCTTGTTAAATATAGTGATTTGTTTATACAGGAATGTGAATGGAACAGTGTCATACTACTTGCTCTCAAGTACCCTACCCCACTGTGATTTCCATTCACTATATGACTGCATGTGGATATATACCTTGTTATGTTTAATCGTGCGGTTGCTGCAGGATGCAGGTACTAGGCATCGACTCCGCCTGATTTACTAGGTCTGAGCATGCCTTCGCCAATGGATTGGTTGTATGGAGTTAACGTGGGGTCCCCTGTCATTGTCTGTCGCTTGATCATGACTTGCAAGTAGGTAATATTACACCCTGATGTCTAACTAGGTTAGAAGGTGTTTTTGTGTGTAAGGAAGAATTGTGCATTAAAATTTATCCTGTTGCATATAGCATAAATGTGATGTTCTCTGAGGTATTCATGGCGAGGCATTACAGATTACATGATTATTGTGCCCAAAGTTTAAAATAAACTAGAGGACCAGATGCAATGCTCTGACTATGAGATGAACACCATCCAAGTGGATTTTTCTGGAATGAAAAATTCTGACAAAATTAATGTCTCAAAAAGGAACAACGAAGTGGTGTACGCATCATTGCTAAAGCAAGAGAGAACAAAAAAGGTATGGTTGTTTTTTAATTTCCTGGTAACCTTGTTGAATATATTGTCTAAAAATTAGAGTTGTAACATAGACAGGTCACAAGTTCCAATAATTGAGTTACAACAAAAGAAAAATATATTCAGTGATGTTAATTCCATTCAAATTGCTTATTTTCATTTGACTTTGTGATTTATGTAACAAGTTGCAAACTCAAATAGAAAAGTTACAGGGAGACATAGCAAATGAAAAAGCCAAGAGGAAAGTAGTAGAGAGCAAGACCAAAGAATTAGAGAAAAGGGTAGAAAACTCTGACTCTACATCTACAAGTGAAGTGAATAAATAGACAGAGGTGGAAGTGAATAAACTGAAGAAAATGTTACGTGAGTAAAAAAAATTATGATATTGAAAAAGCCAATTCAAAAAAATTAGAACAATCCTTGAATGAATCCAATGACAAACTACAAGCAGCAAAAAAAAGTAGGACATGTGTGGGAAGAAAATGTGGAGAAAGAGAGAAAAAACTCTAAAAATTTGCAGATAAAATTGAAGAATGTAGAAAGTGAAATAAAATCCTCCCAAAAGAAAATATCTAAATTTTATAGAAACACAATGGTTTATATAAAACATAACCTGTGGGAGAAAATTATGAAGAAGATTGATGATTTGTCTAAAATGTTTGAATTCATTGATGATCTACTATTATGCAGCAATACACTCAAAAAATACATTGCTGAAAATGGAGACATGGCAACTTCAAAATAGTTAGATGCAAAAAATTTTGCAATCAATCTATGAAGCTAGTGGTGAAGAATTGGAATCAAAAGGAATTTAGAACTATATTAATGCCACAATAAAGGCCTCATCTATCATTGGAAAATGTACAAAGCTGGAACAAGCACAAGATCTTTTGGGACAAGCTGCGTTATTGACAAAGAGGATGCGAACAAAGGAATAATACTTTAGAAAGCTTAGTTTGTTGGTAGCTTTTGACCCATCATGCCGATACATTGGAAAGGTTGCTTTCAAAAAGAATGTGAAGGATAAAATGAAGTTGGATAAGGACCAATTTCCTCAAAATCTTGATGATGTAAACTTTTTGGATTCTATGATAGGTAAAAATTAGGTTAATAAGATCAAGCATAGCCATGAAAACCTAACCCTACCATCATCAAAGAATCTAATCCAAATTAAATCAAAAGCATGCAATTCAAGAACAATATCACCTAGATTGTATGATTCCTTGTTTATGATGTGGATTGCTTCTTTAACAATGAATAATTATGAAAATAAAAGCTACCATGATGGATGGATGATAATGATAATATGCTAGATGGATGCTAAAATACTCAATATGCTCAAGATAATAATGTAGATGCTATATAAATGTTGGATAGATGTAGTATGGAATGAGAGGGTGTTTATATAGACCTCAACCAAAATCAATCAATGGTGGAGATTTGGTGGCTATGTGAATGGTTAAGATTAAAAGATGATCATAGGTAAATGTGTAGATGACAAGTGGAGGGAAGATAAGGCTTATGTGTGCCCATGTACATAAAAAGTACTACATGTGAAAATTATTAAATAAAAAAATGTAGTACCATTTATCTTTTAAATGAAGGAGGCACACATGTCGGCTCATTGAGATAAATGATAAGAAAACTTAATTAAATAAATAAAATTTATTTAATTAAGTTAGAAAGTGGTTTTGTGAATGGAATTTTAATTAAATAAATAAGATTTATTAAATTAAAATAGATAGAAATAAGATAATTAAATAATTAAAGATTATTTAATTATGGCCTAGAAGGAAATAGAAGAAATAGCTAATGAATTAATTAAATAAATATAAATTTATTTAATTAATAGAAGAAATATGTGCTAGGGACATTGCTCAAGTGTGTAAGACAAATGCAGATGGTAGCTAATGCGATATTTGAATGCTAATGATAATTAGGTCAATTTTGGGTGTCTACATTTTGTCCCTCTTTAATACAATGTTCGTTAGAGCGTTGTGTCAAAGAAGATATGATAATTCGGTCGATAAACAAGATGATGCCCAAGTGTAACTGGCAGGTGATGCCCCCTCGAGAGATAAGTCAGGCTAACTAGGAAAGGTTGGGTTGGCTCACAATAAGATGGAAGGCTAGAAAATAAGGCTGACACGAAGAAAATGGGGGTTGGGTGGGAGAAAAATGGGATGGTATAGAAGAATTAGGGTTTGGACAAGGACTATAAGTAGGTCCTTCAAGGGCAAATAGGCTCATTTGTGCTCATTTGTGTTCAAAAATCTAGAGAGATCCAGAGCTCCTTTAAGGTGTTGTGCGGCGAGAGTTGGACAGATATTAGGATGGTGATTCCACGCAAAGATCATCGTGCCGAGTGAGTGAGGACACATGGACGACTAGAGGGAGAAGGTGCACTGGTATGTATCGAAACTTTTTCTAAAAGCAAGATTTTCATAGGCTAGAAGTGTCATAAATGCACACACGTCACCAAAAGTGACTAGGTTAGGGGCTAGGCACTTGAGGTCGCTTACAGGCTAAAAGCAGTCACTTAGGGTAGGTTAGATCATAGTGATATTGCTGGATGTAGAGGAGCAGCTAGTGTTAGAGATCCTCGGGTTAGAACACATGTCTAGATTGGAGCTGGTACAGGCGCATCAAGGACTGATGACGTCGATGGTGGAGCGATGGAGGAGAGAGCATAGTTCATTCTTGTTGCTGATAGGAGAGGCAACTATTACCTTGGAGAATGTGTTCCAGATTCTATGCATTCCTATTGATGGAGACCGAGTAGATTATGATCCTAATATGGGTCCAGCTGCATTCATACGATTGTTTGGGACTCCAGATATTGGGGCGAAGAGCTCAGAGATTCCTATCGCGAGGATGGAGGAGCTATGTGATAGGCTGCAGTGAGTAGTTGTGGCTATTATCATATGGCTAGTGGGTGATAGATGAGCAAGAGGATTCCTAGTAGGATGGGGGATAGTGATGGAGGGAATATTTTCCTATGGGATGAGATATGCATGGGTGGAGTGTGTGCTTGGACAGCTCTATCATTATCTGCATGACTGTGCACATATGTTCGGGGCTAGTATGTCTGCAGGGGTTACAGTGTTGCATATGTGGGCTTATGAGCATATTCCAGTGATAAGGCTAGATGGATGGGTGGCTAGAGCAACAGGAGAGCTGTATGCTAGGATGTATAGAGGAGCTTTGACATACCGGTAGCACAGAGGACTAGTGTATTGGCAGAGGATATTAGATGAGGTGGATATATTTATATGGAGGCCATGGCTAGGATGCGAGAGATGGGATGAGGAGGACAGAGAGCTTGTCTATGTTCAGCAGGTGAGATATATTTTTGGACGTGAGATATATATTATAGAGCGCTATTTGCCTGAGAGGGTTTTGAGACAGTTTGGGTTACCACAGGCAGTACTAGTTAGTGATACCATTTTTGGGAGGACTTGATAGGAGGTTTTCAATTGGGGGCCAAAGGTAGTGGTTGACATGGCTTTAATAGAGAGAGAGGGGCTACAGCCAGTTGTATGGTAGTGGGGACAGGGTCCTACAGATCTAGTCATGCTACCAGATTATGATGCATACTGGGTGACAGCGAGACTGACTCAGCTGATGAGCGTTGGAGAGATAGGAGAGATAGGGATGGAGAGACCAGTCTAGAGGAGATGATGACAAGCTCCACTAGCATAGGTTGTTGTGCCAATAGCACCAAGGATATAGGTTTAGGGACAGGCATAGGGGCAACCTCAGATACTTGTACAGCCTCAGGGTCAGATATTAGGAGGTGATGATGTTGGGATTTAGTAGTTGTGCAGGAGGATTAGGGAGGAGAAGAGATGGAGACAGTGGGCTCAGATGAGGCTAAGGAGAGTGGAGGTAGACAAGCATCAGGTGGTGATAGGGTTACAACATGCTAGAGCATAGGCTCAGACATACCAGGTGCAGCTATAGGCTAGAGCACAAGCTGGTGATGGGTAGGATGATGGTTCACTTGCTAGAGTGACAAGGGAGAGAGATACAGCTAGGAAGCATGAGTAAATGATGAGAGTGGAGTGAGACACTGTCATACAACATATGCAGGTGATGAGGGATGAGAGGGATGGTCTGCGGATAGAGAGGGATACAGCTATTCAGTAGTTACAGGCGATGACTAGCAAGCGAGATAGAGTAGTGGCTGCATTGGGTACAGATGGGGCTACTATGTATCTGGCCACATAGTTGACATAGACACAGGGAGAGCTACGAAGAGTACAGGGTGAGGCTGAGTATTACAGAGGCTTATACTATGGGGCTGTGTCAACAGAGTAGAGGCAGCCTAGCTTTAGGAGTAGGTTAGGAACTTCTTGTTTACAGAGGATAGGTGGATCTCGATCTATAGCATCAGTGATGGGGCCACAGAGAGATAGGGGTACAGGTGTAGGACCCAGTGGCGATGGTCAGAGCAAGGGAGTTGCCAATAGTCACTAGGGCTACATTGTTTATGTATATTATGTTGTATCATGATGAGGCCTAGAGCCGATTACACATACATTTTTGATGGCTCAGCTTGTACATGTAGACACTTGTATATTGACACATTTATGTATATATATATGATGGTTTTGGTTCTATGTGATTATGGATGCAACTTATGGTATTATGAAGGTTATGCATGTTGTATCTTCATGGACAATATGGATATTTATGCAAATGATATAAATATGCAAATAGAAATAATGGAAACATATGATGCTAATGGTAATGCAAATATGTAGATGTTAATGATATGATATGGACTGATGCTTATATAGATGGTAATGATATGATATGTTTAACACACTTGTTTTACAGGAGAAAGGAGGTAGACAATGAAGATGGAGGAAAGATTGATCTTGGTTGAGAACCACATAGGTGGATGATGGAAGGGATATAGGAAGTGGCAGCTTTTTAAAGTAATTGCTCAAAATTTAAAAGAAATACAATCCTTATGTTTGATATAGCATAGGGATGTTATGCACCAAGATATAGAGGACCAAGGTGTCGATATATCCAATGCAAAACTAACATACTACAATCTTGTCTGAATGTATGGGGTCAAGATGTTGAACCAACATACACAAGATATGAATAGCAGCTAGTGTTTCGAGATGGACTTTGACGCTACAAGAAATGGTTTGAGCTTATTTCTACTACACATAGTGACACCTTGTTGGTTATATGGATGGAGCTAGTCTTAACATAAAATAGTCTCATGTGCATAAGACACTGTTTAGCTTCTTAGATGCTAGAGATATTGATATGTAATATGCTAATCCCAACATGTACAAGATACCAATATGCATAGGAAGAGAATAAGATCATCCCACAAACACGACATATGAAAATATGACCATGCCCCATTCCATACTTCATTGTAACATACCAAGATATGATAGATCAAGGTAGTCTTGATTAGGTATAGAAAAGGGATAAAAGATAAAACAAAAGATACTGTCATCACGTTCTCTTGCCAAATTTGGGTGCTCTTAGATGGATTTAAGCTGGTGCCTTGTTGAGAGGAAAGTTGCATCCTATTGAAGGCCAGAGATGTTGATAAAATGCTATAGCAAATGTTGGCTTAAGGCATGAGGACAAATAGCTTTTGGTTTATCCCTGATTGGCTAAAGTGCTTGGGCTTTCAGTATACACATAGTTTGCTTCCTGTTTGAGCTAATCAAAGAGAAGAAGATGGAAAATGAAAGATGATAAAGATGGAGTGGATCATCTGTGCTTGAGTACTAGAAACTTCCTTCATATTCTAGACTACCTACATATCCTGTATCGATGGGATCAAAGCACATTTATGATAGTGATGAGACATGATGAATATGTAGTTCTGGGTTTATTAATGATGTGAGTGATGAAAGATAGAAGAAAGGGGGATGAAAGATTGGAGGATGATTAGAAGAAAGATGAAAGATGGATGATGAAAAGAGGGCTATCATTTTCACCTGAATCAGAGTGCTTCCTTGGGATCTCAAATTGCCTACATACCTTGTATCCATGGGATCAAGGCTTTAACGATAGAGTCGGTGATGTAGTTCTTGCTTATTATGCGGATGGTTGATGTTGAAAAATCAACTTTATTTCTTGGGTTTTTTGCAATGTTTTGATTTTTTTGTTGGATTTTGAAAAGTTTTGATGTTTTTTGATTCTTTTGATAATGTTTGAGCTTAAATTGATTGTGAAGATATGAATCTTGGTTACAAATGTTTACCATGTTTGAAGTTGGATGCATGCTATGGTTGAAGTTGAAAGTTCTCTATGTTATGAGCTTGGGTATTTGCTGTGTTATGAGCTAGAGCTAGAGGTATCCACTTCCAAATAAAGCTCAACAAGTGCCCCCAGTGTGGGATGAGATTTATTATGGAGAAGCGGCGAGAGATGGCACGTATGGTCAAGATACTAAGGTGCCAAATGATATATTTACCCCAACAAAATCCAAACTACGAAGGCTAGGATGGTAGAGGCAAGGATGGAGAGACTTTTATTATGGATAAATGGTCAACGATGTTTGCACAAGGTGAAATGTGGATTATGATATGGATTATGTAGGTAAGATGGTGAAACATGCTAAGAAAAGCTATGATCAAACAAACTAAGCAGACAGTGGGAGCTAGTCACTACACATAGCACCTATTTGCCAGGTTTTCATTATGGTACTTATCCAAGGTGCCTATTTACCAGGTTTTCACCAGAGGATGGATTATTTATCTTGTACTATTTATATTTTTGTTATCCAAAGCTCAACAAAGTGGTTTTCACTACTAGATTGTTTTTTTTTTTGGAATAGTTGAGATTCACAGATAAAACTTCTTTAGATGGATGTTGTTGACTGCTTCATCCAAGGGAATGCCTTTAGGTGTTGAGAGATTGTATGCACCTGATCCATAGATAGCTGTAATGACAATAGGACCAAGCCAATTTGGTTCAAACTTGCCCTATTTCTCAAGATGTTGTTGATTCCTTTGATTTTCTTTAAGGACAAGATCTCCAACTTGAAATCTGTGTTCTCTAATTTTTTTGTTATAGTTGTGGCATAGACGGTTTTGATAAACTTGGAGATGGTTGAGTGTCATAAGACATCGTTCATCTAGTAGCTCAAGATCATGGAGTCTAGATACTTGATATTCTTCATCTGAGATAGTTTGCTATAGAGATACTCACAGTGAGGGGATTTCAACTTCAATAGGTAGGATAGCTTTAGTACCATACATAAGGACATAAGGTGTAGCTCCAGTGGGAGTTCTGATACTTGTTCTATATGCCCATAATGCAAGATGAAGTTACAAATGCCAATCACGACCAACTTCATTGACTATCTTTTTGAGGATCTTGATAATTGTTTTGTTAGAAGCCTCAGCTTGGCCATTGCTTTGAGGATAGTAAGGTGTAGAGAATCTATGTTGGATATGAAACTTGTTACAAAGATCCCTAACCTCTTGATTCTTGAAAAGATGACCATTATCAGTGATGATGGCTTGAGGAACTCTGTACCGGCAAATGATATAATGTAAGATGAACTTAGATATTTGCTTGCTAGTAATATAGGTCATCGGTATGGCTTCCACCCACTTTGTGAAGTACTCAGTGGAGGTTATGATAAACTTATGACCATTAGATGAAGTAGGATGCATTTTACCTATGAGATCAAGTCCCCACTACAAGAAGGGCCATGGAGTAGTGATAGGCTAAAGTTCATGTGCTGGTGCATATATTAGATCTCCATGCTTCTGACACTGTAGACATCTCTTTACAAATTGTTGTGTATCTTTCTCCATAGTTGGCCAATAGTATCTAGCTCATAGAAGTTTCTTAACAAGACCAGGGCCAACGGAATGTGATCCGTAGACACCTTCATATACTTCACGTAAGGAAACCTTTGCTTCCTCAGAATCAAGACATCTAAGAAGGATACCATCAAGACTCCAGTGATAAAGGGTATCTCCTAAGATAGTGTAATGAGAGGCTTGATGGATAAAGGTTTTGTGTTGGGTGTTAGATAGTTGGAATGGAAAGGTTTGATCATGGAGATACTCATATATATCCTCATACCACGGTGAATTGGGACCAATAATCTCACAAATAAGCTCAGACTGCAGTACTTCAAATGCTAGAATCAAAAGTTGTTCAACCAGGAAATCACACTTGTGTGTATTGGATGGCATGTCTAAAAGAGATCTAATCATAGCCATGGCATCTCTTGCTTTGTTTTGTAGCCTTGGGATTTGTTCAAAGGTGATATTGTCAAAATACTTTTTAAAATCATCCACCATTACCTTGTATGGAAGAAGCTTCTCATCTTTTGTTTGATATTCATCTAAGACTTATTTGATAACCAATTGAGAGTCTCCAAAGACTTGTAGCTATTTGATAGCCCATTGTACTGCCATGTGTAATCCTATGATTAAAGATTCATACTCTGCTATGTTATTGGTACATGGAAATGCAATTTTGTATGATTTTGGGATACAATCTCCCTGAGGGGTAACAAACAATATCCATGCTCTTGATCCATGTTATGTGTAAGATCCATCAAAATATAGTTGCCACAATGTTGGTGAAGTTAGCTTGAACAATCCTTCATCAGGGAACTTTCGATGTATTGGATGAATATCTGTGATGGGTGTTGCAGCTAATTGATCAGCAATAACTTGCCCTTTTATGGCCTTTCAATCCACATATTGTATGTCAAATTCACTTAAGATCATAATCCATTTTGCTAATCTTCTCATAAGGATTGCTTTGGAGAGAAGATATTTGAGTGGATCAACATTGGATATGAGCTTTGTTGTTTGGTTTAACATATAATGTCACAACTTTTGGGAAGCAAACACCAATGCTAAACATGCTTTTTCTATAGATGAATAATTAAGTTCATATCCTACAAGAGCTCTACTGATTTAGTAAATGGCTTGCTCTTTCCCTGAATCATCATGCTGAGCTAATAGGGCACCCAATGTTGCTGTTGTTGAAGATATGTAGAGCAATAATGGGCAATCAAGTACAGGAGGTACTAACATAAAAGGTGTCAATAGATATTCCTTTATTTTGTCAAAGGCCTGTTGACACTTTTCATCCCACTTAAAAGGTTCACCCTTGCAAAGAAGATGTTGGAAAGGATGACATTTATCTACTAATTGTGAGATGAATCTATGGATGGACTGTAACCTTCCTTGTAGACTACGAAGCTACTTGAGATTTGCTGGTGGAGGCATTTCCATGATAGCTTTTACTTTGGTAGGGTCCTCCACTTCTATTCCTCGTTGAGACACAATGTATCCCAACAGTTTTCAAGATGTTACGCTAAATACACATTTCTTTGGGTTTAGTCTGACTTGATATTTCTCTAGTCGATGAAAGATTTGTGCTAATACCTATAGATGTCCTTCTCTTGTCTTGGATTTCCCTAAGATATCATCAACATAGTCTTCCATGATAGGGTGAAAAAGATCATGGAATATAACTATCATGGCTCATTGATAAGTAGATCCAGCATTCTTGAGACCAAAAGGCATTACAACCCAACAGTATGTGCCCCATGGACAAATGAATGATGTTTTGTCTTGATCTTCTTCTGTTATTCTAATTTGGTTATATCCTAAAAATATGTCCATCAAAGATAGCATTTCATGTCCAGTTGTGAGATCTACAATGTTGTCTATGCTTGGTAGTGGAAAGTCATCTTTAGGGCATGCTTTATTAAGATCTCTGAAATCTATGCAACAGTGAACTCATCCATCAGATTTGGCTACAAGTACCAAGTTTGAAACCCATCCTGGATAATCAATAGGTTTTATGAACTTTGCTTCTAGCAACTTCTGAATCTTTTGCGTAATTTTTGTTTAATAGGTTATGCATTAGGAGATACTGCTAAATGATGTACCACCAGTGATGGATCTAGACCTGGCATGTCAGTGTAAGTCCATGCAAAATTGACAACTCTTTTTATGAAGAATGCTATGAAGTCTCTTCTTTCCTGCTCTGATAGTGATGCTACCAAAAAAGTGATCTTTGGATTCTGCTCTGTACCCAAGTTCATGTCTTGTGATTTTTCAACTAGCACTGTTGATTTCTCATGATAGTTAGTAGCAATAGGAAGATCAAATCCCCCATCCTCAAGCACCTCAGAGAGGTTTTCACCTTCGGATACGTCCTTTATTTTTAATTTTTCACGATCAAGAGGCACCTTTCGGTTTTCACCTAATGACCTATCTTTTTTTATTTTATTTATTTCACTTTTACGACTGAAGGATTTGATACTTCAGCCAAAATATGCTAGTTTAGGGAGGTCCATCATGAAACCTACTTTACGGTCACCCAATGGAATACCTTGTCTTAAACCCATGAATTTGGCAATAGCTTCATCATTTTCAAATGTGTCCAATATCGGTGCCCCCTATTGGTCCCAATCGATGAGGTCAGGATATACAAGTGAAAGGGTAATGGATGAAGGGTGTCAGCTAGATGAAGTTGTGGAGATCATAAAGATGGAGTTTTCTTGAAAAAGGTCAATGATATGAAGGGAGGAGTCATTGATGGTATCTGAACTAGAAGTCTCTCCTACTGAGGAAGGTCTAACATCCATATCAGAAATACACTTAATATCTTTGGAAGGTGGTACCTCTGGATGATAGCCAAGGCCTTGCTTATTAAACTTCTTAGACACAAAAATGGGTTCAATAGGTCCTTGTTCCTGTGATCCCAATCCACCATGTCCTTTGTAGCCCATGTTCTTAATGGAACCCCTTGTTATATCTTTCCACTTCAAGTTAGACTTGGTCATTCTCATCAAAGAATATCCAAGAGTTGATGTCATCAATGTCTTCATCATCCAGGAATCCACCTTTAATGAAAATTGTGGGTGGGACTTTTATGACAGATATGGATGAAGATGGCTTGGATGTAGGAGGTTTGCCATGAGATTTGGGAGACAAGGGAAGAGTTCCAACAAAACAAGATTCTTGCAATGTGTACTCACCTGGACCATGTTCAGTGTACTTGATATGGAGATTAGAAGCAACTTTACTAGATGATGGCTTGAGTAAGGTGGATCAATCTATATATGATGAAGATGGATATGCTTCAATGTTGATAGGAATACGGTTAGGGATATGATATTTAGCTTCAAAGGCACGGCAAAATTCAAATGGATTGGGATCAACATGGATAGTAATTTCAACACTATTATGTGGAAACTTGAGGCATTGATGGTATGTGGAAGAAACTACTTTGAGAGCATGGATCCATGGACAACCAAGAATGATGTTATAAGGAAGCTCTGTATCAAGGACTTGACAATGGGTGTCAGTAGTGACTGGCCCAACTTGAATAAGAAAGTGAATAATCCCTTCAGCATCTCTCTTGGCATCATCATATGCTTTGATAGTAATGATCTTGGAAGTATCAACATCTTTCTCAGAATATCCCAATTGTTTTATTAATTTTAAGGAACATATTTTAAAACTAGCTTCACCATCCACTAAGATTCATTTGATACGGCGTTGGTTGACAAACACTTCTATGTGGAGGACTTTGTTATGTGATGGATGAATGGAGGGATGAAGATCTTTGACAAAAAATGTGAGATGGCAAGGTGTTGCAATGTGAGCTACCATAGATTGGAGTTGTGTGGTATCAATATCATTAGGCACCGAAGATTCTTGTAAGGCTTTGTCAAGGATGGCTTTGTGGGTAGGGGATATGCGAAGCAACTCAAGAATGGAAATATGTGTGGGTGTTTTGCCAAGGTGATCAAGGATATTATATCTAGAGGATAGTCGAGGAGGATGGACAGGTGCTCCTTGAATGGTAACATGACCTCTTCGAGTAGTTACAGTGCAGTCGGGTGCTTTGCCTTAGATAGTAATGGTAGAAATGTGAGCATGGTCAATGCGGCCAATAGTGGATGATTCATAGTTTTACTGAATGGCATTCCCAGCATGGGGGTTACTTGGTTTATCATGAGATGGAAGTGGATTCTTGAAAGCATCTAGATCATAGTTCGATGTCAGTTGTTGTGTAGGTTGTGTTGTTGGAGGTGTGATTTTAATTAAACCTTGGTCGATGCAATCTTGAATGACATGCTTTAAACACATACAACCATTTGTTTTGTGTCCTTTGACTCTATGGTAATCACAATACTCATTTTCTTTGTACCAAGGAGCTTTGAAGAGCGGTTCACCATTGGGAGGTACATCTAGTAACATGATATCACTAGCTTGGAGAAGCTTTCGAAAGACAACTTCCATAGGTTTCGCTAATGGTGTGAATTGTCGGTGGGGATTTGAAGTTTGTCGTTGTCGAGGACACTAAAAAGGTTGAGTTGTTGTAGAAGTAGCCTAAATGTAGATAGGAGCTTTCATTGTTTGTATGTTCTTTGCGTCTACAACACCATCATTGACAACATTCTTGTTCTTGTTCCAAAAGTGACATTTATCATTGGAATTTGGAGGATAGTCTTTGTTATCTTGAAAAATCTTGATAGTGCCTTTAGCAATTAAAGTGCCTTCAATAATGGTTCCTTTGGAAATAAGTTCATCAAATGTGCTAGCACTCTGTAATTGTAGTTGGAATGAAAGCTCGGGATGAAGATTTTGAACAAAGATATCAAGTTGTTGTCCTTCAAGTATTTCTCAAGAGAGTTTGCTAGCCATATTACGCCATCATTGAGTAAATGAAGAGAAAGCTTCACCATTGCATTGTTTATTGTTGACAAGGTCATTCATGTTCACTTCATGTTCAATGTTAAAAGAGAAGTGTGATCAGAATTTATTTACTAGTTTCACAAAACATCTAATGCTCAGAGGTAAATGAGAGAACCATTCAAGAGCTTGCCCTACTAAGCTTCAGGGAAATAGTCTCAGAAGATATGTATCATCTTGAGCAACATCGAGACATGCCACAAAGAATGCTCTAAGATGGTCATCCGGATTTCCTTTTCCTTTGTATTTGTCAAATTGTGGAATTTCAAAATGTGGCGGAAAAGGTGTCATATGAAGTGACTTGTCAAACAAATAAGTGAATATGTCCTCTAAGGAAAATGTTTTCTTGTTTTGGCCTACCACTTTGTTAATCATTTGTTGAACATCCGGTGGAGATAGTTGTTGTTGCAAAGGGGGTTGTTGGTTTGGAGGTGCAATGTAATATGATGTATATTGAGGTTGTTGTTGTGGGATATATGAAGCCATGACTATTTGTTGAGGTTGCGTACTCACAATATATGTCATACGATTAGTATGTGACACATATGTGTTAGAGGATTGCTATCCTTGAGACACAAGCAATGGTTGGGTATATTCCAATGAATTAGCACCAAGGTTTTGCATCACATGGGAAGTAGAGGATGGATTGGCATCGGTCACTAGTTGTGAATTCAGCATGGGATTTGTAATATGATAAGTGATGGAAGGATTGGTAGATGCGGAAGAAGGATGCACATTTGGGTTTGTGTTTTGGACAACATGAGGATTGGTATATGTCATATGTTGGGTGATGATGGGTAATCCCTAAGTAGTATAAGAAGGATTGATGGTTTGCAAAGGATTATGGGAAGATAGTGGAATTGATGTAAGTTGATCAACATAAGAGACTGCAGTGTTAGGATTAACTTGTGAAACAATAGGCGGGTCACTCATGTCAATGAGACTAAGGTTGGGATTGTATAACGTGTTAGATGGATTCGTGGAGATGGTGGAGACCATATTAGCAGTGGTAGGAATATGGGATGTGGTGTCCACATGTGATGCAATGGGGATAGCAGATTGTAATGGTTGTTAAGCTTGGACCATTGGTGTTGTTTGGATAGCTTGGGAATCTTGTGAAGTATGGAATATGGGAATAGCTTATGATGTTTGAGGAATTTGCACTTGGGCAACATGGACAGCTTGTGTTACTAGAGGCGCAGATGCAGTCATGGTAGGAGAAGGAGTATGTTGGGAAACATGGAAAGGTGGAATGTTCAGATTTAGTGAAAGGAAAGGGAGCACATTGGTTGGAGTTATCAAAGGTTCTAAAGTGTACTCTGAGCGTGGTGGGTCAAATGAAGTAACAATAGGCAATGAAAGAGATGGGTTGGAAGATGGATTTTACAGCATGGTATGCGATGGTGTGGCTATAGTAGGTGGTCCCTTTGCAGCAACAACGGGAGTGCTTGGATCATTCTCTCGAACAGCGGATATGTCAAAGTCTCTTGGTAGTTTGGCTCCAATGCGGGCAAGTTGCAAGAAGTAATGATTAGGATCAGATAAAACAAGCTTCTCAACTTGGTCCCATACATGTGTGTCTTGATAGTCAGATAAATCCTCTTGGGAATGCTCTTCATAAGTTGTTGTGAAGGGGTGTGATTGCACTTGGTGTGATGACTTGCCAATGGTGTACCCATGGGGCACAAACATGTGAGAAGGCATGCTAGTTGTAAATTGAGTTGCATCTCTAAGGGGTGTTGATCATGATTGTTGCATCTTGGCTTCCATCTCAACTCATAGTTTGGCTTCCATTTCATCTCTATATTGGCTCCTAGTTTGAGGCATGATGGTTGATGTTGAAAATTAAACTTTAGCTTGTCAAGGTTTGAGATCCAAAAGATGATGGTTTTCTGATTTGTTTGGTTGTTGGTTGCTTTGCTAGGTTTTTAGTTGTTTTCTTTGTTGTTGTTGGTATCTAGTTGTTGGTTGTTTGTTTCTTGGTTGAACTTCCCTAGAGAATAGCTCACACAGTCAAGGGAAAAGTTGTTTGTTAAAGTTGTTATTTTGTTGATCTTGCTAAGGCTAAAGCCAAAAGATGATGTTTTGTTGATTGATTGGGTTGATTGTTTGATGTTTGGTTTGTTGGTTTGGGATCTCAAAAGGATGGAAAGTTCACAAAGTCCAATTGTTGGGTATGCTCCAAACAGGAGACAAAGTCTAGGTATCTGCAAATGATCAGAGGTGGGTCTAAAAGCTAATGCTGAAGCTAAGCAAGCTGGAGATGTAGCTGATTTGGCTGAGTCACTAAGATTTGCTGATAATTAACCACAGGCGATAGATAATAGCTCAAATGTGACTCAGAAAAGGGCAAAAGTGACAGATAATAGCTTAAAAGTGAGCTAGTTTTGGTTTAGGTAACAGGCTACAGTTTTAACCAAGAGTGAGCCAATTTGCTATAGGCAAGCAGATTTAACTCAAAAGCAATTTACTATTTATCAAAGGTGACTCAATTCAGGCCAAAGGTGATTAACTGCTATTTAAAGGTGATTTAATTTAGGTAAAAAGGTGACTAACTTCTATTTAAAGGTGATCTATTTGTCTGTATGTGAGTAGTTAAAGCTCAAAAGTGATCTGTGTCTGTCAGGAAATATGTTTGAATTGTGTTTTTGGCAAGAAAATAGTAATTTCAATCACTCACACTCACAACAATCACAAACTTGTACAACCTAGGCTAGGAAAGGACTGTATGTGTTGAGTCCCCTGGCCGTGCTTATTCAAAGCAGATAGCTTCAGGATCTTGGTAGCACCGGCTCCTCTCCACGGTACACACTTCTCATGCATACCAAGATCCAAGTTTTCCAAGGCTTGTCCCCTCACCAAACCTTAGGATTGTCCCTGTTATCTCTACTAAGAACCACATGAATCAAGGCGGATTCAAAGGTCCCACCTTTTGTGTCAACAAATAGAAGGATTTTGGCTACTACACAAGGTTGCTAATAAGGGCATCCATTCGGGTGGCTATACGTGCGGCAGTGCTACTCTCCTTTATAGAGTCTTCTAGCCTTCAAGGGTTATGCCTTGGAGGATTTTGGGGTAGGTTGGCTGTTGGTATACCACAACAACACACATTGTTTGTGGCTTTCGACACAAACTTTTCTTATATAGCAATTCAGAAGGACTTGGCTTTAGCCCGTTACTGCTTGGGTCGTACCCCTTCTCACACCGAGAAGGCAGGCCCTCTAAAGATAATAACAAGTTCTCAAGCACCCAAGATCCATTTCATAGGCAAGGGGAGAGGATACTTTTGCTATTAAATTTGGGTTACAAACATGCACATTTAAGCAATCAAAAAAGATGAATCAAGCATAGAGCAAACAATGATTCTTTTTAAGCACCAAGCCCAAATGTTCCTAAATTAGTGAAAAATCACAAATCTTGGACCGATCGAAGCTACAACAGATATGTTAGTAGTTTGATAACCTCCTTTTCTTAGATAATCGATAAGATGCTGCACCTATACCCAATTAGTAGCCAAGAAAACTGAACTGCAAATGATAAAAACTAAAAATAACATAATTACCAGAGGCGATCAACTGTTGATCAAAAGTGAACTGTATTCTACCACAAGTGAAATGTTACAGATCAGAAGTAATACTAGTAATGCCAGATGTGAAATTATAAAGCTCATAAGTGATGCAAAAAGGCAACAGGCAGCTGATTACAGGTCATAAGCGATCCAGATCTGCAAAAAAAACTAGATATAATAAGAAACCCTAGGTTTGCTGAAAGTGATCCAGATAGCTGAAAGTGATCTAGATAGCTAAAAGTGATCACTGTTAGATTAAAAGTGATGCAAAAAAGGTAATAAGTGGTCACTATTATCTTGTAAACGATGCAAAAAAAGGCAATAAGCAACTACTGTTTGCTCAAAAGTGATTCAAAAGATGTTGTAAGCGGCTAGTTTCGGCTTAAAAGTGATGTGTTTATTTAGGCAGCGACTGGTTTTCACTTAGAAGAGACTAGAACTTGTCATAAGCGCTCAGAAAATCTGATCTTCACAAAAACAACTTCAAATAACAAAGTTAATCAAGGACGTGAGTCCCACCGGGTGTACCAAAATGTGATAGGTAAAAATTAGGTTAATAAGATCAAGCATAGCCATGAAAACCTAACCCTACCATCATCAAAGAATCTAATCTAAATGAAATCAAAAGCATGCAATTCAAGAAAAATATCACCTAGATTGTATGATTCTTTGTTTATGATGTGGATTGCTTCTTCAACAATGAACAATTATGAAAATAAAAGCTGCCATGATGGATGGATGATAATGATAATATACTGGATGGATGCTAAAATACTCAATATGCTCAAGATAATAATGTAGACGCTATATAAATGTTGGATAGATGTAGTATGGAATGAGAGGGTGTTTATATAGACTTCAACCAAAATCAATCAACGGTGGAGATTTGGTGGCTATGTGAATGGCTAAGATTAAAAGATGATCATAGGTAAATGTGTAGATGACAAGTGGAGGGAAGATAAGGCTTATGTGTGCCCGTGTACATAAAAAGTACTGTGAAAGATATTAAATAAAAAGATGTAGTACCATTTATCTTTTTAAATGAAGGAGGCACACATGTTGGCTCATTAAGGTAAATTGGTGCAGGAGCACCCCTACAAGACAGGATATTGTCCGCATGATAGGACATTAGTCTATTTTTAGCATGTTTGACTTCATAATGTAATAAGGTCCATTGGACCAATGCATATGTATTAGATCAGCCTAGGAGAGTGTGCAGGTAGTTAGAGTTCGTGATCCGGTAGTCTGAGCTATCTTCTCCCAGCCGCTTGGAAGCTCCCAGCCGCTGGAATCGAGTTGGTAGTACTCGTAGGATATTGCTATAAATAACTCAGATTAGTTAGGGTTAGATAATATATCATATTAGATATCATATCATATCATATCAGAGGTAGTAGTTATGTTATGTTGTACTGGTGATTGAGTGAGTTCCAGAGATCAGTCCAGACATTGTGAAACATTGTTGAAGAAACAGGACATTTGTGTTTCATCTGAATAAGATCTCATCAATTGCATTATCTGGTTTATCAGTTGTTTATATTTTGATTTCTGTTCTGATACAAGTTAATGGATTCTTTCAACCCTTCCACCAGTTGATTCTGTGAATCGGTGGAATGGTCATGCATGTTAGTTTAGGTTGTACTTTAGTTTTCTATTTATGCATTTCATTGTTTGAGAGATCAGTTGGTAGCATGCTGTGAATCAACCTAGCATCCTCATGTGCTAGGGTTTAGGAAGATAAACTGTTAAGTTTTGATCTGAAGGTGATCCGGCCCGATCATCATGTTTTCTTTGTGAAATTGTGCGGTTCTGTGAGTTTGCATGCAGCTGACGGATATACAGGGGTCTGCATGTGCTTTTCTAGCTGGAGTGAATCGCATCGTCATCTGCGAGTATATCGCTATCCGGATCGGGTTATGAAGCTGACGAAGTTTGTATGTTTCAAGTGCATCAGGATGATATAAGTTGGATATATACTCAGTGTGTATATCGTCGTCAGGATCATCTTTCGTGTGTACTCATCATCCGCATATCGCTATCGTATGCAGGAGGAAAAATCATTTTTTTTCGCTAAGTACCAGAG
This sequence comes from Cunninghamia lanceolata, assembly GCA_027924645.1. Classification (NCBI taxonomy): domain Eukaryota; kingdom Viridiplantae; phylum Streptophyta; class Pinopsida; order Cupressales; family Cupressaceae; genus Cunninghamia; species Cunninghamia lanceolata. Next base: position 11,579,273 of record BSBN01001466.1, on the reverse strand, counting down.
AGGTCATCATCAGGATATTGAGAAGGTCATCAGGATATTCATTATCAGGTTGCGGAGGATATAAGTGTCTTTTATCCTGTTGACTTCATCATCAGGTGCATGTGACGTCATCATCATCAGGATATTGCGAATATCACCCTATGCAAGTTTATCCTGCTGTCGCTAAGTGTTTTGGCATCGGCGTAAGTCATCGGCATAAAGTTTGGGTAACATCATCAGGATGTTTCAATATGACCGGATAAGTCATATCATGATGCTGTTGGTTGAGTAGTCGGATATCGGGGTGACGTAAGCATCAAAGGAAAGGTGCTGAAGTTTTCGTCATCAGGATATATTAGAGGAACCGGATATTTTATATCCTGCTGATGAAGGTGATGCTAAACATCATGATGGTGCCGATAGAGTTTGGCGCTAGATGAACAGTGAACATCAGGAGGATGTTTACGCTTGCCGAATATCATGATGCTGATAGGCGAAAGGCGAAAGGCGGAGGAAGTGAACAGTAGTCAGCAGGAGGATATTTCATGCCCCTTCGAAATATGATGATGCTGTCTGTGTTAGCAAGTAATATGATGATGATAATAAGCCGATAGGTATTATAACATGTTGGTTGTGTTAATGACTCCTCCTTCCCATTTGTAAGCTCCCGTTGCATTTTACCTCTGCATCATAGTGGTATCAGAGCAAAGGAAGGATCTTCTGGAAAAGATAAGGATATAGCAGGATGTCAGGTGACGAAGGAACATCTGAGGTTCTGGCAAGGATGACCAACGTTGAGTTGGCAGTTCTGGTGAAGAAACAGATTGCAGAGAGCAAGGCCGTGAGGGCTCAGAATCAGGAATTGAAGGATGAGTTAGCGAAGTTGAGGAGCAGAGTAGGTTCTGGTAGAGAAGAAGATAGGGAAGAAGAAGAGATCCCTAGTTGGAACGAGGAGGTCGTTCCTGCAGACCAGAGACCACTGTTGAACGCCCCAAGGCCATGGAGAGGAGAACCATGGATGTGAAACTGGATTTGCCAGTGTTTACAGGAAAGATGGAACCTGATTCAGTGATGGAGTGGATAGACTGCTTGAACAATTTCTTTGAAACAGAGGAGATACCAGAACAACAGAGAGTGAAAATAGCCCAGTCAAAAATGAAAGAAGCTGCCTTGACATGGTGGAATTTCATCCAAGATGATAGAGTACAGGAAGGAAAGCGTAGAGTCGCTACATGGAAGAAGATGATGGCATTAGTAAAGGAAGCTTATGTCCCATTGGATTACAGTATCCAATTACACAAGAGGAAGCAAAACCTGAAGCAGAAGGAGCTAGATGTCAGCTCATATACAGAAGAATTCATGAAACTTTGTATGAAAACAAAGGTAAAGGAAAGTGAAGAAGAGAAGGTAGCCAGATACCTTAATGGATTGAGGTTCAACATTCAGGAAGATTTAAGTCTGCATAATCCAAATACAGTTCAGAAATGCTTTCAGTTGGCATTGAAAGTGGAAGAGAAGTTAAAGAGAAAACAAGAACAACACAATAGAGGAAGAGGAAGACCACAAAGAGGTGGAAGAGGTCCTTTTAGAGGTAGAGGACATGGACATGGATATCAAGGAGAATCCAGTCATGACAATAGTAAGGGAAACAATAGTCAGACCCAGAGGGAAAATTATAGTCAGCAAGGAAACTTCAGAGGTAGAAGACCTTTCAGAGGAAGATCCCAGGGTAGAGGATCCATCAGATGTTATAACTGTAACAAAGAAGTCCATATAGCCAGCAGATGTCCAGAAAAGGCCACAAGCTCAACAGGAGAAAGGAGAACAAATCTGATCCAAGAACCTGATAATCAAAGTATGACAGGCTCTAATGATTTTCAGAGTGTGAATGCTCCTGATAATTATGGATACCCAGAAAGTGGAGAGTCTCTAATGATGAGAAGAACAATGACTACCAGGAAGGTACCTGACAAAGAATCCCCTCAGAGAAAATCTCTTTTCAGGACCATTTGCAAAGCAGGAGGTAAGGCATGTAAAGTTTTGATTGATTCTGGTTCTACTGAAAATTTTGTGTCTGAAGAAATGGTGACAAAGCTTAAGCTTAGGAGATTGCCTCACCCATCCCCATATAAAGTCTCATGGCTTACCCAAGGTCAGCAGACAACTGTAGAAGAGCAGGCTTGGGTAGAATTTCAGATTGGAGCATATAAGGATAAGTTGTTGTTTGATATTACCAAGATGGATGCTTGCAATCTTTTATTTGGTAGACCATGGCAGTATGATTTGAAGGCACAACATGATGGTGTTAGAAACATCTATACAATCACTAAAGATGGTAAGGTTATAACATTACTACCATTAACAGAGAAGGAGGAGAAATCTAAAGGAAAAGAGGTGAAGGTAATGCTGATGGAAGGCAAACAGTTCATGAAAGAAGTAGCAGCAGAAGGTGCAGTTGCATATGCCCTAATCCCATGTATGAGGGTGAATAAAGAACAGCAGCAAGAAGTCAAGGAAGAGAAGAAGCAAAGGTTCATAGACCCAGCTATCCAAGAGCTATTGGATAAGTACAAAGGTATCATCTCAGAGGGAATGCCAAGATCCCTACCACCTGTCAGAGATATTAGTCACTGCATAGACTTAATTCCAGGGTCAACACTTCCAAACAAAGCAGCCTATAAGCTAACTCCAGAACAGAATGCAGAAGTAGCCAGACAAATTGAAGAATTATTGGATTCAGGTCTGATTGGGAAAAGTTTAAGTCCATGTGCAGTACCAGCTGTACTAGCACCAAAGAAGGAAGGTACTTGGAGGCTTTGCACAGATTCCAGAGCTATTAACAAGATCACAATCAGGTATAGGTTTCCAATCCCTAGGATAGAGGATTTACTTGACTGTTTGGGAAGTGCTAAGTATTTTACAAAAATAGATTTGAAGAGTGGATATCATCAGATCAGGATTAGACCAGGAGATGAATGGAAAACAACATTCAAAACTAATGAAGGGTTATATGAATGGAAGGTTATGCCTTTTGGTTTATCTAATGCACCTAGTACTTTTATGAGGTTGATGAATGAGGTTTGAAAGAGTTCATTGGTAAGTTTGTCATAGTATATCTAGATGACATTCTGATTTTCAGCAACACAAAAGAAGAACATCTCAGACACATAGATTTGGTTCTTAAGAGGTTACATGAAGAGCAGCTGATGATAAATTTAGACAAGTGTTTGTTCATGCAAGAGGAGATCACATATTTGGGTTTTGTCATTTCACAAGGAAAGGTACAAATGGATAAGGAGAAAGTAAGTTCCATATTGTCTTGGCCAACCCCAAAGACTATGAATGATGTCAGAAGTTTCCATGGGTTAGCAACCTTCTACAGGAAGTTTATAAGAGGGTTTAGTCATATTTGTGCACCCATGCTTGATACCATCAAAGGAGGACCAAAGTGCAGATTTGTTTGGACTCAAATAGCAGATGATTCTTTTGAAACATTGAAGAAGAAGGTGGCACAGCAGCCAGTCCTTGCACTTCCAGACTTTAACAAAATCTTTCAGGTAGAATGTGATGCCAGTCACATGGCCATTGGAGCAGTACTCAGCCAAGAAGGTAGACCTATTACATTTTTCAGTGAGAAGCTCAATGATGCTAAAAAGAGGTATTCCTCATATGATTTGGAAATGTATGCTTTAGTCCAGTCACTCAAGAAATGGAGGCATTACTTGATGCCAAAGGAATTCATAGTATTCACAGATAACCAGGCTCTGAGTTTCATAAACAGCCAGGAAAAGCTGAACCACAGACACATGAAATGGGTAGAAACCTTACAAGCTTTTACTTTTACATTGAAGCATAAGAAAGGAGTCAAGAATAAAGTTGCAGATGCTTTGAGCAGGAGAGTTCTAACAGTCAACCAGATTCAGTTAGAAAGTGTTGGCATTGATTCACTAAAGACCATGTATGAGTCTGATGAAGATTTTGGAGAGATATATCATGTATGTACTTCTTTTGGAGAGAAATATCATGCTGAATTCTCTGAATTTTTGATTCAGGATGGATTGTTGTTCAAAGGTGGACAGTTATGTATTCCAAGGTGTTCTATGAGGTTAAACATCATTAAGGAGAAACATTGTGGAGCTATGGCAGGTCATTTTGGTCTAGATAAGACTCTTGATCTTGTCCGAAGACATTACTTTTGGCCTAAGTTACAATCAAATGTCAGAAAGTTTGTGGAGACATGTGTGATATGTCAGAAAGCTAAAGGCAGGTCAACTAATGCAGGTTTATATCAGCCCTTACCCATTCCTTCCAGACCATGGGAAAGCATAAGTATGGATTTTGTCTTGGGTTTACCAAGGACAAGGAAAGGATTTGACAGTGTTTTTGTTGTAGTGGATAGATTCAGCAAAATGGCACATTTCTTGCCATGTAAAACCACTGCTGATGCTTCATACATTGCAGATTTATTTTTCAGGGAGATTGTCAGAATCCATGGATTGCCATTGAGTATAGTGTCAGATAGGGATGTGAAGTTTATTGGTCACTTCTGGAGAACTCTTTGGAAGAAACTTGGAACAAATTTGTCTTTTTCCTCTGCATATCATCCTCAAACGGATGGACAGACTGAAGTAGTGAACCGTTCCTTAGGAAATTTGCTTAGATGTTTGACAAAACAACATGGAGAAAAGTGGGATACTATTCTATCTCAAGCTAAATTTTCATATAATGATACTGTCAATAGGAGCACAGGGAAATCACCTTTTCAGATAGTTTATGGTATGCATCCAAGAGGAATTTTGGAATTGAGAGATCTACCTACAGTAGACCCTAATAGTGCAGCAGGAGAAGCTTTAGCAGAAGCCATAAAAGAGGTTCATGATCAAGTCAAGACCCAACTGCAACAAACCACCTTGAAGTATAAGGAATATGCTGATAAAAAGAAGAAGGATGTACAGTTTGATGTTGGAGATTTGGTATGGGTTCATTTGAAGAAGGACAGACTTCCTAAGGGAAAATATACTAAACTCATGCAGAGAAAGTTGGACCATGTCAGATCTTACACAAGCATGGACAGAATGCTTATGAGATACAACTCCCACCTGATCTTGGTTTGTCCCCTATATTGAATGTATGTGATTTAACTCCATACAAGTCTTATCCAGATGTAGATCAAGAACTCCTACAGGATACAATCGATGATAACATTCCCAAGCATGATCCTCCACAGTTGCAGAAGGTTTTGGACACCAGAGTGGTCAAACAGACCCGGAACAAACAGTACTTGGAGTATCTAGTCTCTTGGAAGGGAAAACCTAATTCTGAAGCAGTATGGATGACTGAAGAGCAGATCCAGAAACATGGTGCAGATCTTCATACTCTCATCTCAAGTGGACTTGAGATTTCTTCTTCTGGGGAGTATGGTGTAGGAGCACCCCTACAAGACAGGATATTGTCCGCATGACAAGACATTAGTCTATTTTTAGCATGTTTGACTTCATAATGTAATAAGGTCCATTGGACCAATGCATATGCATTAGATCAGCCTAGGAGAGTGTGTAGGTAGTTAGAGTTCGTGATCCGGTAGTCTGAGCTGTCTTCTCCCAGCCGCTTGGAAGCTCCCAGCCGTTGGGAATCGAGTTGGTAGTACTCGTAGGATATTGCTATAAATAACTCAGATCAGTTAGGGTTAGATAATATATCATATTAGATATCATATCATATCATATCAGAGGTAGTAGTTATGTTATGTTGTACTAGTGATTGAGTGAGTTCCAGAGATCAGTCCAGACATTGTGAAACATTGTTGAAGAAACAGGACATTTGTGTTTCATCTGAATAAGATCTCATCAATTGCATTATCTAGTTTATCAGTTGTTTGTATTTTGATTTCTGTTCTGATACAAGTTAATGGATTCTTTCAACCCTTCCACCGGTTGATTCTGTGAATCGGTGGAATGGTCATGCATGTTAGTTTAGGTTGTACTTTAGTTTTTTGTTTATGCATTTCATTGTTTGAGAGATCAGTTGGTAGCATGCTGTGAATCAACCTAGCATCCTCATGTATTAGGGTTTAGGAAGATAAACTGTTAAGTTTTTATCTGAAGGTGATCCGGCCCGATCATCATGTTTTCTTTGTGAAATTGTGCGGTTCTGTGAGTTTGCATGTAGCTAACGGATATACAGGGGTCTGCATGTGCTTTTCCAGCTGGAGTGAATCGCATCGTCATCTGCGAGTATATTGCTATCCGGATCGGGTTATGAAGCTAACGAAGTTTGTATGTTTCAAGTGCATCAGGATGATATAAGTTGGATATATACTCAGTGTGTATATCGTCGTCAGGATCATCTTTCGTGTGTACTCATCATCCGCATATCGCTATCGTATGCGGGAGGAAAAATCATTTTTTTTGGCTAAGTACCGGAGAGGTCATCATCAGGATATTAAGAAGGTCATCAGGATATTCATTATCAGGTTGCGGAGGATATAAGTGTCTTTTATCCTGTTGACTTCATCATCAGGTGCATGTGACATCATCGTCATCAGGATGTGACGTCATCGTCATCAGGATATTGCGAATATCACCCTATGCAAGTTTATCCTGCTGTCGCTAAGTGTTTTGGCATCGGCGTAAGTCATCGGCATAAAGTTTGGGTAACATCATCAGGATGTTTCAATATGACTGGATAAGTCATATCATGATGCTGTTGGTTGAGTAGTCGGATATCGGGGTGACGTAAGCATCAAAGGAAAGGTGCTGAAGTTGTCGTCATCAGGATATATTGGAGGAACCGGATATTTTATATCCTACTGATGAAGGTGATGCTAAACATCATGATGATGCCGATAGAGTTTGGCGCTAGATGAACAGTGAACATCAGGAGGATGTTTGCGCTTGCCGAATATCATGATGCTGATAGGCGAAAGGCGAAAGGCGGAGGAAGTGAACAGTAGTCAGCAGGAGGATATTTCATGCCCCTTCAAAATATGATGATGCTGTCTGTGTTAGCAAGTAATATGATGATGATAATAAGCCGATAGGTATTATAACATGTTGGTTGTGTTAATGACTCCTCCTTCCCATTTGTAAGCTCCCGTTGCGTTTTACCTCTGCGTCATAAATGATAAGAAAACTTAATTAAATAAATAAAATTTATTTAATTAAGTTAGAAAGTGGGTTTGTGAATGGAATTTTAATTAAATAAATAAGATTTATTTAATTAAAATAGATAGAAATAAGATAAATAAATAATTAAAGATTATTTAATTATGGCTTAGAAGAAAATAGAAGAAATAGCTAATGAATTAATTAAATAAATATAAATTTATTTAATTAATAGAAGAAATAAGTGTTAGGGACATTGCTCAAGTGTGTTAAACAAATGCAGATGGTAGCTAATGCAATATTTGAATGCTAATGATAATTAGGTCAATTTTGGGTGTCTACATATTCTATCGCACCACTGATAACCTTGAATGGAACTTTTAGTGAAACATTCAAGTCAAGTAAACATATGAATTATAAAATGATAACACACTTACAACTCGCTCACATTGGGTTAAGACAAATTACAATTCCATTAGATGAAGAGTGGAGCACTCTACAAAAGCTAATAAAATGATTTAGTAATATGCGTTTCCAACAGAGCATTATGCAGAGTTGATTTTTAGCAAGTTATTGTACATTATAAATGTAATACTTCAATGTTTTCCTTCAGACCTTCATTTGAAAATCAATATAACATTGAAATCCATTTATGTGTTCACTGTTCAAATTATCTGTATTATTTAATTGCCTACTTCAGAAAAACTCTAGTTTCTACATACACGTTAAAAATTTGCTAATGATGTATATTAATATGCTATTGTTGTTGATTACTATGCAATACAAAAAAGGAAAACAAATGAAACACTACTGTGGTTATAGAGAAGAAAAATTATTTCATTTGGTTGAATGCTTGTAAAACTTATCAGTATCACACAATAATAATATGAAAATATTAATTTATTATATCAAAAATGAAGAATGTACATCATTGATAGACAAATAAAATGTCATCAACAACATTTTGGAGTTTGGAACATGAAATACAGTATAAATACCTAGTAACTGCTAAATCTCTTCAAATTCCCAAATCATTTCATCATTCTGACCATGATATCCAGTGCCATCCTGATCATGTTCTTCATTTTCTTCTATCTCCATATCTCCACATAAGAGCATCTCATCAACACCACTACCACTACCACTACATGTGGTTCTAGTATTCATTGTGTCACTGTCATGTGTGCTATTATTGTTTAAACTATTGTACAACCCTCTGCTTTCACATAAGGACCTCCAGATTGTGAGTTCCCTATCAAAAGGAAAACTTTGGATATCATGTCTAGTTTTATACATTCTCAAGCAATTTTCCAAATTCTTGTCAAGTTTATTTCTTATCTTTGATTTCAAGAACCCCAATGCACTAAAAACTCTCTCATCCTCCACTAACCCCAATATCATGGTTTGACATAAATCCGCAATTTTGAAAAATTCTGATAATGCATCACGTAATATTTTGCTTTGACTTAAGGTTTCCCAAAGCTTTGTTATCAATCCCTCTTCGTGGGGAGCCTCCATGAGTTTAAAATGTTCCCTCATTGAAGTTACAAATTGACCTAATTTCTCTCTAAGCTTAGTTTCATTTAAAATTCCTTCTATTTTTTATCCATCGAATTCTATATTTCTACAAAAATGATCTGTTAACATTTGTATCTTGTTGTGATAATCACTTGGCTCATAGTTGACCCAATATTCAAGATACACTATAGACATGGCTTCAAGCAGTTCATCATGAGGGAATCGATCTCTAATCTCCAAGGAAAGAGATTTCGCAATATTCTTTAAATTAGTACTTACAGAATTGACAATCTTGTCAAAAGCTTCCCTTGAAATAGGTTATTCTCTGATAGTGCGCCTAACCTTGTTAAAATGGTGCATTGGTATCTCAAATTCCTTTACATGGACACATAACTCCCCACTATCATTAAACTATAAAAAATTAGCAGGATTGGTCACATTTGTTATCAAGTGCCAACTCTAAATTTTGGACTTATGAAGGACTTGTCTGATAGATATATATTACTGAGGGTCATGCATATCATTTGACGCAGTTTAGTATATTTAGAAATATACATAGTTCTTTCTTAGGTTTTTTCATGAGCACGTTCATTTCCTCCAGCATGGGAAGAATACCAACTAAAACAAGGAGTGTCTCTATGTCACTTAACCTATGTAAGAGGTCAGGAGCCCTATCAACTTTGAACCAATGGTCGTACATTACACCAATCAAGGATTTATATTCTACTAAAACTCTTTTCACTGGTTCATGCAAGGAGATCCATCTAGTATCAACATCCTTAAAAAGTTTGTTTCCTATAGTTATTCCCTGAGCAAAATGTTGAAATTCCAAAAACTGTTTGAGACTTTGGCAGAAGTATGAGTAGAGCTCATGGACTAGATCTTCAACTTTTGATACTACAGGAAACTTTCTCACCATTTTAAATGTTAAATTCATTCTATGGGCCATGCATTGAATGTCAATCATGTATAGTGAAATAGAAGTTTGTAGCTTTATACACAGACCGTTCCTATGACCTTGCATTACTAAAGCTCCATCTGCCCCTACACACCAACTTTATGGCAATTGTGTAGTCATCCATACCTCCAATTTCAATCAAAGATTTCTTAGCTATTTCAAATAGATTTTGTGATGTTGCACTCTCCTTCATTTTATAAACAGAGAGTAGATGAGGTTGGTGGACATGATTTGACACAGTATACACATGCATACATACCCAAGATGTATTATCTATTGTTGTAACTTCATCTAGAGATAATGCAATAAAAGTTAACTCTTTTATTTTTTCCTGTAAATCATATTTTTCTACATCAGCAAGACAACTTGCCCATTCCCATCCACTATTTATTGACCAATGTGTGTTAGGAAAATTAGGAATGCCCATAAAAGATAATAAACTATTTGATTCTAGGTAGTCTGTCATAGGATGCCCTCTGGTCAAAATATGAAAAACAACACCCAACTAAACAATTTTTGCCATTTGTGCTTCTCCCGTCATCTTTCCAAATTGAGCTTCAATTAAACCTCCACCTGCATGAAACTTTGCCTTTCTTTGCATATGCACATCATATTCGAGGGCATTCTTTACATGAAGACATTCTTCCTTCATTTTCCATCTTATCACTGATTTTCCCTATCCATCTATGATTTGTTTTTCATAAACTTTGCCAATATGTTTTTCTATGGTGTCGAGTTTTAGCTGCAACCTCTTGTCCCTACAATATTTCCAACTGCAAATCTACAATATTTCCAACTACAAATCTTACACTTGCATTATGTGGGAGGTTCATCTTTGTTTGAATTCTCCACTGGTTCAATGAATGGGAATTTTGACACCCAATAAATCTAAAAACTCCTTGACATTTCCCACTCATGTCCCTTTTTTATTTGGCTTTTCTTTTCCCCTTGCATGCACTTGTAGGATCTTCATCTTCATTGATTTCTATAACTTCATTATCATTTGTTGAGTTTAATTTATTCATATTATCATTCATGCTACCTTGGGTATTCCCTGGAACATAATCTGTGGCATTGTCATCATTCCCACTACCTTGGGTATTCCCTCGAACATCATCTATGGCATTCTCATCATTCCTGGTACATTGGGTATTCCCTGGAACATCATATGTGGCATTGTCATCATTCTTGCTACCTTGGGTATTCCTTGGAATATTATCCGTGGCATTGTGATCCAAGTCAATAGATGGTATAGGTTCTGATGTTGTAGCTCCATCAGATAGACCACCAACATTCCCAAAGTACAACCTTATGTTTCTCCATTTTGATGACCTTGACCTTCCTTCACCACCCTCAGACAACTTCTTGCTCGACATCTCTCACGAATTAAAAGCTATAGAAAAATATCATTTTGTTCAAGAAGGATTCATAGATGATAGAATATAGATCCCTAATTCCCTGGGTCCTAGATTAAGATATCTCCCTAGTCCTAGACTCCTAACTCCTACTCAATAAATATCATATGTAATAATGAAACCAAACACAGACATAAATAATCAACATGAATCTTATATTATTACACAGTAAAGAAATGATCACTTGCCTTTCAGTGACTTGCCAATGCATGTAGATGTAACTTCTCTATGATTCGAAATGAATTGAGGATTAAAGAGCTCGGAGCTGAACAAAATGTGTAAAGGATTAATTAGAGTTTCAAATGCATTTATATCAATGCATATTTGGTGAATACCGTGGGATTTTCAAATGGTAATATAATAATTTGGTAAATCTCGCATACTATCAATAGGACACTTGTAAATGTTAGGTGAAATGGACCTCCATCAAACACATATGTTGTAATTTTCTAAGCGAATATGGCCCTCGCATTAGCATGGGGTTATAATAGTATTGGCTAAATTGGTCCTCATACATGTGAACCATTTAATGATACTAGAAAAATTGGCCCTTGTGCATGTCAACCATTTAATGATATTGGTGAAATGGGTCCTCATGCATGTCAATCATTTAATGATATTGGTGAATATGTGGGTGAATTAAAACATGCCTCTGAAATTCCAGGCAAATCACCATTAGAACTGCGTAGTATACCGTGGTGAAAATACTAACTATAAATGACTCAAATTGATAGGGTGAAAAATTGAAACTGATGCAATATAGGTAAGGAGGATAAACACAACTTCTCAATCACTCAACAAAACTCAACAACTATTTGTTCACAACTCATTCCTTTAGGCATTCTTGGCTTGCCTTGCAATAACACATTTTGAAAACCCATCAACAAAATTACTTTGGAAAACTTTAGTAGACTTTGTACTAACTCAATATATCAAATACAATCTCACAAAACCATTCTTCCAGCTTAGTACCCTCAACAATAGACTTTTTCCCTTATTGACTGTTCAAACTCCTAGTAGCCCTGCCCAAAGGCTTTTTTTGGCCTAACTTCATCTATACACCTCAAAACTGAAAACAAATTTACTTTTCAAATACCCTTTTCCTTTATTCATAACATACTCCATTCTTGGTGGAACCTATTTTGTAACATGTCCTTCAAATAATGACTGGTAATCTGAGTTTTAGGCCTAATTAGGTCTCATTAGGCTGGTCACCATTAGCCTCTTTATATACATAACCAAAGAACTTTACCAAACTCTAATAAGGTCTTAGAGACATTCAAATACATCATATTCAAAGCTTTTCAAATGGTTTCAAACCACCCAACACAAGGAACACAAATTTCATTTATTGCATTTATGATAAAGGTTGTTAACAACAGCAAACACAGGACAGTGATCAAAATTACCTCAACTAATGATTCTTCAATGTCCAATGTGAGTTTTAATAACATTTATGACTTCTTAGTCCATGAACTCCAAGATCTTTACAACTATTTGACATGAAACTTCCAATGTATGCACTTTTCAATCTTATTTGGTGACTGTCACAGCCTGAAACACAGGGAAACAACACTAGGGCATCATCATTACCTTATCAAACCTTCTTATTCTGATCTACAACTCTGGAATATGCAAGAACACATATAAATGAGTAAATTTCTTTAAACATTAGAATTTTCCACTGTACAAATCTTGGGAAACACAAATTCTTTGATCTACTGTCACCCTCAATGAGGGTTTCTAACTATTTTGAGAAAAACTAACATAACTCCCATATTACTCCATGAAAATAAATGAAATAAAATGCAAAAGGACTATAACTCTTTATTCTATCAATTCAAGTCCCAAATTTGTCATTCACAGGCCATACAAACCCATACATAATGAAAGAACAGCAGGAATATGCGTTAAAATGCATTGTTTTTTATTCATTTCTCCTTAATCTTCAAAACATCTTCATTTTTCTATCCCCCTTCTTACAAATGACCTAAGATAGCATATTTATAACCTCTCACTATAATGCCCCCTCATTTTTGGCTTGTGATAGTTGCTAGATTTACATTACCTTTTTGGCAGTTCTGAGACAGTTGTTAGTCTTCCATTGCATTTAGATAGTTCTGAGACATTTGAGTTATTAGACCTATGGTTTATGTGTATTATGATCATGATAAACTATGTTTCACTGTTATAGTTCTGACATGTGTTATGTGTTATGATGACATTATTGTTATTCCAGTTATGATGAGATGGACATTATTAGTGATGGTTTTATATTATCTTGTTTTATATGACTTATTGATATCTGATTTTAAGTATAAAAGGTTATAGTTTTGTTTCAGAGCAGGGATGGTGTAGTACTACTTAGTTTGAGCACCCTACTACATCATGATTCTCTAACTCTGTGTGTGTCTGATATTTATTTAGTTGAATGTATACAACCTATTGTTCTTATGTAGGTTGCAGGTATCAAGCCTCAACTCCACTTGACTTAGCAGGACTGAGCAGGCCCTACACCATGGATAACGTTGATGGAGATAACATGAGGGTTATTCCACTAGGTCAGTCTCAGCATTCTATTGTGATTTTGTGGCGTGATGTGACTCTTTGATCCTCGCTTCATGTTGTTGGTCGTCACGTGTTGTGGGGCATTGTTGAGTTTTGTTTAAGTTACGTCGATGTGTTTCTCTTGATAATATCTTAACAAATTATTATTATAATGATAATGCTATCTATATGTTAAATTTAATAGTATTTTGAGTAGTCATTAAAGTTGGAATATTGCTGAAGTAAAATTTATTATTGAGTAAAATAATTATTCTTTTCTTTCTTTATGTTTATACAAGCATCTGAATCTTTTATGGGGTAATAAATATGTATATCTTTTCAAGGATAATAGTAGGTAATAAATTTAATGGTGTGAGTTGTCGGATGTGAATCTTCAGATTTGGGGGAATCTCTATTTTAAGAAAAAATTTAAATTTTTTTTTCAGATGTGTGGGGATTCTCGGTAACTGAAGCATGATTGTGGTAATTTATGAGTTTAGCTATTTTTACTGGGGGGAAGTTGTTTTGGGAGATAGATAGAAAATGGTGGGGAAGAAGTGGTTATGGGAAAGAACAGAGTGATTTGGAGATACAAAAAATTGGAGAAAATTGTGAAGGGAAGTTGGGAGCTGAAGAAATTGTGAAGTCAGAACTAAAGTTTCAGGTAGGCTTACTAGTATCTTTGTGAAATTTCATAAAATTAGTTAATTGCCTATATGCATCTCTTGTGGATAACCTGATCATGCCATTTCTAACCCAATGGACTCCCTGCCTTATTGTCTTGTTTGAAGTTTTTCTAGTAACTGTAATATTAGATAATACCTTGGTTCAACCTTTTGACCAGTAAAATCTTAATCCAATTGTGTGCATCAAAGAGGACCATAGTACATCTTCTAGTTTGATCATTCCAATTTTTTCTGCCTAAAAGTAAAACCTTTAGCTTGCTGGGAATCGTTTGGACCTATGAAGTAAAATGTTGATCGACTTTTGTTTATGGCATTAATCGGTCTCCCACCAACTCTCTGTGTTTTTCTCTCTCTTTCCAAAACCTACCAAATAATAGGGTCTTAAAAGACTGTTAACTTGGGATGAGTCACTAGTGCACAAAAACAACATCCTTCTCTCTTCCGCAACCGCCACTGATGCAATCCAAGCATACGAAAATCTCTGCAAAATTTTGCTCCATTGCATGCCTTCCTTTGAAGCTGACCTCCTCCAAAATGAATAGTGTCAATTGCTCTAGCTAATGATTGTTTTTAAATCCTAATGTGCTCCTTAGAATAATTTTGTTATAGATGGTAATGATTAGACAAACCTTTTCATAATCGGGGAAAAGAAATTAGCAAGTCTCATTTTGAATGAGCTCTTTCATCTTTCTCCTTTTGGCCTGAATCGTTGTCCTTGTTTCTTTAAAATTTTGTTGGAAAAGAACTCTTTTAAAGGTTTTGGCACTATGCATATTGGGTGCCATTATGCGGCCTTTGATAGTAGTAATTGAAGATTTTCTTTTGTTTGTTGCAAACTCTAAACCATGCTTCCCTTCGGACGCTACTACACAGACCTCCTTTATCTTTTTACTTCTAACCAATTAGAGGAAATTATCTCTTAGGCCCTCCTTTGAGGATGTCGTTCCTGATGTACACCACTATCCGACCCATGCCTTAGCCTCTTTCTTCAAATTTTTCTTTCATTGCCTAGAGACCACTGGTTATGGATCATTTATTCCTCTTAGAAGTCGTAATATTACCTAGGTTCTTTTTGTGTAGTTTTCCTCAAAGATTCATTTTTCTTGCTTCTTAATTGTTTCAGATCTGGCAGTTTCCATTTGAGGTTCAGTTGTCAGATTGTTATATTAGAATGCGTATGAAATATAATTAGATACGATTATGGTTGGTGTAGTTAGTTAAGAAATGCTTGTTTAATCTTCTGTTAGAAAACTTGCATCAGTTAAAATCCATTCAATAGTAGGCAGAAGTCTAGTTTAAATTAGAAATTTATTGTATTATTTAATGTCTTGTTTATTTGTGCATTCAAATTAATAGTAGAATGTGCTCTTTTGGTTAGCTTTGAAATAGCATTATGCATTGTTGAAATAGATTAATAATAATTAGAGATGTATTGTAATGGTCAATCTTTTTATTAGATGTTATAGTACAGTTTAATTTAATTGATCATCGAATTATATCATTCTTTGGTGTCTTAGTAGTTGAAGGTCATATTGTTAGTAAATCACACAAGTTTTATTGCATGTAGGAGTAGTAGTACTATTGGTAATTGATCGTGTTAATGCTACAATTGTTATTTGAAGTGGATAGAATTTAGTGCATCATTTTAGTGAGTGGGTAATAGTCACGACCTTTCGCATTATAGGCTTAAAATGATTGTGTGTTAGAATTAAGTTATAGTTATATCATTCTAACTTAATCATTAAGGTAAGTTAAACTACCCCCCTTAACGTTTAGTGGTGTGGAATGTTAGTGTTTAAATGTGTTATGGATCTTAATAGTTAGTTATTAAGCTTAGTGATTTGTGTCTTTTTGGAATAGTGTATTATTGTTAGGATTTTTATTTACAAGATAGATAAAATTTTCTAATGCCTCCTTGTTATATAAATTGTTCTATAGTGTTATGCTGGGTAATTTTAGACATACCATATGGTCGTTCTGGCAATGCCAATGTTATTGTAATGAGGGTTTTTGGTTATGATGTTGTCCTTGGTCCAAGTCATGTCATTTTCAATAGAATGACAAGTTTATTGGATGACAAGCCATTAAAATCTCCATATCAAGAGATGGATGTATCTATAGAAGTATTAACTTACCTGACTCCAGAGGCTTAACTGTTTGGTATTCATCTTGATATTTGTGTCATTTTGTTTCATGATGTATTGTTTTAAATTTTGAAGGGAATAAAGGGACTTATATGTTGTGGTCAAGTGAATGGCATATGTAATGGATCGGAACCTATTGTAACCCTTGTCCTTTCATGTTGTGGTTTTGGATGATTGGTCAGGGATTGCTAGGAGAGTGGCTTTCATGGTGGGGCCAGTGCCTAGAGAGAGGCCGCCTGGGTAACCCCATGGAAGATGTAAGCAAGTGAATATTTAATAACTTATATAGGAGGGTTGGGTTAGTAGATCACATAACAAGATAAGTAAGATACCTCACCCATGCCTTGAGTGCTCTCACAGGCTAAGGATGGGATGAGAAGGCCTGGCTAGCAAGGCCGGCCTCCTTGTCTCTGCGAGAGGACATGTCAGCTCCGCATGTGTCACCCTATGGGGCCAGTGCCTAGAGAGAGGCTGCTAGGGTAACCATAGATGGGGGTTGGCTTCTAGTGAGAGATAGCCTGGTAACCCATGCTAGGACCATGCAATGACACTCTCCTTACTGCAGTCTAGTTATTTTCCATTTGTCTTTTGTTGTTGCCTCTTGAGTGTAAACTTGTCTTTATGGTTGATCTTATCTTGATGATTTAATTTGTCATGTTTTGCCAAGTACTATCCTATCTATGTAGCCTTGTTACTCTATTTTGTCTGCATGGAATCTATATCTTGTTGTTGTATTCATTGTTGTAACCTTGGCCTAGTGGAATCCTCATTGTTATCTCCTAGATCAGAGGGGTGGACCTCAGGTTTCCACATGGTTGGGAGGCAGAGCTATCCATTGGTCTTCTTGGATGTTTGTTTCAAGATCAGTGCAGAAGTGTTCCTGTTCTAGAGTTGCTCTACACCTTCAAGTTGTTGTATATATTCATAAAATTGTAATATTTGTAAACTGATGTAATCGGTCTTGTAATCTTGTATTGGAACTTGTAATTAATCTCTGCAAATGTATAAATTATTATTCTTCTATTGTATCATGATGTGTATCACTTGTATGGTTATAATTCTATCTGATACAGTTATGTTCCCTAGAAGTTTTAGCTATTCTTTTCATTTACTGTTGTTATTAGTGTAGTTATAATTAATTTATAATGCATTTCCTTGTTTCAAAAAAAAATTATTTCTGTATTATTATCACTTGTTAGTGTAGCACTCTAGGGTTACATGGTAGGCATCACACTCATGTTGGGAATTAAGGTGTCTCAACCTTGGTAATTTTCTACATTTGTAATGTTTGTATTTATTATTCAATTGCCTATGTTGTAAATAATTGGAAATTCCACTTTGTCATATTGTGGGATGTGGCACGGTGATGTGTCAATCCTACATGGATTATTACAACTTGTTATTTTGTCCTCACATGAGGAGATAGGTGTCCCACTTAGTGCTAGGAATATTTTGTCATGTGTCTACATCTTCTATGTTGTGTAAGGAATGTTTGACTGAAACAGTTATGACAGACTCCTATGACGAATCTATGACATGTAAGAGTCGAGAATAGAAGGTTGTAAGACAAGTAATGACATTTGTCATGTAGCATCTTTGAATGAGGTATATTTGGGTACCCCAAGGTGGAATATGATGTGTTGTAAGAGAATATGCTATTCATAGCATGTGTATGACAGATTCTCTTACAGCTATAAGTTGTAACCACTATGACAGATTTTATGACGGTTGTAAGTGTCGTAAGAGCATCTGTCATAGCCCATTTTGGAAATAGGCGACCTTTTTGGGATGGGAGTTGTGGACAAGTGTCAGACACATTCTACAATGTTGACCAAGTGTCCCTAGGTGTGGGTTTTGGTCCAATATGCCATATTGGATGCCCATTCCAAGATAGGTCCAATATTGCCTTGTATTTTCTTTATATACAGGTGCTTGGAGATGGAGTTTGTATCACAGGTTTACACGTACTATTATGCTGCCAGATTGACTCCAGACATGAGTGTCAAAGACCATTGAAGCTTGCATTGTAAGTGTATTATAAACATTCTTTCAGATTTGTTAATACATCGTGCAGGTTTTTGAGTGTGGAGTTTTTCACCCGATAAGGGTTTTCCCCACCATAAATCTTTGTCTCTCTTCTTCTTTCTACTTTATGGTTCTTGTGTTTTGCTGCAATATCTCATGTTAATGGTTTAACATTTCTGTAATGTTTAGGATAAAGTTGAATTTGCATAGCCCTATCCTTAATAGATTAGTGTAGGAAGCATTTTCCGCACACCTAGCTTCCTTTCAGTTGGTATCAGAGCTTGATCACCGTTGGTCCTCGTTATAGGGTAGGGGTTATTTGAGCTAATCTTAGGTTGAGTGGGAGTCTATGCAGAGCATTCTATATCTTATTACAGCAAGGAGATGGCAGGCACATCAGGAAGGTTTGAAGTAGAGAAGTTCAATGGCAGTAATTTCAAGCTATGGAAGCTCAAAATGGAAGACATGTTAGTTGACCAAGACCTTTGGGAAAGTGTGAACGGAACTAAACCAGCTACAATGACTCAAGATGAGTGGGATCTCAAGGATCAAAAGGCTAAGGGTCTCATAAGACTTAGTCTTTCCGATTCTGTGTTGTTAAATGTCCATGAGGAGACTACTGCAAAACTCCTTTAGAAGAAGTTGGGGGATGTGTATCAAGCCAAATCCCTAGTCAATAAACTTTTCCTAAAAAAGAAGTTGTATTCTCTTCAAATGGAGGATGGAGGATCTGTGGCTAAGCATATGAATGCCTTTAATATGCTGGTTGCACAATTAACATCTATTGGTGAAAAAAGGAGGAGGAGGATCAGTGTATGACCCTTCTTTGTTCTCTACCGGACTCATGGGATCATCTTGTCATGGCAATTGGAAGCACCACATCCACATTCAAAATGGAAGAAGTGGTTTCTTCATTGTTGTCTGAAGAGATGTGGAGAAAGTCTTCTGAGGCAACCAAAGAAGCCTTTGCAGTTCATGGAAGACCCAATGAGAAAGGGAAGAAGAAGGACAAGAAAGCTGAGAAGGGTAGATCCAAATCCCATGGGAGATCTAAATCTCCTGGAAAGTCCAAGGCTCTTTGTTGGAACTGTGGCAAGACCGGGCATTTTTGAAAGGAATGCAAAGAGGAGAAGAAGAAAAAGAAGAAAGCTCCTGATTTAGATTTTGACAAATCACAAGATGACGGTGATGCTTTCATTGCAGCCCTGGCAACCCATGCATCTGATGATGTGTGGCTAATTGACTCTGGTGCATCATTCCACATGACCTCGCATCAAGATTGGTTCACTAAGTATGAGGAGTTCGATGGTGGAAAGGTGTATCTGGGTGACGACTCTCATCTGAAGATCGTTGGTCATGGAAGAGTCTCTACCTGATTCCCTGATGGTTGAGTGAAGGGGATCTCTGGGGTTATGCATATCCCAGGCTTAGCATGGAACCTACTTTCTGTAAGTAGTTTGAATGATGCAGGTGTGTAGGTTATCTTTTTGAAAGAAGGATGCAAGATGACTAGAGGATCTAGGGTGCTTGCTAAGGGTACTCGAAGAGGTACTCTGTTTTAGCTGGAAGCATGCACTACACAATGCAATAGTTCTTCTGACTCAAGGAAGAGGGCAGCATTCACTTCATCCCTGCCATATGAATGAGTAGTGAAGAAATCTGTTGTTTCTAGTCTTGATGGTTGTAATCGTACATTGGAAGTTAAACTTCCTGCAGAAAAGATAATGTTATGGCATAAGAGATTTGGCCACATTGGTGAGAAGGGTCTGCGTACCCTAAAAAATAAGAACCTTGTTGAGGGGTTAGATGATTGTAATCTTGAGTTCAACTTTTGCGAACATTGCATTTATGGAAAACAAAACCGTGTTCAGTTTTACTCGAGTTCTCATAAGTCTTTTGGTGTGTTGGACCTTATTCATTATGATGTGTTTGGTCTTGTTAATGTTCCTTCGTTATCAAAATCTATATACTTTGTATCTTTTATAGATGATTATAGTAGAAGGACATGGATTTATTTTCTCAAAAGCAAATCTAAAGTCTATAGCAAGTTTAAGGAGTTTAATGTTTTTGCTGAAAATTAGACTAGTAAAAAGATTAAATATTCTGACAACGGTGGTGAGTTCTATTCTACAAAATTTGATAAGTATTGCAAGGAACTTGGGATTGAAAGACATAAGACAACTCCATACACACCGCAGCAAAATGGAGTTACAGAGAGGATGAACAGGGCATTGATGGAGAAGGCTAGGAGTATGCTTAGTGGAGCTAGTCTAGAACAAAATTTTTCTGTTGAAGCTGTTGCCACTGCTTGCTATCTGGTAAATAGATCTCCTACATCAGCTCTTGTTTGAAAGACACCCATGGAGGTGTGGTCTGGTAGAAATCCTTCAGTAAGGCATCTTCATTTTTTTGGTTGTGAGGCATATGCACATGTGCCTAGGGAGAAGCGGTCAAAGTTGGAGAACAAAGTTGTTAAGTGTATCTTCATCAGCTATGGTGTTGGTGTGAAAGGATACAAACTTTGGGACCCCGTGGCTGAAAAAGTATTGTATAGCAAAAGTGTCATCTTCAGAGAGCTTACACCTTCTTCCACTATTTTGCAGCTAGAAGAAAAAGAAAAGAAAGAGGATGTTGTTCAGTTTCCTCTCACCCCTGAGAAGACTGAACAGAAAGACAATGTTGGACCTGATGATGAGGAGAGCTCTAGAAACTCTAAAAGCTTAGAGGAAGAAGCTGAACCTTAACCTCAGCTCTTGAGGAGGTCTACATGAATAAGAAAGCAACCTAAAAGGTTTGGTTTTACATTGCTTGATTCTAGTTGTGCTTATGCTTTAATCACTAACAGTGATGAACCTAGAACTGTATCAGAGGCTTTGGATATGAAGGATGTAGGTTCCTGGAAGGAGGCCATGGAGGAAGAAATGGCTTCTTTGGAAAAGAATCAAACTTGGGACTTGGTGCCTTTGCCTCCTAGACGGAAACCCGTTGGATGCAAATGGGTGTTCAAGAAGAAGATTGGTGTAGATGGTAGTATTAAGAAGTATAAGGCTAGATTGGTTGTGAAGGGGTATTCACAAGTGGAGGGTATAGATTATGGTGAGATATTCTCTCCTGTTGCAAAGCTGACATCCATTCGATTCTTGTTGTCACTCGCAGCAACTTATGACTTGGAGGTAGAACAGATGGATGTGAAAACAGCTTTTCTTCATGGTGACTTGGAAGAAGAGATCTACATGTCACAACTAGAGCATTACATGGTGAAAGGTAAAGAAAATTTGGTTTGCAAACTTAGGAAGTCTTTGTATGGTTTGAAGCAATCCCCTAGGAGATGGTACTTGAAGTTTGATGCCTTTGTGTTGTCAATTAGATTTGTGAGATCGAAATCGAATCACTGTGTGTATTATAAATTTGATGGTGATCATATTCTCATTGTTGCACTATATGTTGATGATATGTTGCTCATTGGGAAGGGTAAGAATATGATTTCTGATTTTAAATCTCAGTTGTCAACTCAGTTTGAAATGAAAGATTTAGGGGTAGCCAGGTACATTCTAGGAATGGAAATCAAAAGAGACAGAACCAATAGAAAACTTTAGTTAAGCCAGAGTATGTGAAGTCCATGTTGGACAGATTTAGCATGACAGATTGTAGACCATTGTGTGTTCCCATTTCTTTGGGGACAAAGTTGTCTGTTGAGGATTGTCCAAAATCTCCTAGTGAGGTGGACATGAGCAGAGTACCTTATGCTAGTGTTGTTGGCAATTTGATGTATGCTATGGGTTGCACAAGACTAGACATTGCCCAAGCAGTGGGAGTCCTTAGTTGATTTATGGCTAATCCTGGACAGGTTCATTGGGATGCAGTTAAGTGATTGCTCAGATATTTGAGGAGTGCTTCTGAGTATTCCATTTGCTATCATGGTAATGTTTCAAGACCTCCGCATTCTATTGATATTCATGGATTTGTGGATTCAGATTGGGTAGGTGACATTGACAGTAGGAGATCCACCAGTGCTTATGTTTTTACACTGTTTGGTGGTGCTATTAGTTGGATGAGTAAGCGACAACCTGTTGTTGCTTTGTCCACAACAGAAGCTAAGTATATGGCAGCAACTCATGCTTGTAAGGAAGCCTTTTAGCTTAAGAGATTGTGTTCCAATGTTGCTGTTGATGCAGGTTAGATCATGATCAGTTGTGATAGTCAGAGTGTAATTTGCCTTGCAAAGAATCCAACTTTCCATGCTAGAACCAAGCACATTAATGTTTAGTTTCACTTCGTGAGGGACATGGTTGAGGATGGAAAGGTAAATTTGGAGAAGGTAGATACTTTGAAGAATGTTACAGATGCATTGACGAAACTAGTGGACATAGAGAAGTTCAGATGGTGTTCGGAGTCTATGGGCCTCTCGGCCTATAGCAGTTAAATCCTATTTTTCTATTGGCTCTTACAATGTGTTCAAAAAGTGGGAGAATGTTGGGAATTAAGGTGTCTCAACCTTGGTAATTCTTTGCATTTGTAATGTTTGTATTTATTATTCAATTGCTTATGTTGTAAATAATTGGAAATTCCACTTTGTCACATTGTGGGATGTGGCACGGTGATGTGTCAATCCTACATGGATTATGACAACTTGTTATTTTGTCCTCACATGAGGAGATAGGCATCCCACTTAGTGGTAGGAATATTCTACCATGTGTCAGCATCTTCTATGTTGTGTAAGGAATGTTTGACCGAAAGGGTTATGACAGATTCCTATGACGAATCTATGACATGTAAGAGTCGAGAATAGAAGGTTGTAAGATAGGTAATGACATGTGTCATGTAGCATCTTTGAATGAGGCATATTTGGGTGCCCCAAGGTGGAATATGATGTGTTGTAAGAGAATATGCTATTTATAGCATGTGTATGACAGATTCTCTTACAGCTGTAAGTTGTAACTGCTATGATAGATTCTATGACGGTCGTAAGTGTCGTAAGAGCATCTGTCATAGCCCATTTTGGAAATAGGTGACCTTTTTAGGATGGGAGCTGTGGACAAGTGTCAGAAACATTCTACAATGTTGACCAAGTGTCCCTAGGTGTGGGTTTTGGTCCAAGATGCCATATTGGACGCCCATTCCAAGATAGGTCCAATATTGCCTTGTATTTTCTTTATATACAGGTGCTTGGAGATGGAGTTTGTATCACAGGTTTACAGGTACTATTATGCTACTAGATTGACTCCAGACATGAGTGTCGAAGACCATTGAAGCTTGCATTGCAAGTGTATTGTAAACATTCTTTCAGATTTGTTAATACATTGTGCAGGTTTCTGAGTGTGGGGTTTTTCACCTGATAAGGGTTTTCCCCACCGTAAATCTTTGTCTCTCTTCTTCTGTCTACTTTCTGGTTCTTGTGTTTTGCTACAATATCTCATGTTAATGGTTTAACATTGTTGTAATAGTTAGGATAAAGTTGAATTTGCATAGCCCTCTCCTCAATAGATTAGTGTAGGAAGCGTTTTCTGCACACCTAGATTTCTTTCAACTCACACCCCTTTCAACCACCTATAACCAACTTTTAACCTTTCACATTCCCCTAATGACAATATTTTGCATTTTTGCAATTAGAACACTTTGACAACTTGTACAATATTTGAGAAATGAACAACATCCTAGGACCTATAACATCATCAATGTGGCCTCTTGGGCCTTATTACAACATTAAAACATCAAAATTGAACACAAGACTCAATATTGCCTCATGGAGGCATGTGATGAAATAGGTGCTCCTGCACCAGAAACACATTTGACCAAAAATCCAAAAAACTTGGGTGAATTGGCCCCCCACCGATGGGAATGTATTCGCCAATTCCCAATTCACGGATATGAACTATTCACCAATTGGCAAAGATTCGCCACTAAAAAAATCCCTGTTACCCTCATGATCTACCTCTCTCAGATTGCATGCCAGTCTGTATCATAATAGGGTCAAGATTGGGTCTAGTTGCAACTCCTTTAATTTTGTTTCTCAAAACTTAAAAAGTTTTCTCTTTCTAACAACTAAGTTGGTGTAGGGATGAGAATGATGATAGAAGGCTACCTTGCCTCTACCATTGTCAAATTTTAAATCAATGTTGTCATTATGTCTCACATATCCTAGGGAAAAACCCTTGTTTATCACATTTTCTAGAAACTCATACACCTTACCTAAGGACCCAAAAAAGTCTCTAAAGAGTCTTATGATAGTATTGGAGCGACCAAAGAAACAATCACTTATTCAACCAAATCTAAGGATTATTATATAAAATTTGGAGAGTCTTGTAACTTTTTCTCTTAGGATTAAAGTCATAGTATGAACAAAAAATTAATCCACATACTCATAATAATAAAAAATAATCTTTGAAACTAAAAAATGAATCTAACCTTGAGGATCTTGCATAATTAATCATGGATGTTGTAAACATATTGTCAAAGTGAAAATATTGTTGTAAGGAGATATGAATATTGATCTCCTTTTTCCCTTTTAGGATTGATAAATGGCATAATATTATAGCTACCATAAATTAAAGACTCCAAGGGCATAGAAATATTGGTAACCCATTTTTTTCTAAATATTGAGTTTTAAAACATTGTTTGTGATTTGGGTTTGGATAGATAATTAAAGATCTTGAATTGAGAAGGTGTTCTTAATTATTTTAGGAATTCATAGTTAGATGGTTGAGTGATGAATCATGATGAATTTGATAAGAGAGTAATGTGGATCATACTTTATTTATTAGTCTTGTTGTAATATAATAGTCAAACCAAGTTAGTGTTGACCTACACATTATCAAATCAGGTACACACATGTTGGCTCTAAGTATTGGTGTTGCATGTGGCATATGGGGGCCCTATCTAATCCTAGATGTTCCTAGTAACCTACATGTAGCTCAATAAGTAACCATGTTGATTCATTTAGGAGGAATTTTAGTGGTCAAGATTAAGGGCTAGTCTTCCTAAAGAGTTCATGATGTTAGGTGTGTCATACCTCTTCCCATGGTCTAGTTGTAATGTATTTAAATGTGTAGATCTGAGTTATAGCACATAGGATTTACGCATATACCACAATGTTGTCTCATTATGACTATTGTTCCTCTATAATAATGTTATAGCTAAGATCATAACTAACTCAAGATAACATTTTAAAAGTTTATTAGGTTGGTACTTCTTTAGATGAGGGAATTATCCTATGTAACCTATTTTTTATCTACTAATATATAGTGGGATTTGTTGAATAAGGGTCAAATAATCATATAGGTGTGAAGTGTCATTCATTTATAATAGCTATTAATAATAGTGTATTAATGGTGTAGTCTAAAGGAAATAATTACCTTAGTTATAGTCAAGTATACTTCTGAGGTGCAAAATTATTTTAGAAGAGATATTTTTTGGAGCATTATATAATAATTGCTATATGGTAAAGAAATACATTCAAAATGTATTGGGGTGAACCATAATTAAAAGTTGGAAAAACATTTCTTTCCAATTTTATTTCTTGACCACTTGTGAAGGGTGTTTAGAATCATAACTTTGATAATCCACTCATGTAAATATAGTATTGGATTAATCATGAAGTTTTGGAAATATTTAGTATACATCATGAGACCTCAATTAAGAGATGCAACTTTAGTTGTATTAAGTTTAAGTCTTGTTAAAACTATTTCAATTTAGTTCCTACTCTCTTGTACACGAAAATTCTCTTGGAAACATAGAACTAATAAGTTAGTCTTTCTAATAGAAAAAATTGTAAATCCCTTCCAAATTTTATTTAGTTTTTATGTCTATTTCTTAGGAAGTGGTGTTCCTATACTTGTTGATATCTAAAAACAAAAACTTGATAACTAGATTGACTTAACATAAAGTTACATTGTGGGCCCATAACCCACAGGTCCCAAGTTCATTGTCACATCTTAAACTTTGGAAAAAATGATGTCATCAAGTGGAATGAAACAATATTTTATAAGATATGAAACCAAACATATTATCTTAGCATCTACCATGGGGACATGTCAAATCTTATAGAGGGAGAGATGATCTATGATTACAATAATATATATGATTATTATACAAATTTGATTTTGAAAAGAGAAAGTAGTTCATGGTACAAAGATGAACATTTTGTTAAAGATGTTTATATCTTCCACAAATTTGAAATGTAGACCAAGCCTAGGTTGTTAAGGACTTATAAGTATTTTGACAAAAAAAACTAAAACATCAACTCAAACCAAATCAAACACTCGAAATAGTCAAAGGTCTTAAAAGAACAACATACTTGATCTCTTTATTGTACTACCATGTAATCAACTTACCCATACTAGGCACATGGATATTTAAATGGAATTCTTGTTGGCTAATTAGAAAAGAAAAAACCTATATTCAAGGCCAAGGCATATAATGAACTTGTCCTAATAAAACAATCATTACAGTTACAAAATTGTGAGTTCAAATGTCACATGGTATTGGTTGTGTCTCATTATTGAATGAATATTTTTGTTGTTGTAGACTTATAGCTCTAGATTGGATGCCTTTTTGGGAACTTTGGTATCACATGGTTATTTTATACACTATTATTCATGTACTTTTTTTCTTTAATCCATAATTGTAATTGACCTATAATTTGAAGGCTCCAAGGGAGTAGATAAATTGACAACCCAATTAAGATCCATTTTTAGATAATTATTTAGGATTTGGATGACCAATCCAAATACTTTGAATTGAGATGATATAATCTATTTATAGGAGTGGACATAATTAGGTGGTTGAACAATCAATCTATGTGGGTGATTTGTTAATGCTTTGTTTTTTATAAATACATTATAAGATTATGTGTACTACCTTTTATTTTATTGTGTTATGTTATTGGACCTGATCAACCCAATAACATTATACATGTTCTTTGTGAAATATTATATAGAAAGAGAGGATAATCATGTAGTCCGGAATGCATGATTATCATCTTGGAATATATAAGTATGTAAGTTATATAGTAGCAAATGGTGGGTGAATGCATATTATGAGATATGTATGTTACATGAGTGACCAAATTGAAAAGTTATTAAGGGATTTTTTATATAGAATTGCATTAACTCCTTGATTGCAAATTCATGATCTATTTCATGTAGAAGTATATATAGTTATGATTAGATTATTGATTGGAAATATTTCATGTTGAATCTATTTGTGATTAAATTACACTAGAAAGGGTTACTGAAAATATCTAGAAAATTGTAAAATAGAATTATAGATGAAGTTAAGTGAAATGAATTCATAGCATGATATTGATAGTGATACATCCATATTTATTTAACTAAATGATTTTGCATGCTTTGTTATAGATTCTCTTTGAGCTACTAAGGACAACAGCTAAGCTACAAGGGGAGAATTGTTATGGAACTTTTTTCCAGAGAAATGAATTAAATAAGTAAAGTTTATAAAACATTATTAAAGAATAAAAAAAGAGAAAAGAAAAGAAAATTATTTAATAGTAAAGGAGGTGTGTAAAACAAAAGAATGAAAAGAAAGTTACTTTCAAGTTACAAAAGAAGTTAAAAGGTTATAAGAACCTTATAAAAATAAAAACACTCTTGTTTATGTGATTGTTACAACAAGAGTGCAAATAAAAATAATTGTATTCCTTATTTTGTAAAGATTGGGTGTTATGGTTGGAAGCCAGCCTTTGGATTATTATTTAAACTCGTGAAATGAATGTAAATAGGGGGTGAATTATTTGAGAAATCATTGAGGAAAAGTATACAAGAAAATGTATAGGAAAGTATAAAGGCAATAGTATACAGGAATCAGATGGCACAAACGAGCGAGGATTAGGGTCATTGGCTAGTCACTGAGCATTTGGAGAAGGGGCACATAGAGTGTGTCCAACTCGGGGTACAACATACACCCGGGAGGGTCCTAGCCAGGGCTATGTTTGTTTGTGCCATAAGGCACGATTGATTCTATGTAAGAACCGGTTCCTCCAGGGGTGCTCTTTGTCAGGAACAAATGGGACCTGTGATTACTCCTCTGAGTGTCATTTAACAACATCGCAGTGCTTCACAAATAAGTGAGTTATATATTTATTTGCAATAAATATTACCAATGTTGCATTTATTAAATTATTGTTGCAAATTGATGTTATTAAAGTTTATTGATGAAATATCTATGTACAATGTTATTTTCTATGTTTTAACGTTTATTCAATGTATGAAAAATAGATTTATTTATTTCTATTTCAAATAATTTACCTATTTTATAGTTAAGAAAATAATAACTCTCTAATAAATAAATGTTGCTTGGGTGAAAAGGAGATCACACAACCCAAAGGCTTGCACTGAGTTTTGAACGTCCAAAGACGTGTTTTTGCAAATTGTAAAAAAAATTACATAATCTTGAGCGTTCTCTCCATCAAGTTTGTACTTGTTTCAATGACAAGTCAAAAAAATACCACGATAACGTTAAGCTCTCTCTTAGCTTTCTAACCAAATAATTGTTTTCACGTTTTGAGTATGATAAGGTTTTCATCTTTAATTTCTTTTGTTAGTTTATCCATTTTTTTGTCAAAAACTAGTGTGTCATATTTTTGACTTTATTTTTTAATTGTTCATCAAAATTTCAAATAAATCATATTTTTAGAAACTAGACTCCATTCTACACATATTAAAAAAAAGGCTTTTCGATTAGTTTTCAAAAATTTTAGGGGTTGATCACGCTCAATTTTCTATTTTTTAGGATGTGTCCACTTTGAAAATTAGTAATTATTCATGAAAAAATTATCAGAAAAATTAGGGATAAACTACATGGTGTTAGCTAATTTCTCACTGAAGTGATATTTGAAATACTAAAAAAAGTTAAAATTTTAGGGGGGCCACACCAGACGCTATGTTATGTTTTTTGAAAAAAATAAGACCAATTTGTGTGGCCCCCCTTTTTGAACCCCTTAATCTCAACCATTTTTTTTAAAAATAGTAGTTTAGAAACTAGATTCAGAGCACTATGACTTGTTTTTGTTGCATCTTCAAATTTTGAGTGTAACTATCTTCAATTTCTCATCCAACATCAGTCTTTCTTGATTTTAGAAAAAAAAAAAAGTGGCCACTTAAGACCCCCTTTTGGTCCCCCATCTTTGTGCACTTCCCACATACTACTGACTCTATGATAAACCAACTATTGCAAAATGTTGGTACCTTATAGCAACTACTTGCTTCTTTGTCCACTTCATCAGCATAACCCCTTGTGTCTACTTACTGTCAATGCAGTCCTCTCTCTCCTATCCTAGCTACACCATTTCCACAGGGCTTCGAGGCCCCTAGATTTGAAAAATACACAAGCAAGGGTGATCCAAATACTCATATCTCAACTTTTACTGCTCTTTGCAGTGACTTTTATTTTAGGATGCTTTGTTAGCGAAACTATTCCCCCATTTTCTTAAGGATATGACATTGGATTGGTTTTGTTCACTTCCTAACCATTGTATTCTCTCTTTTGATCAATTAGTACATTAGTTCTTACAGTATTTCTAGGCCAACATTGGGCCTCAGGTTACTTTCATAGACCTGGTCCATTGTAGGTAGGGAAATAATGAAAAAGTAATTGATTTTGTCTATCATTACCAATCTTTGTTTTCAAAGATTTTGTACACCTTGCTTGACTTTGATGTGCAGCAGGTCTTCATAGGAAACCTACAGCCATAGATCTGTGACTAAATTTTGTTGATGCCTTATTCTTCTCTTACACATCTTTGCACTACATTTCACAACTATTAGCAGCCACTAAGCCAGTTTGAGAGTTCTACCTCACCGGCTCCTACTGACCATTTGGTGCTTCCACATCTTATAATTACAAGAAAAATAAGAAATTTTACAAAATTAATTCATCAGTTGTAATTAGTACTGCAATGGCTGAAGCAGCTTCACAAGTTGCTCTAGCCCTCTCTACTCCTAAAACAAATAATAATAGTTTAATAGAAAATTCACTCCTTTAAAGGAGTCTCTCTATAGCATTATGATGCAACTCCTTAAAAGAGGTTTGGTACGGCTACCTCCCATCTATCCTCTTGATACCAACAAGCCATTGTTGCCTTTGTATGACCCAAAGACCTTTTGCCAATTCTACTAAGTCCTAGGTCATGATACTAAGTGATGTCTACATCTGAAGCACATAGTGCAAGACCTCATTGACTAGGGTATTATCTAGGTCTCGAGTGCGAACAATAAAAGTAACAAGGTAGTGGCTCTGCTAACTAGCATCTACATATCTACACATATCGATGCCTCATCATAGCTCCAACTTTGTTGACCTTGCTTCTCCATCTATGGTGCTAGAGTTGACTCCTGATGTTTCTTCTTCTCACTCTTATTCTAAGATGATAGATTTGGTGGGCATTCGTTCTCGCCCTACTCAAGAATGTCCTGTTCCCAAGCTGGTCATCTCCTTCTCTTCTACTGACACCCCAAATAATATGTCTGAGACACCTCTTTACATTGCAACAGAGGTAAATGGGAAACCTATCAAAGGTGTTCTCATTGATCTTATCTGTGTCACTAATTTCATCACAGAGGACTTTCTGTACATCCATGAGTTGTATAAGGATGATTATCACCCATCTGACATTTTTATATGGTGTCATGACAGGATGTCTAGACCAACTCTTGGATTGATCACCCTCTCCATCTAGGTGGGACCAAAGACCCTGAGTGTGCCCTTCTCTATCATTCCTACTACTGATTGTTATCATGTGAAGTTAGGCTTACCTTGGCTTACTTCCATGAGAGAGGTTGCCTCGATGGTTCATTGATGTCTAAAGTTTCCTTAAAATGGATTTATGTATACAATCTATTACAATAGATTCACACCACTTGCCATGTGAGGAAACTTCTCTCTAGACTACTGCTGGCCAGCTCCTACTGAGCCACTGTAGCCTCGTAATGACTTTCTATTTATATCATATCAAAAGGTCAAGGTAGGTAGGATCACTCAGTTGTCAGTTGGCCCCTTGACTTCCTCTTCTTCAGCTATTCCCCTATGGTGCCCCTGTCTTCGAAGGTTGCTCCCTTCTTTTTCTCCCCTAACAAATAAAGGAAAACATGACATATAGAGTGTACCTCTCTATTCCCATGCACCTGGTTTGTACTCTACAGTGCCTCCTCCTTTCTCTTACATGAGGGCTTGGGATAGACCTATCGTACAACCTCATGCACCACACTTCCCTAGAGTTCCTCAACCCCTGTTGGCTGGTTTTGTTCCTCTTGCCTCCTCGGTGGTACTAGGAAACCCACCTCTATTGAGTACTCTTCCTCCCATGGTTATTCCCAAACCTTCAGTGGTTTCTTTTGTTCCTTCTATCCCTTCAATGGCATGAGAAAATAAACCCATGTTGCAGACACCTTCCTCTTCCCCTACTCCTATGGTCTCTCCACCATTAGTGGTTACCTCTATTGGTCCACATATCCTAATGAATGTGGATGGTTTAGATCCCATGATGGAAGACCCCCCAACTTTGTCAATGGACGCCTTGGCCCGTATGATGAGGAACCAGCTTGTGAGAAATCACAAGCATCACTCTCGTGCTATAACCTGAGGGTGTGCTATTGATGTGCAACCTCCTTCTAAGGATCCCCCTTTCTCACAATTGAATGTTGATCCTATTCTTCCTTTGGATCCCCACCTCTTTATTTCCCTTCCTCTATCTCTCCCATCCCTGACCCCCGCTCCAATCATCAATGCCACTCCTAATGCCACCTCCACTACTATTGTGCCTACCTAGCCTATGTTGCCTAAACTTAAGCTTGAGCACTATCCTACACCATTGAAACTTTGACCTAAGTGCATTCCATAGTTACCTTCACCACCTCCTCGCCCTTCTTCTTCTTCTTTTCTCTGCATGGAGAATGTTACTCCACCCGTGTCTCCTGGTGCTCGCCTTACAGCTGATAGCACACAGGGTCCACCTGTGGTCTGCATTTCAGATAGTGACTCTCCTGATTCCTCCCATGTGAGAATCATAGAGTTTGTTCCAAACATCTCGGCATTGTCCACAATCTTTTGAAAATCATTGATAATTGCTAAACCTAGTGCTCAGGAAGATCTAGTCCTACCTGTTGATCCTTCGCACTTGGTTCTAGGAGAGTTTCCTTTGACTGCTCTAGTTGTAGTCTCGTTGTCAGCAATTCCTCCATTCCGTTGTGAGTATGAAGATTGGGACCAGGATGATCTATTCGTGGACGACCTGTGAA
Organism: Cunninghamia lanceolata; assembly: GCA_027924645.1. NCBI lineage: Eukaryota > Viridiplantae > Streptophyta > Pinopsida > Cupressales > Cupressaceae > Cunninghamia > Cunninghamia lanceolata. Next base: position 11,546,649 of record BSBN01001466.1, on the reverse strand, counting down.
ATCTTTACATATGTTTTATGTGTTTGCTTGCTTGTCAATAATCTTTCTCCTGTGTTGTACTTTTATGTTTGTTAGTTCTACCTGGAGGACCCACGATGCCCTTGTAGACACATGGATACAAGTGGAATGCATCTGTCATGATATTTTTCTATTTGTTCATACTTCCTTCTCTACATTGTCTTTTTCTTTTTTGTTGTGACATTTTGGGGATGATGCAAAGCATTGGAAGATTTAGCTTCCTTCCATGTTGACTCAAAAAATTTTAATTTTTCATTTTTCATTTTGATATGTATTTGTCTCTTTGTTACTTTCTTCCTTTGTACTCATAGTTCTACGTGCTTGGAGGATGATGATAATATAGAAAATGAGATCCTATGATTATTACATTCACATATATACATTATGCTGACCCTTTGTGTGTTTGGTGTTGCTTCTTGTTTCATGTGGCATGTGTTAGCATTGCTCAATGTCATACCATGCTTACACAAGCTCTTTGTGTATCATGCTTGTAGCACCACCTTGGTTGTCCCTCTTTGGGGGCATCCATTTTCTTTTACAAGATGCATCTTTGAGAACCTATCTATTGATATATGTCTCTTAAAGCTCTCTTCCCATTTATCCCTTAAAATCAATTGCATATGTGTAATGTATGCAATTATTCTAAGGTGGGGGCATATCTTTCCCCCTTTACACCTTTTTACACACCCCACTTTGTTGAAACACTCCCTGAGGTGTTGGTTTTTGGAACGCTCCCTGAGGCATTGGTTTTTGGTGCAGTCCCTAAAGCGTTCACTCCCTGTAGTGTTTGTATCTAGTGGTCCCAAGAAGATACACTTGCTTGGCCTATCCACACTTTCAACTACTTGTTTCTCACTCTTTGTGAGTCACATAACAACTTAGTTTGTTAGTCCTAGTGGCCCATAAGAGTTGGTATGGTTCCTAGCTTTCGTACTATGCTAGTCCTAGAACCATACTTGGCATCCTTTCTAGCTCTCGTAGTGTGCTAGAAATGCCTCTTTGGTGCTTTGTATTTATTGCTTTCTTGTGTGTGTGTGTGTGTTTTTTTTTAAGATAGTAGTAAATTGTGAATTAGATCATAAGATTTGCAAAACAATGATGTTTGAGAAAATCATATTCAATCAAATCCTTTTCGGATGTTTTATGATTCTGGCATTGCCTCTTATGTAGGTTTATTGTCTAACATTGTGGTTTTGTAGGTTCTCAGCCTAAGGGCTTCATACCTCTGCTTGAAGAATCTCTTGCATCCTCTACAACATTCCTATTGGTGGTATAACATACTATGTGTTTAGGGTAAAATTGGATTTTGTTAATCTTTTGTTGTTTAGATGTTAAAACCCTCCTTTCCACTAAACATTGAAGGATCTAAGGTCGAGTGGCGAGCACTATCATACCCTAGGTCACTTACAAATGAAGGGAAACTTGGATTAGGGAATTAATTATCAATTTTTCCTTCTTTTATGTCTAATTAACCATTAAAACCCTAATTATGCAACTACGACAACAAATTGACGAATAACAGAAAAAGCTCTTGCAGACGAGAGTAAAATGGCAAATCACAGAATACTTGTTTGCGGGGTTCCAAGGTGGAATAGTCAGGGACTAAGGTGTGGGCACCCAAGTCCAAGGTGCCTTCTTTTTTGGGGAATCTGGACATCCTTCTGACACTGATCAACCCTGTAACTTCTATTTCCTGAGATCTATCTATGGAGGACACTATTGCGGGCGGCCTAGTCCTAGAAGTGCTCCTTTGTCTGACTTTTCTTTAGATCTTGAATCATTGATGCCTACCAATCTTTCCTACAACTCCACTTTTCCCAAATGCAACACCTAAAACCTGCAATCACAAGACTTGGTTTGGGGGTTGTGGTGTTTAGAGGCTTGCCTCAGTCAAGCCCCAGAGGACACTTAAGTCTCTGAACACTGTTGTCAAATAAAGAGGGCGTGCCCTTGTGAGGAAGAGGCCAAAAACCAAAGGAATCAATGATAAAAACACAATGATATGTCACCTTGTAGTGAAGCTCTCATGGAGGAAGATACTCTTCTTACCATGAGGAGATTGATACTCAAATCTACAAATATCAACACACAAAACATACAAGTCTACTCTTGCAACACAATAGAAAGCCTTGAATCACCTTGAGAACACAATAGCTTGCTAGTCATCATCTAGTTTACAAATGAATGCCTACACATGCTTATATATAAACCTACAAGCATTCCAGCCAAGATTTTAAAAATCAAACTTTACCGTGTCAGCAAAAGAACCAACTAACAGTCAAAAACTGACACCCGAAAATTGGGGCTGCCCCAAAATAAGGCAGGACTAGGGTGTGGGCGCCCAAGTCCTCCCCCCCTATTTTGGGCAGGGTACAGCTCAAGGGCTCCACCTAGGTCTTATTCCATCGGGATGCCAAAATATGAACTAAGATGTCCTAAATATATACTAAAGACCTAGAAGCTAAACCTTATGAGGGAAAAGCCCCCAAGGAGACATTTTTTGACATTACATTTAGCCCCCACTTTAATGTATGTATAAACATGAGGCCAATACATGCATTAAAGTATGGTCACAAACACAGAAAACACATCAAGCACGGAGAAGACACGCCAATCACATAGAAGGCAGTAACAGGCACGCAAAACATGGAGAAGATAGTTACAGTTACACAGAACATGGAGAAGATAGTCAATGCATAGATGAAACATTAATGCATGGAAGATAGAAATGATATCTTTTCTTTTCTTTTTCTCATATATATGAAATGCAAATGCAAGTACTGGAAAGTAAACAAACCTCCCATAATATAGGATGCACTACTTGAAGGCACATGTCTCTATATATATGGGGCAACACACACGCAAGACATGCAAAACCTCCCAAAAATGTAGGAAGCACTACCCGAGGGCGCTGGTCTCTGAATATGGGGCAACAAACACACCACACAAAACAAGCATGCCAAAACACACACACTTGAAGACACGGAAAACAAGCGATGGAGTGTACCTATTTATAGTCCAACACAATCTCAGGCACATTATAGGCACACATCGATGATTGCGCTTCGCCACAACAATCGCTGAAAACACGCTTAAGGGTTGAGTTAGTCACAAAACCGCTCCCCGCCTCAGCAAAAGACTTTTGAAAATGACAGGATGATGCAATCTTCTCTGAGAAATACACCATCCCCACCTCCGCAGAGGGATTACATGATTGATTAATTGATTGCAAACAAACTCAAGATGCACAATGCACTACCTTAGGGCACAAGTCTTTGCATCTGAGGTCAAACACATTGCTAACATCTATAACAGACATCTTACCTTATATATGCCCCCACCTTAAGGTGGTTGATATCAGTTATCTATATCAAGCATGTTAAGGTAGGAAGAAAACACACAAGGGAACACTGAATTTCGCAAAGCCCATGACCCCCGGAGGTGACATGTACTTTACGATCACCAAATGTTCCCACAAACACATCCCTGCAAGAAACATGTTAGTGTCTACAACATCATGATAAACAACAACATCAATGCGTATGAATAATCACACAAAGAGCCAAGGTTATACAATGAATTTGGAGTTCGAGGATAACAGTGAGGCTATATCACGAAGCTCTCTGAATCGAGTACCGCCAAGGCTAGATTCAAAGGCAAATAAAGGTGCACAGAGCATCAGTATTGTTAAGGTTTGTAAATGCAACAGAAACATCATCAAATTCACTACGTGGAAAGCACGAGTGCTTCCACTAGCCAAGTGTCAGATAAAATATACAACCCCATCATCATATTAGGAACTAAGTCTATTTTTTGATTGCTCTCGAAAGGGACACTAGGTACGCATTAATATAAATTTTGTCGTCATCCACCCGCTAGGTGGAAACACTAGAGGAAGGGAAACAATAAATAAGAGAGAAGAAACAAGTGTCTTAGGGACAGTCACATAGGAGGGTGCCCCCAAGTCACCAACCACACCACTATGTCCGTAAGACACAACACACAGTAATGAAATCAGAGATAGAGGCCATATAGAAGAATGATCATACAAATAGAAGAAAGTCACAATAGAGGCAGTCTCCTAGTATCCTGAACCTTACAGGAGAATCTGAGGTCATCTCAGGAGGCCTAAACAACAAATAACACATCACGGGGGAAGCACATCACGAGAGATATAAAGGGTTAGAGATACTTACTTGTAGGGCCTTCATATTACATCTTGGAGCTCTCAAACCTCTTGGAGAGGTACTCGATCATGTTTAATGCAAAAATTTGAGTGGTTTTTATGAAAGTCTTGTTTGTTATCATATGATGCTTGTTCATTAAATCCTTGTTTAAATGAGACTTTTTGTTGCTTGTGAGGTGGAGAACCACTATTATTTCTGACTACTGATTGTCATCTTGCTCTTTTCTAATTTTTAGTGAGCTTTCATTGTTGAATCTTTCTAGAATAGTAACGGGAATCATCCTGCACCATCTTACTCATCTATATCAGTTGTTGTTCTTACTTTTTTGATGCATTTTGATTGTCTCTCGATCCATATAAGGATAACGGGGGAGGAACCTTAGCATAAATTATGTTTCTTTGTGGATGAGGTGGATTATACACTTGTTTCTTATCCACTTCAATCATTCCAATGATACTATCATAGTCCAAGTAATCATCCTCGTCTACTTCCATTAAACCATGTTCCACAATATTATTTTCAGTATGTTTAGGAAAAGGATTAGTAAAGATTTGTAAATTCTGATTTGGCTGAGCAATCGACTTATTTCCATTGTCTTTCACACATGATACCTGGATGACATTTGAATCAATAAGGTCTTGTATCTCATGTTTAAGATGCATACATTGTTCAGTGTCATGTCCTTGTGTCCGATGATAATGGCAAAAGGCATTAGCATTGATGTAAGGTCCTTGTTTACTAGGATCAATAGGCTTGATCGGGGGAATCTTTAGAATGTTATTATTGACAACTTGATTCATTATGGAATGATAGGACTCAGATATCAGAGTAAACTTTCTTGGTTGATATGATGTTTTCTTTGGATTATTTATAACAGACACATTCGTATTTGGTCCATTGATCTTGATGAAACCCCTATTATTGTTCCTTTTAAAGTTGCTTTGTAATGATCCTCCCATGGATTGACCACTTTGAGCCAATGACTTTTAGTTTTCATACTGACTAGACGAAAGTTGATAATCACGAAGGGCGGTGTATAAATATTGAAAGGAGTTATACTTCATTAAGAGGATCTTATCACGAATATTAGGTTGTAGGTTTGTAATGAATATCTTCTGAACATCCTCATCTTTCATTTGATATTGAATCTGCACATAAAGGCCTTGATACCGACTAATGAATTCAGTCAACTTTTCTTTGGGACCTTGTTTGAATTGAACCAAGTCAATAAGAGTGACTTGGGGTCCGATATTTGCTTGAAAATGTTGTAAAAATTGATCAATCAACTGCGAAAAGGAGTGTATTGATTTCAGAGGCAAAAAGGAAAACCATTCTAAAGCAGTATCTTTGAGAGATTGCAGGAAAAGTTTTGCTAGCAAATCCTCTTCAAAATAAAAATCACTACACATAGCTATGAATGCTGCCACATGAATATTGGGATCTCCTTTTCCACCATATTTTTTAAAGTGAGGAGTCTCAAACCTCTCAGGCATAGGGGTTCTCAAGATTGCATAGGATAACGGATTATGGGCATGATGTGTTGGAAGATTAGGCTACCAACAATTTGTCAAATTTGTTACCTTTTGTTGCAAAGAAGTCATGCCTGTAAAAGTTGGTTTAGGATGGCATCATTAGGAGATGCAGTTTGTTGTGAGGAATTAGAACCAAGGTGGGGAGGTGATTGAGCTTGAGATACAATATGTGGAGGCTGAGATAATGGTGGTTGGCCATAATGATAGGTGGAAGATGGTTGCAATTATGTAATAGGTAACTGGAAATGAGTGGAATAGATAGGAGGTTGAGAACAATTATTCATAGAAGATGTCCCTTTAGGAATCAAATTCTGATAATTAAATCCCACAGCTTTGTAATTAGTGCCACTGTATACTCCAATACCAGTGGTAGCATTACTACAAGCATTTACATTAGTTGTTAAGATCGTTGATGTAAAAGTGGATATTCCTGTATTTGGTATAGGTATGGAAACTTGAGTATGAGATGGTGATAAAGTGTTATTTATCATTTGCGCACATTCGGTTATCGACATGATATTGGTTTGTAAAGTATGTGCTAGGCCACGAAGTGCATTAACACCATCATGTCCTTCTTTTATCAACTCTCTTATATTATGAATTGTAGGAACGGCTTCTTCAGTTATTCTCTCATTTTCCATAAATGTTTGAAATTTCGCTAGGTCTTTATCCAAATTTTCTATTTTCTCATCAGATACATATCCCGTTGCCTCAATAGTGTTATCAACATCATGAAAAGTTTGTTCTTCCATTGAGGTTGGAGGATGTATAATATCTTGCACAATTTGAGTTTCTCCCTTTGTAAAGAAGGTGTCCAAAGTACCAACTTCTTCAAGAGCACTAGATCCCATTAATATTTTACTTCTTCTCAAAGGGATATTGTTTTTAGGAAATCATGTCATAAATCTTATACAAAGGCATACAACACACAATGCACAAACTAACAGAATAAATCCTAGGAGAAGGATATGATTGACGGCCAAAATGCTTTATTTTTTGTACTCTTTTCAATGCAAATGAATGAAACAAGGGTGCTGTGAGAATTTCAGTCAAGGGAAGCAAGTTATATGTCTGATATCAGTCCAAAAGAGCAATATAATCACTCTCAACACACTCTTGATGCAAATCCAAGATAATGCCAAGTCAAAATATAGTGAAAATATGTCGAAATAGGCACTTTTTCACCAAAATTCAATGTAAAAGAGCATAACAAAGGGTGTTGTGAGGAAAATGATGATGGAAAGGGAATAATATAAGTAATAACAGCCACTTGGTGCCAAAATACCCAGCACAACACGCTTTTAGTACCACTTAAGGTAAAACCCTAGTGAAAATATAGCAAAAATAGGTTATTTTTCACATTTTTTTCAACTCCAAGACCTAGCTAGAAGGGTGTTGTAAGAAATTTTAGGAGGTAAAAAAATAATATCAATAACATTAGTCACCTCAATCCATAAAATTGATCACAACACGCTTGGAGTGCAAACTAGGTCAAACCCTAGGGCCAAAATAGCCAAAATGTGTAGTTTTTTGCAAAATTTTCACTACAAGAGCCCGATAAAACGGTGTTGTGAAGATTTTTATAAGGGGAAGAAAATGATTACCCTGATAAAAGAAAATTAATGCAAAAATATCCTTCACAACACACATATAGTGCAAGTTTATAGAGTCAATAAGGCCAAATTTAGCGAAAATCGTTGTTTTTGAAGCCCTAGGTTTGAGATCTTGGGACAAAATGATATTTGAATGTTTTGAGGTCTAATTTATGATGGAAATTAATACTCTCAAATCTGAAAATGATTTTCAAGCCTTAACAAGTAAAATGCCTATGCAAATTTAATGAAAATGCATCAAAATTGTTGTTTTTTGTTGAAATTTTCTATGTAAAAATGCAAATATTTTAAATCTAAATGCAAATTCACACTAAAATACAAGACTAGAGCCAAATTCAAATTTGAATGAGCCTATAAAATTAGTTGAAAAATCTAATAAAAGATTTTTCCTACAAACCCTAGATTTTGGAATTACTAGGTTATATAAAATTGTCAAAATTTCCACAAAACCCTAGCAATTAAATGATGAAAATGCAATGTAAATTTCTGATTTTTTTGGATTTTTCTGTATTTTATATCATATTTGATGCAAAATCATAAATTAGGAAAATTTAGGAAGAATTGATGCAATTTAGTAAGCCAAACAATGCAATTTTTTTCTATTTTGCCAATTTTTCTATTTTATTTTTTTTGAATTTTTCTCAATGCAATAAAATGAATGACCAAATGAATGAATGAAATCACACCAAATCTAAAGACAAACACTTAGCAAGTTTCAATTTAAGTCCAAAAACACGGGTTCACCAAAATGTTTAGGGTAAAATTAGATTTGTTAATCTTTTGTTGTTTAGATGTTAAAACCCTCCTTTCCACTAAACATTAAAGGATTTAGGGTCGAGTGGTGAGCACTATCATACCCTAGGTCACTTACAAATGAAGAAAAAATTGGATTAGGGAATTAATTATCATTTTTTCCTTCTCTTATGTCTAATTAACCATTAAAACCCTAATTATGCAAATACGACAACAAATTGACGAATAACAAAAAAAGCTCTTGTAGACGAGAGTAAAATGGCAAATCACAGAATACCTATTTTTAGGGTTCCAAGGTGGAATAGTCAGAGACTAAGGTGTGGGTGCCCAAGTCCAAGGTACCTACTCTTTTAGGGAATCTAGACCTCCTTCTGACACTGATCAACCCTGTAACTTCTGTTTCCTGAGATCTGTCTGCGGAGGACACTGTTGTGGGTGCCCTAGTCTTGGAAGTGCTCCTTTGTCTGACTTTTCTTCAGATCCCAAATCCTTTATTCCTACCAATCCTTCCTACAACTCCACTTTTCCCAAATGCGACACCTGTAACCTACAATCACAAGACTTGGTTTGGGGGTTGTGGTGTTTAGAGGCTTGCCTTAGTCAAGCCCCAGAGGACACTTAAGTCTCTGAACACTGTTGTCAGATAAAGAGGGCATGCCCTTGTGAGGCAGAGGCCAAAAACTAAAGGAATCAATGATAAAAACACAATGATATGTCACCTTGTAGTGAAGCTCTCATGGAGGAAGATACTCTTCCTACCATGAGGAGATTGATGCTCAAATCTACAAATATCAACACACAAAACATACAAGTCTGCTCTTGCAACACAATAGAAAGCCTTGAATCACCTTAAGAACATAATAGCTTGCTAGTCATCATCTAGTTTACAAATGAATACCTACACATGCTTATATATGTACCTACAAGCATTCCCACCAAGATTTTTAAAAAAAACTTTACCATGTCAGCAAAAGAACCAACTAACGGTCATAAATTGACACCCATAAAATGGGGCGGCCCCAAAATAGGGTAGGACTAGGGTGCGGGTGCCCAAGTCCTACCCCCCTATTTTGGGTAGGTACAACTCAAGGGGTCCACCTAGATCCAATTTGTCATGGAACCTAGGTCTCATTCCATCAAGATGACAAAATATGAACTAAGATGTCTTAAATGCATACTGAAGACCCAGGAGCTAAACCTTATGAGGGAAAGCCCCAAAGGGGACATTTTCTGACATTACACTATGTTATTTCCTTGCTACTTTAGCTTGCATATGCACGTAGTGTCATACATTGGCTAAAGTGGGGGCTAAATGTAACGTAGAAAATTACATACACTTGCAATTTCATGCTACATTTAGTAACTATTTTGGCGTTTACATCTTCTCTCCGCATAATAGGCTAGGTTTGTGTGATTTTGGTTTATTTCTTCTACTCTTCCTAAAAATTCATTATGATGCCTAAATGTTTACATGGTCCTAAGGTGCCTTGTATGACCAGGAGTTGGTTTTACCTGGACCTGAGCACTCTGCATGGACGTTGACATGTGCTACCGTCCTAAGTCTATTTGCTGATAGGTATCCATTTTTGGGCATTACAACACATCTTGGGTGATCATGAGGATTCCTTGTAACACCTTTTGAAGGTCGCAGAATGACTCCTTGCATGTCATTTTGGGATTTTTCCCTCTTAGAAGTGTATTGGAAAGAGTTTGAAACAATTTTTATTCACACTCTCTCAATCTTGGACACACTTTGGCTTTCATACAACTCTCTTCGACTTTCTTATGTGAATTAGACTTCTACATCAGCTACAAGTGATTTTTGGTACTCCTTGGCATTGAAAGATCACTTCCATTGGCTCTTGGAGGTTTGGTTTTATTTGGTGCTCTTTGATGTATTTTCATTAAATTTGCATAGGCATTTTACTTGTTAAGGCTTGAAAATCATTTTCAGATCTGAGAGTATTTAATTTCCATCATAAATTAGACCTCAAAACATTCAAATATCATTTTGTCCCAAGATCTCAAACCTAGGGCTTCAAAAACAACGATTTTCGCTAAATTTGGCCTTATTGACTCTATAAACTTGCACTATAGGTGTGTTGTGAAGGATATTTTTGCATTAATTTGCTTTTATCAGGGTAATCATTTTCTTCCCCTTATAAAAATCTTCACGACACCATTTTATCCGGCTCTTGTAGTGAAAATTTTGCAAAAAACTACACATTTTGGCTATTTTGGCCCTAGGGTTTGACCTAGTTTGCACTCCAAGCGTGTTGTGATCAATTTTATGGATTGAGGTGACTAATATTATTGATATTATTTTTTTTACCTCCTAAAATTTCTTACAACACCCTTCTAGCTAGGTCTTGGAGTTGAAAAAAATCTGAAAAATAACCTATTTTTGCTATATTTTCACTAGGGTTTTACCTTAAGTGGTACTAAAAGCGTGTTGTGCTAGGTATTTTGGCACCAAGTGGCTGTTATTACTTATATTATTCCCTTTCCATCATCATTTTCCTCACAACACCCTTTGTTATGCTCTTTTACATTGAATTTTGGTGAAAAAAGTGCCTATTTCGACATATTTTCACTATATTTTGACTTGGCATTATCTTGGATTTGCATCAAGAGTGTGTTGAGAGTGATTATATTGCTCTTTTGGACTGATATCAGACATATAACTTGCTTCCCTTGACTGAAATTCTCACAGCACCCTTTGTTTCATTCATTTGCATTGAAAAGAGTACAAAAAATCAAGCATTTTGGCCGTCAATCATATCCTTCTCCTAGGATTTATTCTGTTAGTTTGTGCATTGTGTGTTGTATGCCTTTGTATAATATTTATGACATGATGTCCTAAAAAAAATATCCCTTTGAGAAGAAGTAAAATATTAATGGGATCCAGTGCTCTTGAAGAAGTTGGTACTTTGGACACCTTCTTTACAAAGGGAGAAACTCAAATTGTGCAAGATATTATACATCCTCCAAACTCAATGGAAGAACAAACTTTTCATGATGTTGATAACACTATTGAGGCAACGGGATATGTATCTGATGAGAAAATAGAAAATTTGGATAAAGACCTAGCTGAATTTCAAACATTTATGGAAAATGAGAGAATAACTGAAGAAGCCGTTCCTACAATTCATAATATAAGAGAGTTGATAAAAGAAGGACATGATGGTGTTAATGCACTTCGTGGCCTAGCACATACTTTACAAACCAATATCATGTCGATAACCGAATGTGTGCAAATGATAAATAACACTTTATCACCATCTCATACTCAAGATTCCATACCTATACCAAATACAGGAATATCCACTTTTACATCAACGATCTTAACAACTAATGCAAATGCTTGTAGTAATGCTACCACTGGTATTGGAGTATACAATGGCACTAATTACAAAGCTATGGGATTTAATTATCAAAATTTGATTCCTAAAGGGACATCTTCTATGAATAATTGTTCTCAACCTCATATCTATTCCACTCATTTCTAGTTACCTATTACGTACTTGCAACCATCTTCCACCTATCATTATGGCCAACCACCATTATCTCAACCTCCACATATTGTATCTCAAGCTCAATCACCTCCCCACCTTGGTTCTAATTCCTCACAACAAACTGCATCTCCCAATGATGCCATCCTAAACCAACTTTTACAGGGCATGACTTCTTTGCAACAAAAGGTAACAAATTTGACAAATTCTTCGTAGCCTAATCTTCCAACACATCATGCCCATAATCCGTTATCCTATGCAATCTTGAGAACCCCTATGCCTGAGAGGTTTGAGACTCCTCACTTTGAAAAATATGGTGGAAAAGGAGATCCCAATATTCATGTGGCAGCATTCATAGCTATGTGTAGTGATTTTTATTTTGAAGAGGATTTGTTAGCAAAACTTTTCCTGCAATCTCTCAAAGATACTGCTTTAGAATGGTTTTCCTCTTTGCCTCTGAATTCAATACACTCCTTTTCGTAGTTGATTGATCAATTTTTACAACATTTTCAAGCAAATATCAGACCCCACGTCACTCTTATTGACTTGGTTCAATGCAAACAAGGTCCCAAAGAAAAGATGACTGAATTCATTAGTCGGTATCAAGGCCTTTATGTGCAGATTCAATATCAAATGAAAGATGAGGATGTTCAGAAGATATTCATTACAAACCTACAACCTAATATTCGTGATAAGATCCTCTTAATGAAGTATAACTCCTTTCAATATTTATGCACCGCCCTTCGTGATTATCAACTTTCGTCTAGTCAGTATGAAAACTAAAACTCATCGGCTCAAAGTGGTCAATCCATGGGAGGATCATTACAAAGCAACTTTAAAAGGAACAATAATAGGGGTTTCATCAAGATCAATGGACCAAATACGAATGTGTCTGCTATAAATAATCCAAAGAAAACATCATATCAACCAAGAAAGGCCAAATTTAGCGAAAATCGTTGTTTTTGAAGCCCTAGGTTTGAGATCTTGGGACAAAATGATATTTGAATATTTTGAGGTCTAATTTATGATGGAAATTAAATACTCTCAAATCTGAAAATGATTTTCAAGCCTTAACAAGTAAAATGCCTATGCAAATTTAATGAAAATGCATCAAAATTGTTCTTTTTTGTTGAAATTTTCTATGTAAAAATGCAAATATTTTAAATCTAAATGCAAATTCGCACTAAAATACAAGACTATAGCCAAATTCAAATTTGAATGAGCCTATAAAATTAGTTGAAAAATCTGATAAAAGATTTTTCCTACAAACCCTAGATTTTGGAATTACTAGGTTATATAAAATTGTCAAAATTTCCACAAAACCCTAGCAATTACATGATAAAAATGCAATGTAAATTTCTGATTTTTTTGGATTTTTCTATATTTTATATCATATTTGATGCAAAATCATAAATTAGGAAAATTTAGGAAGAATTGATGCAATTTAGTAAGCCAAACAATGCAATTTTTTTGTATTTTGCCAATTTTTCTATTTTATTTTTTTTGAATTTTTCTCAATGCAATAAAATGAATGACCAAATGAATGAATGAAATCACACCAAATTTGAAGACAAACACTTAGCAAGTTTCAATTTAAGTCCAAAAACACAGGTTCACCAAAATGTTTAGGGTAAAATTAGATTTGTTAATCTTTTGTTGTTTAGATGTTAAAACCCTCCTTTCCACTAAACATTAAAGGATTTAGGGTCGAGTGGTGAGCACTATCATACCCTAGGTCACTTACAAATGAAGAGAAAATTGGATTAGGGAATTAATTATCAATTTTTCCTTCTCTTATGTCCAATTAACCATTAAAACCCTAATTATGCAAATACGACAACAAATTGACGAATAACAGAAAAAGCTTTTGTAGACGAGAGTAAAATGGCAAATCATAGAATACCTATTTTTGGGGTTTCAAGGTGGAACAGTCAGAGACTAAGGTGTGGGTGCCCAAGTCCAAGGTACCTACTTTTTTAGGGAATCTGGACCTCCTTCCGACACTGATCAACCCTGTAACTTCTGTTTCCCGAGATCTGTCTGCGGAGGACACTGTTGTGGGTGCCCTAATCTTGGAAGTGCTCCTTTGTCTGACTTTTCTTCAGATCCCAAATCCTTGATGCCTACCAATCCTTCCTACAACTCCACTTTTCCCAAATGTGACACCTGGAACCTATAATTACAAGACTTGGTTTGGGGGTTGTGGTGTTTAGAGGCTTGCCTTAGTCAAGCCCCATAGGACACTTAAGTCTCTGAACACCGTTGTCAGATAAAGAGGGTGTGCCTTTGTGAGGCAGAGGCCAAAAACTAAAGGAATCAATAATAAAAACACAATGATATGTCACCTTGTAGTGAAGCTCTCATGGAGGAAGATACTCTTCATACCATGAGGAGATTGATGCTCAAATCTACAAATATCAACACACAAAACATACAAGTCTGCTCTTGCAACACAATAGAAAGCCTTAAATCACCTTAAGAACACAATAGCTTGCTAGTCATCATCTAGTTTACAAATGAATGCCTACACATGCTTATATATGTACCTACAAGCATTCCCACCAAGATTTAAAAAAAAAACTTTACCATGTCAGCAAAAGAACCAACTAACGGTCATAAATTGACACCCATAAAATGGGGCGGCCCCAAAATAGGGTAGGACTAGGGCGCGGGTGCCCAAGTCCTCCCCCCTATTTTGGGTAGGGTACAACTCAAGGGGTCCACCTAGGTCCAATTTGTCATGGAACCTAGGTCTCATTCCATCGAGATGACAAAATATGAACTAAGATGTCTTAAATGCATACTGAAAACCCAGGAGCTAAACCTTATGAGGGAAAGCCCCAAAGGGGACATTTTCTGACATTACACTATGTTATTTCCTTGCTACTTTAGCTTGCATATGCACATAGTGTCATACATTGGCTAAAGTGGGGGCTAAATGTAACGTAGAAAATTACATACACTTGCAATTTCATGCTACATTTAGTAACTACTTTGGTGTTTACATCTTCTCTCCGCATAATAGGCTAGGTTTGTGTGATTTTGGTTTATTTCTTCTACTCTTCCTGAAAGTTCATTATGATGCCTAAATGTTTACATGGTCCTAAGGTGCCTTGTATGACCAGGAGTTGGTTTTACCTGGACCTGAGCACTCTGCATGGACGTTGACATGTGCTACCGTCCTGCGTCTATTTGCTAATAGGTATCCATTTTTGGGCATTACAACACATCTTGGGTGATCATGAGGATTCCTTGTAACACCTTTTGAAGGTCGCAGAATGACTCCTTGCATGTCATTTTGGGATTTTTCCCTCTTAGAAGTGTATTGGAAAGAGTTTGAAACAATTTTTATTCACACTCTCTCAATCTTGGACACACTTTGGCTTTCATACAACTCTCTGCTACTTTCTTATGTGAATTAGACTTCTACATCAGCTACAAGTGATTTTTGGTACTCCTTGGCATTGAAAGATCACTTCCATTGGCTCTTGGATGTTTGTTTTTATTTGGTGCTCTTTGAGGAGGCTCTCTTCACTAGTGTTTTGAAGCTATACATTATCTTTGAGCTCTTGGGGAGTTTGTTGCCTCTTCTTGGTGTTGATATTGGTGAGTTTGTTCCTTGTTGCACTTAGAATAGTTTTATTTCAAATATTTATGGTGTAGATGACCATTGTTGTACCTTGCTTGCTTGATGTAGACCACCATTTTTGCATTTTTGTTAGGTGTAGACCACCATTTATTTTCATTTCACAGGCTACTTATTGTGGTTTTCTCTCCCTGTAGACCAGGGAAGGAACTATTGTTGATTTACTTGTTTTAATTATTGTTCTTACCTTCTTAGATACACTTAGGATAAAAACACACACGCTTTTCCTTTCAATTTCTATGCTATATCTTGAATTGATGCTTGTAAAGGTAGAAATACCAACATTAAGACTTAACTGAGTCAAGTCCCCAAGCAACCCCTATTGTTATATGGAGCCAAGTCAGACTCGTAGGTTAAGTTTACCCCACTTTTATTAGTGTGGTTTCCCCCCAATTATTTAACGGTGTCAAGGGGTAGCACCCCTTGCAGGGGTTTGGGGGCAGCACCCCCAAGACGGGGTCAAGGGGCAGTGTCGCCCCTTGTACGGTCTAGGGGCAGTGCCCCTGAAACCTTCAACAATTTTTTATTATTTTATTAAGGTGTCGAGAGTTACTTTTCTATTGGCTAACATAAAAAACCCTAATTTTGTAACCGACATAAAGCTTGATAAAAGCGGCTAAGGGTTAGGGTTTCTATTGATTGATTGTAGCATTTTATAGCGGTATTGAGTTGCAAGGATTGCTGGTTGTAATTGGTTTGATTTACTGGATAATAATATTGGACTGTCTGTTGGTGGATGTAGCCTGAGTTTGGGTGAACCACGTTAAAACTTGTCTCTCGTTGTTATTATTTCTGTGTATTTCCATTCCTCTGTTTAACCTTTATTTGTATTTAATTGATATCTTCTGTCAGCTAACTCTAGCAAGTGGTATCAGAGTGGGTTGTGTTTGATTATCATCTGTAGAAAGGTCTCATGGTTGAGTGGGAGCAATGGTAGACGAGGGTAAATTGAAGGTAGATAAATTCAATGGGCAGAACTATTAGTTATGGAAGATGCAGATGGAGGATTATCTCTATCAGATAGATTTATGGAGGTCACTGGAAGGAATATCCAAGAAACTAGCAGTAATGACTGATGAGGATTGGAATCTTCTAGACAGAAAGGCACTAGGA
This sequence comes from Cunninghamia lanceolata, assembly GCA_027924645.1. Classification (NCBI taxonomy): domain Eukaryota; kingdom Viridiplantae; phylum Streptophyta; class Pinopsida; order Cupressales; family Cupressaceae; genus Cunninghamia; species Cunninghamia lanceolata. Next base: position 11,530,275 of record BSBN01001466.1, on the reverse strand, counting down.
ACCATTCGTTTGTGCCTGGCACCATCTGTGGCATTCAATATAATAGAAGAAATGACAACAAGTGAACTGATGAAAGCTTTGGCTAAATTATATGAAAAAACCCTCAGCCTCAAATAAGGTATTTCTCATGAAGCATTTGTTTAATTTAAAAATAATTGAAGGTGGATCTGTGACAGATTATTTAAATGAGTTTAATACGATTACCAGTAAGTTAACTTCTGTAAAAGTGAAATTTGATGAAGAGGTGAGGGCTCTCTTTATATTATGTTCTTTGCCAGAAAGCTAGAATAGCTTGGTAATGGCTGTAAGTAACTCTGTCTCTGGTTCAAACACTTTGAAATTTGATGATGTTGTTGGTGTTATCCTTAGCGAGGAAATGCGACAAAAATTCTCAGGAGTGTCAACATCAGGTAGTGTTTTGAATGCAGAAAGAAGGGGTAGATCAAAGGAGAGAGGAAAAGGTTCTGGAGGTCATGGGAAGTCACAAGGAAAATCAAAGGACAAGAGGTCCCAATCCAGAGGACCAAAAGATTGCTAGTACTATGGGAAACTAGGTCATCTGAAGAAAGATTTCTAGTCTCGGAAGAATAAAGGAGACAAACAAGAAGGCAATAAGGAGGCAAATGTGGTAAGTAATAAATCTAAAGATGATGCTTTGATTCTTTCCCTAGATAATGCTAATGATTCATGGGTTTTAGATTTAGGGGCCTCATTTCATGCTACACCCTATAGAAGTTATTTTCTTGATTATGTCTAAGGGGATTTTGGGTTGGTTTATTTGGGAGATAATGAACCCTGTCAGATTGTTGGAAAGAGAAGAATCAAGATTAAGTTGCAGAATGGCAATCATTGGCTACTACAAGAGGAAAGGCGCATTCCAAGGCTGAGTAGGAATTTAATTTCAGTAGGGCAGCTACTTGATGAAGGTTGCATTGTTACATTTACTGATAAAAATTAGAAGTTTCAAGAGGTGCCTTAATAGTAGAAAAAGGTGTGAAAGTATGCACCTTATATCTTTGTGCAGGTCATATTGTTCCTTCTACTTTAGCTGTTGTAGAGAAAAAATAAATAGGTTTAGGAATATTTGTTACAGGTTCGCAGGAAGAGACTGAAATAGTTGCTGCAGGTTCTGAGACAACACTATGGCATAACAAACTTGGGCATATGAGTGAAAAAGGTATGAAGGTACTTTATTCTAAGAAATTTTTACTAGGTCTGAAATTTATTAATATGGATTTTTGTGAAAGTTGTGTGTATGGCAAACAAAAGAGAGTCAGTTTTCTCAAGGATGGGAAGCAAAAGAAAGATGAATAGTTGGAGCTTGTGCATATAGATGTATGGGGTCCTGTTAGGGTTAGCCAGTAGAAGATATCAATTAAATGCAAATAAAGATTAAACAGAGAAATGGAAATACACAGAATTAATAATAGCGAGAGACAAGATTTAACATGGTTCACCCAAACTCAGGCTACATCCACCAAACAGAGGGTCCAATATTATTATCCAGTAAATCAAAATGATTACAATCAGCAATCCCTGCAACTCAATACCACTGCAAATGCTACAATACAATGCCCAAACCCTAACCCTTGGCCACCTTTTATCAAGCCTTTTTGTCGGTTACAAAAATTAGGGTTTTCTTATGTCGGTCATAAAAAATAGGATTTTTTTAAGTCGGCCCGAACCCCAGCTAGGATACATGGCTAGTGTACAGTACTTTTCTGATCAGTCGCCACCTACCAACAATCTCCCACTTGGAGACTGATCAGGCTCCACACCAACACAATCTCCCACTTGGAGACTGATCCTGGATGACACTGCTGCACATGCAGCTCCTACTGGAAAGAAGCACCCTGGACTCTACTGTTCTATTTTTGTTGTTTTCAGTCTACAAGACCAACCAAAGCTGAAGAGGAGCTCAGCTTCTCCCTTGTCACTGCCTTTGTAAACATATCCACTGGATTTTTATCTGTATGTATCTTTTCCAGCCTTAACTGTCCATTATCCAACACGGACCGAATGAAGTGATACCTCAACTATATGTGTTTGGTCTTTGAATGCAAGGCAGAATTCTTCGCAAGATGTATGGCACTCTGACTATCTATATACAAAGAACTGTTAGCCTGTTGTTTACCCAATTCTTCCATGAAAGATTGCAGCCATATCATCTCCTTGCTTGCCTCTGTTGCAGCTACATATTCTGCCTCTGTGGTGGATAAAGCAACCACCTTTTGCAACCTGGAAATCTAACTCACCGATGTTCCACCTACAGTAAAGACATAACCTGTAGTACTCTGCCTGGTATCAATATCCCCTGCCAAATTTGAGTCTACATAACCTACTAAATCAGTATTAGAGCCCCCAAAACATAAGTGTTTATTAGATGTACCTCTCAAATATCGGAGAATCCATTTGACCGCATTCCAATGCTCAAATCCGGGATGACTCATACCTGCTAATGACTCTGACAGCATGTGTAATATCCGGTCTCATGCATACCATGGCATACATTAAACTTCCTACAGCTGAAGCATATGGAACCTTGGATATTTTTTCTTCCTCCTCTTGTGTCTTTGGACACATCTCCTTAGTCAATTTCAAATGACTAGGCAAAGGTGTGCTGACAGCTTTTGCATTCTCCATATGGAATCTCTGCAACACCTTTTCAACATAAGCAACCTGAGATAGAGTCAATTTTCTGTTCTTCCTATCTCTGCAAATTTTCATACCAAGGATTTGTTTTACTGCCCCCAAATCCTTCATATCAAATGACTGTGCTAACTAATGTTTTAACTCTCTGATGTGATCCATGTTAGACCCAGCTACAAGCATGTCATCAACATATAAACATAAAATAATGTAGCTGTCATTATCGAACCTCTTAAAATAAACACAATGGTCAGAATTACACCTGTTATAGCCTTGCTCAGCCATAAAACTATCAAATTTTAAATACCATTGTCGAGGTGCTTGTTTCAGGCCATACAAACTCTTCTTCAATCTGCATACTTGTTTCTCCTTACCTTTGACTTCAAATCCCTGTGGTTGTGCCATGTATATCTCCTCCTCCAAATCACCATGGAGAAAGGCAGTTTTCACATCTAGCTGTTCCAAATACAAATCTTCAGCAACCACAATACTTAAAACAGTACGAATAGAAGTCATCTTGACAACCGGAGAAAAGATCTCATCAAAATCAATGCCCTATTTCTGTGCAAATCCTTTTACAACTAACCTGGCCTTAAATCTTTTCTTACCTCCATCTTCCTCTTTCAACCTGTAAATCCATTTGTTTGGTAAAGCCTTTTTACTTGCAGGTAACTTACATAATTCCCAAGTCTAATTTTTCAGCAAGGAGTCCATTTCTTCTTTCATGGCAAGCTCCCACTGAACTTGTGTATTCACCTGCATAGCTTCATCATACCCTTCTAGTTCACCAGCATCTATTAACAAAATAGAATACAAAGAGGGAGAAAACCTTTCAAGAGGTCTACTTATCCTTGTTGACCATCTAACATTCACTGGAGTTTGTGGTATTTCTGGTTGCTGTTGCGGAGCATGAGGAGCCACTGGAACATCACTATTTGGAGTATCATCCAGCACCACATAATCCTTTTCTTTCTTCTCATGCTGCTACAACTGATCTTTGTACAACACCTTCTCATTGAATATAACATCCCTACTTCTCACAATTTTTTGATTTTCAAAATCCCAAAGCCTATAACCAAATTCATCAATGCCATATCCAACGAAGGTACATTTTTTTGATTTCACATCCAACTTGGTTCTATTTTCAGAATCTATATGTGCAAATGCTTCACAGCCGAAGGTTTTCAGAAAAGAATAGCTCACCTTCTTACCTGTCCATGCTTCCTCTGGAATACCACAGCCCAAAGGAACTGAAGGACCTCTATTAATTAAATATACAGCAGTGTTGACAGCCTCTGCCCACATGTTTAAAGGCAGCCCAGCATGCAATCTCATGGTCCTTGCACGCTCCATTATTGTCCTATTCATGCGTTCAGCCACTTCATTTTCCTGTGGAGTCCCTAGAACCATTTTCTGCCTATGAATTCCATTAAAGGAACAATAATCTTCAAATTCTTTGCTGCAATACTCACCGCCATTATCAGATCTGAGATATTTTAATCTTTTACCTGTCTCATTCTCAACCAAGCTTCTCCATTTTTTAAATGTTTCAAATACATCAGATTTCTATCGAAGGAAATAAATCCAGACCTTCCTAGTTGCATCATCTATGAATGTAACATAATACTGAGAGCCACCGAAAGAAGATACCTGAGCTGGTCCCCATACATCTGTATGCACAAGCTCCAATTTTTCATTTTTCTTTTTCTTCCCATCTTTGAGAAAACTGACTCTCTTTTGTTTTCCATACACACAACTTTCACAGAAATCCATATTAATACATTTCAGACCTGGTAAAACTTTCTTAGAATGAAGTACCTTCATACCTTTTTCACTTATATGCCCAAGTCTGTTATGCCACAGTGTTGTTTCAGAACCTACAGCAACTTTTCTAGTCTCTTCCTGCAAACCTGCAGCAACTGTTCCTAAACCTATTTGTTTTTCCTCTATAACATCTAAAGTAGAAGGAACAGTATGACCTGTACAAAGATATAAGGTGCCTACTTTCACACCTTTTGCTACTACTAAGGCACCTTTTGAAACCTTCCAATTTTTATCAGTAAATATAACAGTGCAACCTTATTCAGTTAGCTGCCCTGCTGAAATTAAATTCCTACTGAGCCTTGGAACATGCCTTACCTCTTGTAGTAGCCAATGATTCCCATTCTGCAACTTAATCTTGATTCTTCCTTTTCCAACAATCTGACAGGGTTCGTTATCTCCCAAATAAACTAGCCCAAAATCCCCTTAGACATAATCAAGAAAATAACTTCTATGGGGCGTAGCATGAAATGAGGCCCCTGAATCTAAAACCCATGAATCATCAACATTATCTAGGGAAAGAATCAAAGCGTCATCTTCAGATTTATTACTTACCACATTTGCTTCCTTATTGCCTTCTTGTTTGTCTCCTTCTTTATTTTTCTGAGACCAGCAATCTTTCTTCAGATGACCTAGTTTTTCACAGTACCAGCAATCCTTCTGTCCTCTGGTTTGGGATCTTTTGTCCTTTGATTTTTCTCGTGACTTCCCATGACCTCCAGAACCTTTTCCTCTCTCCTTTGATCTGCCCCTGCTTTCTGCATTCAAAACACTGCCTGATTTGGATCCACCTGAGTTTTTCTTACGAATTTCCTCACTCAGAATAACACCAACAACATCATCAAATTTTAGGGTATTTGAACCAGAAACAGAGTTACTAACCACCATTACCAAACTATCCCAGCTTTCAAGCAATGAACATAATATCAAGAGAGCTCTAACTTCTTCATCAAATTTTACATTTATAGAAGTCAATTGACTGACAATCGTATTAAATTTATTTAAATGATCTGTCACAGATCCACCTTCAACCATTTTCAGATTAAACAAATGCTTCATAAGAAATACCTTATTTGAGGCTGAGGGTTTTTCATACAATTTTGCCAAAGCTTTCATCAAACCATCTGTTGTCTTCGCTTCCGTTATATTGAATGCCACCAACGGTGCCAGGCACAACTGAATGGTTCCCAGTGCCTTTCTGTCAAGAAGATTCCAATCCTCATCAGACATTGTTGCCGGTTTCTTGGCTACTCTTTCCAACGGCATCCATAAATCCTTTTGATAGAGGTAATCCTCCATCTGCATCTTCCATAACTGATAGTTCTGCCAATTGAATTTATCGACCTTCAATCTTCCCTTGTCCGCCATTGCTCCCAGTCAACCGTGAGACTTTCCTGCAGATGATAATTAAACACAACCCGCTCTGATACCACTTGTTAGGGTTAGCTGGCAGAAGATATCAATTAAATGCAAATAAAGATTAAATAGAGAAATGGAAATACACAGAATTAATAATAGCGAGAGACAAGATTTAACGTGGTTCACCCAAACTCGGGCTACATCCACCAAACAGAGAGTCCAATATTATTATCCAGTAAATCAAAATGATTACAATTAGCAATCCCTACAACTCAATACCGCTGCAAATGCTACAATACAATGCCCAAACCCTAACCCTTGGCCACCTTTTATCAAGCCTTTTTGTCGGTTACAAAAATTAGGGTTTTCTTATGTCAGTCATAAAAAATAGGATTTTTTTTTAAGTGTACAGTACTTTCTTGATCAGTCACCACCTATCAATAGGTCCGGCTCAAGTATCTTCTCTTGGTGGCTCTCGATATTATGTTACATTCATAGATGATGCAACTAGGAAGGTTTGGATTTATTTCCTTATGCAAAAATCTGATGTATTTGAAACATTTAAGAAATGGAGAAGCTTGGTTGAGAATGAGACAGGTAAAAGATTAAAATGTCTCAGATTTGATAATGGTGGTGAGTATTGAAGCAAATAATTTGAGGATTATTGTTCCTTTAATAGAATTCATAGGTAGAAAATGATTCTAAAGACTCCACAGGAGAATGGAGTGGCTGAACACATGAATAGGACAATAATGGAGCGTGCAAGGACCATGAGATTGCATGTTGGGCTGCCTTTAAATATGTGGGTAGAGGTTGTCAATACCGCTGTATATTTAATTAATAGAGGTCCTTCAGTTCCTTTGGGTTGTGGTATTCCAGAGGAAGCATGGATAGGTAAGAAGGTGAGTTATTCTTTTCTCAAAACTTTCAGATGTAAAGCATTTGCACATGTAGATTTTGAAAATAGAACCAAGCTAGATGCAAAATCAAAAAAATGTATCTTCATTGGATATGGCATTGATGAATTTGGTTATAGGCTTTGAGATTTTGAAAATCAGAAAATTGTGAGAAACAGGGATGTTGTATTCAATAAGAAGGTGTTGTACAAAGATCAGTTACAGCAGCATGCGAAGAAAGAAAAGGATTATGTGGTGCTAGATGATACTCCAGATAGTGATGTTCTAGTGGTTCCTCATGCTCCGCAACAGCAACAAGAAATACCACAAACTCTAGTGAATGTTAGACAGTCAACAAGGCTAAGTAGACCTCCTGAAAGGTTTTCTCCCTCTTTGTGTTCTATATTTATTAATAGATGCTGGTGAACTAGAAGGGTATGGTGAAGCTATGTAGGTGGATACAGAGGTTCAGTGGGAGCTTGCAATGAAAAAAGAAATGGACTCCTTGCTAAAAAATTAGACTTAGGAATTATGTAAGTTGCCTACAGATAAAAAGACTTTACCAAACAAATCAGTTTATACGCTGAAAGAGGAAGATGGAGGTAAGAAAAGATTTAAAGCCAAGTTAGTTGTAAAAGGATTTGCACAAAAAAATGGCATTGATTTTGATGAGATTTTTTCTCCGGTTGTTAAGATGACTTCTATTTGTATTGTTTTAAGTATTGTGGCGACTGAAGATTTGCATTTGGAATAGCTAGATGTGAAAACTACTTTTCTCTATGGTGATTTGGAGGAGATATATATGGAACAACCACAGGGATTTGAGGTCAAAGGTAAGGAGAAATTGGTGTGCAAATTGAAGAAGAGTTTGTATAGCTTGAAACAAGTACCTTGGCAATGGCATTTGAAATTTGATAGTTTTATGGCTGAGCAAGGCTACAGTCAGTGTAATTCTGACCATTGTGTTTATTTTAAGAGATTGGATAATGATAGCTACATTATTTTATGTTTATATGTTGATGAAATGCTTGTAGCAAGGTCTAACATGGATCACATAATAGAGTTAAAACAACAGTTAGCACAGTCATTTGCTATGATGGATTTGGGGGTAGCAAAACAAATCCTTAGTATGAAAATTTGCAGAGATAAAAAGAACAAAAAATTGACTCTATCTCAGGATGATTATGTTGAAAAGGTGATGTAGAGATTCCATATGGAGAATGCAAAAGTTGTCAGCACACCTTTGCCTAGTCATTTGAAATTGACTAAGGAGATGTGTCCTAAGACACAAGAGGAGAAAGAAAAAATGTCTAAGGTACCATATGCTTCAGCTGTAGGAAGCTTAATGTATGCCATGGTATGCACGAGACTAAATATTGCACATGTTGTAGGATTCGTAAGCAGGTATATAAGTAATCCCGAATTAGAGCATTGGAATGCAGTAAAATAAATTCTCAGATATTTGAGAGGTACATCCAATAAACACTTATGTTTTGAGGGCTCTAATACTGATTTAGCAAGTTATGTAGATTCAAATTTGGCAGGGGATATTGATACCAGGCGAAGTACTACAGGTTATGTCATTACTGTAGGTGGGATAGTAGTGAGTTGGATCTCATAGTTGTAAAAGGTGGTTACTTTATCCACCATAGAGGCAGAGTATGTAGCTACAACAGAGGCAAGCAAGGAGATGATGTGGCTACAATCTTTCATGGAAGAATTGGGCAAACAATAGGCTAACAGTTCTTTGTATACAAACAGTTAGAGTGCCATACATCTTGCAAAGAATTATGCCTTGCATTCAAAAACCAAACACATACAGCTCATGTATCACTTCATTTGATCGGTGTTGGATGATGGACAGTTACGACTGGAAAAGATTCATACAAATGAAGATCCAATGGATATGTTTACAAAGGCAGTGACAAGGGAGAAGCTAAGCTCCTCTTTAGCTTCGGTTGGTCTTCAAGACTGAAAACAAAAAAATTATAACAATAGAGTCCAAGGTGCTTATTTTCAGTGAGAGCTACAGGGTTAGCTGTGTTATGATCAGTCTCCAAGTGGGAGATGATATGGTGTGGAGTCTAATCAGTCTCCAAGTGGGAGATTGTTGTTATATGGAGCCAAATCAAACTCAAAGGTTAAGTTTACCCCACTTTTATCGGTGCAGTTTCCCCCCAAATTATTTAATGGGGTCAAGGGGCAACGCCCCTTGAAGGGTCCAGGGGTAGCACCCTTAGCACGCTCCCTGTCGCGATATAAGGTGGGGTTGAGAGGAAACACCTCTGAAACCTCCAATATTTTTTTATTATTTTATTAAGGTGTCGGGAGTTATTTTTATATTGGCCGACATAAAAAATGCTATTTTTGTAACTGACATAAGGCTTGATAAAAGCGGCTAAGGGTTAGGCTTTTTGTTGATGTATTGTAGCATTTTGCAATGGTATTGAGTTGTAAGGATTGTTGGTTGTAATCAGTTTGATTTATTGGATAATAATATTGGACTATCTGTTGGTGGATGTAGTCCGAGTTTGGGTGAACCATGTTAAAACTTCTCTCTCACTATTATTATTTCTTTGTATTTCCATTCCTCTGCTTAATCTTTATTTGCATTTAATTGATATCATCTATCGGCTAACCCTAACAGCCCCACCATTTTTCCTCTTCCTTTTGTAGGTTCTTAGAGTGTATATCTTACAATTGCACAAAGGTTTTGTATTCCTTCCTTTGTACTTCTCCCTCTTCATTTTCCTTAGTTTAATTCATCTTCTTTTCATTTCTATATAAACTAGATTTCACTAGGTATAGTTTTAGTTGCAATTTGTACTGTGCAAGTTTTTTAGGTTCATCTAGACTTGACAATTTTAGTTTTACACATATTTTGGACTCCAGTACCCCGTGCAAATGTCCTCTTCGAGCACTGTCATCCAAGCCAGTGATCCCATACATCTAGTTATAGGTTCCATTTCAGTTCTCCTTTTTACCTATATCATTCATTTTTCCAAATTCTATTTATAGTTAGTTCATTTTAGCATTATGTTAATTTTCCCTCCATTGTCAATTACCTATTCAAGTTGCATTGCTTTGGCAAGGACTCGTAGTGGTTCTATAGTAAACTAGAATAGGTTACTTTGTTACACATATGGTTCATAGGGTTGTCATTGATGTCAACACCGTCACTAGGTTGTTATTGATGTCAACACTATCATGATGGTGTGATGGTGTTCGTGGTTGGATGTCATGCCCCATCCAGCAAGAGAAGAAGAGCAAGAGAAGATACAGTGAGAAGAAGAGTAGGAGAAGAAGATTCAATTCATGGTTGGATGTCATGTCCCATCTAGCAAGAGAAGAAGATATAGTGAGAGGAAGACCAAGAGAAGAAGATACAGTTCATGGTTGGATGTCATGTCCCATCCAGCAAGAGAAGAAGAGCAAGAAAAGAAGATACAGTGAGAAGAAGAGTAAGAGAAAGGAGAAGATATAGTTCATATTAAGATGGAAATTAGAAACACAAAGATGTTCAAATGTGTTGCTGATGCTACTAATGGCCTATAATATGTATGATCCAAGTTCCATGATGATTGCATTACCAAAAGAGTGTTATGTTGTTGATTGTTTGAAGACAGTGTCACCTTTGTGAAGATGGTATGTACAAGACAATGGAATGCTCTGTATTCCTCCGCATTTGCAGATATGGCCATGCAGTTTTGGAATTGTGTTCAAGATGCAGTGAAGATGATAATTCCAAGTTTTTAGATCATTTGTCCTTCCACTGTGAAAGTTATGCATGATAGAGTACCGGCATGTGTTCTGGCAGAATATGCTAGTGTTGAAGGCTTGTTGGAATGCTCCACATTCCTCTGGAAATGAATGATTACACTTATAGTTTTAAGTACATATCTATGGATGTGTATTACATGCTTGAACCTTGTAGTTTCAAGATTCTTGGTGGTCCATAACTCAGTTTTTCAAATGACAGCATGTGGCAGTGTGTTCTGGATGATAGATTGTTCTCAGTGTTAATGATTGAAGCTATGCAGCACAATTATTTGATGTGTGGTGGCAAAGGAGTGTTTGGGGATGTTGTATGAGTCATGTGGACTCATCTAGAAAAGTTTCATGAAGATCTTTCTCATTTCCAGTACCACACAAGTTTTTCAAGTTGATGTGGCCGTTATACTTCAAGTCTTCATGTGTTTTGCTTAAAGTTATCCTATTTCCAAATGAGCGAAGTGTGTTGATGTAATTCCTTGGTGCTTGAAGTTGTGAAGGATGTTTTGGACCTAGTTAGGCAAGTGTTGGTGTCTGCAAGGCATGGATCTTCTACTGGTGTAACGTGTGGCTTCACTTAGGACCTATCTTCTACATGTTTCATATTGTGTGTTGTCTGGCCAGCTTGTAAATGCATTTTCCATATTGTATATGGCCGAAAAGCAATGTAAAAAATGTAATATCATGTATAAATAGTGAATCAAATTGAGTGAGGTGAGGTGTGATTGCAAGTGGATTGAAAAGTGTGCAAGTAGATAAAAAGCAAAATAAATGCATTGTTGATGTGTGACTGAAGGAGAAAGAGCAGAAGTTGTTGATGCTATTCGGATTCATCTTGAAGACATATTTGTGATAGTGATCAAGTATAGAGTGTGCCTAACTAATTAGATCATCAGAAGAAAGTGTGAAGAGGTAGAAGTGCAATCATCAAAAGTGTGAGTTTTAATGTTAGTTTTCAGACAGTAGAAAGATTGTCATACTGTAATCTTTTGTAAGTGTGTTCTCATTTAAGGGAATAGTAGCTTCCTTGGGAGTGACCCTAAAACAAAGTATTTAGGGAGTATAAGCTTCCTTGGGAGTGACCTTAAATCAAAGTACTTCAGGGAGTAGAAGCTTCCTTGCTAGGTTTTAGCCCTAAAGCAAAGTTATTCTTTGAGCTTCATATATTGTAAGTTAATCGTCACCATGGTTTTTCCCTTCTAGGGTTTTCAACGTATATCTAGTGTTATGTGTTGATGTACATTGTGTTAATCTTTCATGTTCATGTTAATGTTGTGATGCTTATGTTTTAAATCTACTCCGGATAAGTTGAAGTTGTTAAAACTAAAGATTGTTTAGATATTGATTCACCCCCCTCTTGGTATCTTGGTGTGTTCAACAATTGGTATCAGTGCCAAGTTCCTCTTAGGGAATCTTAACCACTTGAGGAAGGTCTAGGATGGCACAAAATGGATCCAACAAGATACCTAGGTTTGATGGAACAAATTATGCTTTCTGGAAGATAATGATGGAAGATTATATCAATTCTCTAGGGTGTGGTGTTTGGGAATCGATCAAGTCAAGTTAAACTATTCCTGCTACTATTCCTACAGATACAAATGAAATTAAGAAGTATGATAACAATGCCAAGGCAAAGTTTTCTATCATGAGTGGGTTAGCTGATTCAGAACTTTCAAAGGTAATGAGTTGCAGTTCTACTCAAGAAGTTTGGGATAAACTTAAAACCATTTATGAGGGAGATAAGAAAGTAAAGCAAGCCAAGATGTAGATCTTTAAGAGCAAGTTTGAGAACCTAAAAATGTCAGAGGATGAAGACATTGTGAAAAAGAAGACTTGATGGAGAAGTGAAAGAAGATGAGGTTGTGAAAAAGGTTCTGAGATCTCTTCCCAAATCTTATAGTCGTAAGGTATCTATCATTGAGGAGGCTGTAGACTTGGATACTTACAATGTAGACAAATTGTTTGGTACCCTTACTACCTTTGAAATGAGAGAGTTTGGTAGTGATGCTCCAAAGAAATATGCTTCTTTTAAAACTAGTATGAAGACCAATGAAGAAGTTGTTGATGAAGATGAGAGCTCTGATGAAGTTGAAGCAAATTTTGTAAGAAGACTGAAGAAAGGTACTGGCAAATACAAAGGTAAGTTACCCTTCAAATGTTTTAATTGTGGAAAGGTTGGTCATTTTGCTTCTAAATGTCCTTTCAAAGAATCAAGGAGTAATAATAGGAGAGACAAGTTCAAGAGAAGTTTGTATTCCATAAAAAGTAATTATTCTTCAGAAAATGAGGATCATGATGATTCAAATGATGAAACACTTTTCATGGCCCTGAATGTTGGTAAGAAAAAGGATGATGCTAGAACTTGTGAGAAGACTAATGCCTTACAAACAAATCAAAAAAATGAAAGATCAATGGTTGTATGGATTGCCTTTCATGCAAAAGAAGAATCCAAGGCTTGGGTGATTGATAGTGGATACTCAAATCATATGACTAGTAACAACAAGAAGTTTATCAGCCTTGAGAAGTGGGATGATGGTGTTGTCCAGTTTGGTGGTGATGAGTCAGCACAAATCTATGGAAAAGGTGCTATAACTATTGATGGGAAGAATAGGACCGAGGATGTCCTCTATGTCAAAGGGCTAAAACACAATCTTCTCAATGTTAATCAGATGTGCAACAAAGGGTATAATCTCACCTTTCATTCCAAAGGTTGTGAGATCAAGAAGGCAGGATCTAGAAAATTAGTGGCAGAAAGTATCAAGACATATGGTGATATCTATCACCTGAAGGAGGTAAATGGAAGAACATGTTTGTTGGCTCAGTCCAGTGAAAGTTGGACATGACATAAGAGAATGGGACACAACACTTTTGATAATATGGTAAAAATTAGTTCTACTCATGCAGTGAGAGATATGCCTAAGATAATCAAGCCTACAAATGTAATATGCAGGGAATGTCAAATGGGAAAGCAAACAAAGACACTTCAAAATCAAGGAGTATTCTTCTTCAAAGCCATTGGAGTTGATTCATACTGATCTATGTGGGCCTACAAGAGTAAAGAGTCAACAAGGTGAGAGGTATTTCATGTTGCTTATTGATGATTATTCTAGAATGACTTGGGTTACTTAAGAGAAAAATCAGATGCCCTTGATAAATTTAAAGTGTTCAAAGCTATGGTTGAGAATGAAGTAGATGCCAAGATTAAATGTTTAAGGTCTGATAGAGGAGGTGAGTTTACTTCAAATCAATTTGAAAAGTTTTGTGAAGATAATGGTATTAGGAGACACCTATCAGCTCCTAGGATGCCTCAGCAAAATGAGGTAGTGGAAAGAAAGAACAGGACTGTGCAAGAGATGTCTAGGGCAATGTTGAAAGATGCAAATTTGCTTAATATGTACTCTAGAAGGATGCAATTCATACTTCTGTCTATCTAAATAATAGAGTGCAATTGAGGGTCAACAACACTAAGACTCCTTATGAGCTATGGTATGGAAGACCTCCCATAGTCAAATACTTCAGGATCTTTGGTAGAAAATGCTATATCAGAAGAGATGAAGAAGACTTAGGAAAGTTTGATTCAAGAAGTGATGAAGGAATATTTCTTGGCTACTCAACCAGAAGTAAGGCATATAGATGCTACAACAAGAGGTTGGGAAAGATGATTGAAAGCACAAATGTCAAGGTAGATGAAGACCTATATCAGATCTCACATGAATCAGAGGACTCTAAAACTGATATCTTTCCATGCATTGTAGATGAAGAAGAAGAAGTAAAAGAAGAAAAGGAACAAGAACCAGAGCAGATGCCTAAGACTCTAGAAAAGTATGTTTAAAAGAACCACTTAGTAGATTAGATCATTAGAAATAAGAATGAAGGTGTGTAGACACAAAGAAGGCTTGCTAAGACACATGAGCAAGTAAAGTTGTGTTTGTTATCAAGAATGGAACCCAAAAACTTTGATGAAGCCAACAAGGATGAAGGATGGATAAAAGCCATGGAAGAAGAATTGGATCAAATTGAGAAGAATCAGACATGGGAATTGGTTCCCAGACCAGCAAACATAAATGTTATAGGAAAAAAATGGGTGTTCTGGAACAAACTGAATGAAGAAGGTGAAGTTGTAAGGAATAAGGCAAGACTGGTATACAAAGGATACACATAAGTAGAAGGTATTGATTTTGAGGAGACTTTTTCTATAGTAGAAAGGATGGAGGCAATCAGAATGTTTCTTAATCTCATTGCTCATAAGAACTTCAAGGTATATCAGATGGATGTAAGTCAACATTTCCAAATGGTGATCTAGAAGAAGAGGTTTATATTGAACAACCAGATAGTTTCCATATATCAGACGATCCAGAAATGGTGTGCAGACTCAAGAAGGTTATGTATGGTCTTAAGCAAGAACCTAGAGCTTGGTATGCTAGGTTGGACAAGTACTTACTTCAGCAAGGCTTCAAGAAAAGTACTACAGCTAGCAATCTTTACATCAAGGAAGAAGGAAACATGATATTGATAGTTGCAGTATATGTTGATGACATCATCTTTGGTGGAGATGATGATATGTGTATGAGGTTTGCAGAGGAGATGCAAAAAGAGTTTGAGATGTCTATGATTGGTGAAATGTCTTTCTTCCTTGGACTTCAAATTTCTTAGCTAGATGGTGGTATCTTTATTTCTCAAGCTAAGTATGTCAAAGAGTTGTTGAAGAAGTTTGGTATGGAGGATTCAAAACTAGTGAGTACTGTTGGCAAGAGACACTACTTAGCATTGATAGGTGTTGTCATTAATGGCAACTAAGATCATCCCAATCATCTGCATAACAAAATTTGTTCATATCGGAAGTCAGAATCAGAATTTGTCTAAGTCTGGGTAGTCAGGAACAGAGCAGGTGACAGGGTCCGGTATCTTGGTCTAGATCTCTCCGGTGGAAAGGAATGGCTTGCTGCAGATCTAAGGTAGTTGCAGGCTTTGTCATAACACTCTAAATCTAGAATTTTATTCTCCGGTGATGAAGGACTCAAAAGTTACTAGCTTCTGAGTATCAGATTTCATTGTGACAGAACAGACAGTAGAAGAACATGCCAACCTTGTGAATGATCTTAATTTTAGATGTATAGAAGTTGTTTATTGGGTAATTTGTGATGATCAGTGATGGTAGCCAACATGATTGATGATTTGCGAGTGAAAGTTTTGGTTCGTATCTCTTATTATGTATGAATTTAGCCGATAGAGCAGAGTACTCGACAAAGTTCTAAATGTTGTTGAAGCTAACTGGAAAAATGATTGTAGATCATATTGTGAATATATATAGTTGATGGAATTGGATGATTTAGTGTGTGTGGTGTGTGTGAAGGTGTAAATGTGAGAAGTGTAAAAATCTAAGATGTGAATAAAGGCAGAGCAATAAGAAGAGCAGACCAAAGATGAAATGTGTAAGATCAATTTTTGTACTTAACTGGAACTGAAACTCTTGCATGGATAGATGCTATTTATCAGTTCAAATCTCTACTATTCTCTTGTAATCTTTCTATAGGTAGTGAGCCTCCATTTGAGCAGTGAGCTCTAGGTAGTGAGCCCGAATGCATGTGCATTCCCATTTGTAAAATACTTTTAACAAGGTATTAATTTTTGTGGGTTAACCCCCACTGTGGTTTTTCCCTTAACCGAGTTTCCACGTCAAAAATCTTGGTGTCAAATGTGTTATTGTGTTGTTGCTCTTACACTTATGATTGATTATTTTCATGGTTAAGTTAATGAATTGTTATTAAGTAGCAAAAGAAAGAATTAACTGCAGAAAGATACAAATTTTTGTGACAACTGATTCACCCCCCCTCTCAGTTGTCTGTCATAATTCCAACAATTGGTATCAAAGCCAAGTTCCTTTGAAAAAGTTTAACAGCTTAAGGAAGATCTGGGAAAGTAGTAAAATGGATGAATATAACCTTCAAGGGTAACTCAATCTTGTGCTAGATGATCTTGAGCAGTCCATGGAAGAAGTTCAAGAGCTACAAGATAACCTCAAAAACGTTGAAGACTTCATTGAGATTTTAAAAGAAAATTTGAGCAAATCCAGTGCTAAAGGAAAGGAGCAACCTCTTCAACTGGGAAAGCATTATGAAGACAAGGCCCTGAATGAAAAGACAAAGGAATGTGAAAAGTTAGCTAAAGAAGTTACTATCCTAAAACATGAGATGGAAACTGGGGTGATGAGACTAACCAAGGAAATTGAAGATAGGAAGAAAGCTGAAGAAGAGATGAATCAAAATTTGAAAGAGAGATCTGATGAATGCTGCAGATTTGATACGATAGCTGGCCTCCTAGAATCTAATCTACAAGAAAGTAGAGACAATGAAAGAAAACTTGAGAGAGAGAGATTATCACTCTCAGACATGACCTAGAAATTACAAATGAGTATAAGGAGAAGTTAAAGATAAGATTAGCTAAACTTGAAGCACTAACTGAAGGACAAAAAAGGGGTGATGACAAGCATGATCTTGGATATGAGAAAGGTGAGAGCTCCGGATCCAGACAAAGAAATTTTCAACCAGGGAATAGGAGAAACAGAACTGGAAAATCTCCGGTGAGACAACCTGATGCTCAAAGATATCCATCATTCAATGGAAATTGTCTCAACTACAATAAATTTGGTCATAGATCTACTCAGTGCAGAAACAAAGTAAATCAAAATGATCCATCCTTCTCCGGTCAATGCTTCAAGTGTAAAAGGTATGGTCATAGATCAAATGAATGCAGAAATATGTTAATGAATAATGCTAATAATAAAGGAATTAGCAACTCTTTCAATGGTAACTGTTTTGTTTGCAATGGGTTTGGACACATAGCTAATCAGTGCAGATCAAGAGGAAATCAAGTTTATAAGAAAAGAAATGTTGTGTTCTTTAACTACAATAAATCTGGTCATATTGCAAGATTCTGTAGAAATAGGAACAATGGAAGAAGAGGTCCGGTAAACAGAAGATTGGATGAGCAAAAACAAGACAGAGGCAACAGAAAAATTGATGTGAATGAGATATGAAGTGAAATGAACAAGACTTGGGTAAAGAAAGATACAATAAACAATGATGATGGGTCAAAACTGGAATCAAGTGCTGACAATTCCTCCAGGAATTAAGTCAGGAGCTTTGGCTCGGGGGGAGCTGCACTAAACATCAAATTCCCCCAGTCAGTAAGTGGGTGCTTGAATCTAGCACAATAAAAGAAGAGATTTTGAATTTGTTTAAAACCTTTGGAAGGATTTCTAGAAGAAAAGATGTTGATATGAGAACTTACGGAGTGATTCATGAAGAACTGTCAAAAATAGAGTAATCGGATAAAGTTAGGGCAATGCATTTATTACAATGCCAAATTAGGGTTTGCAAAAGATAAAAGGTCACTTGTTCACACATTTAAATCACTTTGCATTTGGAGGAAATAAGAAGAAGAGCATTCGAGCTGAAAATCTAGAGACTAAAGCACAAAGAGCAAATTCAATCGGAAATTGATCTTCCCCAAACCCGCGGAAGGAAAGGTACTTCTCTGTGAAGCTTTGAAACTAAAAATTTGTTGAGATGGCTACTCCTTATGTTGTTGACATTACTAAAAGACCTTGACCCAAATTTAAGAAGCATCCTCACAAATCAATAGAAGTCAACCCATTAGGTGCTTTTTCAAGTGTTTTGTATGGTGTGATGCATGTTGAAGACATTAGGGTTTATATTCATGCAAACATAGATGAATTTGGAGATTCAAGGTATGTAGACTTGTTTGAGAAATAACTCAGGGATGAAAATCATGAACTTAAACTCAAATACAAGGCACTACAGGATAAACACTTTATTCAGATCATGGGGTTTCCAACATTTGATGAGATTGAATGGGTCCGATATGTTTTAAGTTGGATGCATGATGAATTTATTTGGTTGTTAAAACCACTTAAGATTACCAAGGATGCTATAAGAATTGTAATCGGATTAAACTCAACCAGTGGATTGCCCATGCTAAAAGCTATGAAAAATTAGACAATGACTGATGCTACTGGTGCCAAATTTGACAGAAGGGCAATGACCATCATTGATATTATAGAACTGGATGTCAAATTCACCTCCATGGTAATTGGATACAAGATTTACCACTCGAGCAAAGAAAATTCTATCTTCGGAACAACCATATATGCTACACACAAGATGCTAAAGGAAAATACTGATTATGACTTGTGTGAATTACTACAGAATCAACTGATTGAGAATTTGAACAAAATTAAGAAAGATAAGAAAAATACTTTCAAGTATGGTACATTGGTTCTATGTCTATTCTTCTACTTTATGAATGAGGTACATGGGGTAAAAGGTGTGCATTGGACTAAGGATAAGCTAGTTGCCATTCAGATCAGAGATCATCTTCGTAGCATTGGTGATTTCAAATCTCAAAAAAATGCAATATGGGGTTACTTCAAGAATTTTTAGAATATAATGCATTCAAGGGAAAGAATCCCAAACTCAATTGTTGAGAAATATAAAAATGAAATATGCCTCATGGTTGACACTGATCAATGTCTGATGGAAGCTGTACAACCAAGAACAATATGGATAATGCCAATGGGTTATGAGGTGGATGAGAGAGTTCTGGACATGTATGCTCAGCATCTTCTAAGCAAGCCTAAAGACACAATGGTTGAGAGATTTGGGACATATGAGGAGTTGAGTTTAAACATACTGAGCTCAGAGAACCTGAAACCAATAGGAAAGTAAGAAAAGAAGTTGAGCAGTTGGCTGAAAATCTGGGCCTAACTAAGGAGGCTGTGAGGAAATTCAGAGAAAGAACTGAAAAAGCTGAGAAAGAGAAACAAGATAAGAAACAAACAAGTGCTCCGGTGGAACCCACTACCACTTCAAGAACTACTAGAAGCTTTGCTGCTGTCCCTACAAAATTGAAAGCAAAATCTTTCGAAAAAGGGGAGACAAGGAAGAAAACAAAAGCATCCCAGACCTATGAGAGCATTAGAGAAGAAGAAGAAAGTATAGATTTTGACATTGAAATCAAGGAACTAAAGGCCACCGGAACACAAGCTGCAAAAGTAACCAAAGAAAAGTCATCCGAAAGCAAAAGGGAAAGCAAAAAGCAAAAGACAGAAGCATATGAGGAATATATTGAGAAGCCCACACTTTCGTTGGAGGATGTGATAAAGTCAGTCACTATAGATGGAAATCTAAAACCCATGATTGAATTCGATGATGAATACAGTGATGTGGATAAAAGAGTGTTGGAGGAAGCAACTGTCAAATATCTCAACATCTACAACAAGGCACTGATTGAGATAACTTCTGAGTTGCCATAAAGTTTGCCAAATATTTTGGAGTTAAGAAAAGAAAATGCCAAGAGCAAGGACATGGAAATCAGGGAACATGAGCTAATAAACTTGTTTCCTCAGATCTCACCTAATCAAATAAATATGATATTCATGAAGTAAAAGATGACTTTAGAAGCAAAAAGAGAATGAACAAACTCATGCTTGGAGAAACAAGTGAAGTTGTTGAAGAAACTCAAGAAATTCTTTTGAAAGAATTGAAAAAGCACAACTTTCCCATAATCACAGAAGAAGTTCCAAATGGAGAAGAAGAGAACATCATTGAGCAGCAATCTAAATTGGGTGAAGCCTTTGTTCCAGAAGTAGAACAAGAAAATCAAGAGGATACAGAAATGTTGGATAAAGTAGTTGATGCAGAAGTAACCCCTCCACCTGATCATTCTGGAAAAGAAGAGGATATTGCTACTACATAGAGCCCTCCAGATCAGGTAGCAAGTGGTGAATAATCATAAAAGAGTCCCTCTGCAGAGAACATAGATAAAAATAAAGCAGAGAAAGAGGAAGAAAGAGAAGAGAAAGATAAAGCAGAAGAAGATGGTGCAAATGTTGAATCACTTAAAGCAGATACTAAGAAATCTAATGAACAAAAGGATGGTTCTGAAATGGTTGCAAGAGACACTGCAGATGTAGTGAAAAGTCTTCTTGAAAAATAGACGATTGAGCTTGATAAACCTGAACTACTCCAAGGTCTAGCCAATCTAGATGCTCTCTCTCCAATTCAACTGATGAAAATAGTATCATTCACCCAAATAAAGGCTAGAGAAAAGATGTTAAAATTCCACATGGAGGACAATGAGTTACTGGGGCTTGCATCTAGGATTTTGGAAAAATTAATGCCTACCTACCAGAAGAGTCTATTTGATTCCTCCTCCAAACATCTGAAAAATCTTGTAAGTTCTGTAAATACTCATTTTGAGTCCTTTGAGAAGTCTGCGGAGGCAAAATTTCAGAAAGAATTCTTGGATAAGAAATTTTGTGAAATAAAGAACCTGATAGGAAATGATAGAAGGATACTTGGTATTAGCATTAAGAGTATTCAAATATCTCTAAATGATGGAAGTGATATGTACAAATTATGTCTATCATGGCCCAAAGTTAATGAGGATATTGAGAAAAAGATAAAGGAGCAAGAACAAAAATTGTCAAATTTCTCTCAAAATTTTGATCCTCTAACAGTTTTTCCTATAAGTCAAGAATGTCAAGTAATCAGCCTGATAGATGAGATAAAGAGGCTTGTTAAAGAAAAGGGTAACATTATGAAGAGAATGTGTGAGCTCCAAGGATTGATTGCTCCTAAGTTAGAGACAATGCATAATGCTCTATCTAAAGCTCAGGCTGCAATTCAAACTAATGATCCATCAAATCTTTCAAAGGCAGAAGCATATTCATTTGTGTTGAGTGGGCACATTTCAATTTTGGATGGAATGAAGAGTACTTGGGCCTCCAAACTTGTGCAAATAAAAACCAATTTTGCAAATATTCTCAAGTTTATGTAAATAGAACTTAATGATTTATTGTGCATATGGGGCAGTATATACAGAATTTTTTTGGAGTTTTGGCTTGTGGACTCCAACCTTTACCATTGATGTCAAAGGGGGAGTGAAGAGCAGTGAAAAATGAGGAATCCAGCAAAGGGGGAGCTTTGTAAAGTAGTTTGAACAACAATATGGAGTACAAGCAAAGGGGGAGTTATTCTGACACTTAGTCATTTTTCACTAAGTGTTGCCATCAATGCCAAAGGAGGAGATTGTTAGCAAGAGACACTTCTTAGCATTGATAGGTGTTGTTATTGATGGCAACTAAGATCATCCCAATCATCCACATAACAAAATTTGTTCATACCGGAAGTCAGAATCAAAATGTGTCTAAGTCCAGGCAGTCAGGAACAAAGTAGGTGATAGGGTCCGGTATCTTGGTCCAGATCTCTCCGATGGAAAGGAATGGTTTGCTGTGGATCTAAGGTAGTTGCAGGCTTTGTCATAACACTCTAAATCTAGAATTTTATTCTCCGGTGATGAAGGACTCAAAAGATACTAGCTTCTGAGTATCGGGTTTCATTGTGACAGAACAGACAGTAGAAGAACAAGCTAAACTTGTGAATGATCTTAATTCTAGATGTATAGAAGTTGTTTATTGGGCAATTTGTGATCATTAGTGATGGTAGCCAACATGATTGATGATTTGTAAGTGAAATTTTTGGTCCGCATCTCTTATTATGTATGAATTTAGCTGACAGAGCAGAGTACTCAACAAAGTTCTAAATGTTCTTGAAGCTGACTGGCAAAATGATTGTAGATCACATTGTGAATATATATAGTTGATGGAATTGGATGATTTAGTGTGTGTGGTGTGTGCAAAGAAGGTGTAATGTGAGAAGAGCAGAAGTCTAAGATGCAAATAAAGGCAGAGCAGTAAGAAGAGCAGAGTAAAGATGAAATGTGTAAGATCAGTTTTTGTACTTAACCAGAACTGAAACTCTTGCATGGATAGATGCTATTTATCAATTCAAATCTTTGTTATTCTCTTATAATCTTTCTATAGGCAGTGAGCCCCCATTTGAGCAGTGAGCCCTGGGCAGTGAGCTTGAATGCATGTGCATTCCCATTTGTAAAATACTTTTAACAGGTTATTAATTTTTGTGGGTTAACCACCACCATGGTTTTTCCCTTAACCGGGTTTCCACGTCAAAAATCTTGGTGTCAAATGTGTTATTGTGTTGCTTCTCTTACACTTATGATTGATTGTTTTCATGGTTAAGTTAATGAATTGTTATTAAGTAGAAAAAGAAAGAATTAACAGCAGAAAGATACAACGTTTTGTGACAACTGATCCACCCCCCTCTCAGTTGTCTGTCATATTTCCCACAAGTACTCCCATGGTCTCTGGATGTCACTTGAGAAAAGATGATGAGTCTCCGAATGTGGACCAGACTGTCTATAGGTCTATGATTGGAGCACTACTATACTTGACTACTTCTAAACCTAATATTATGCATGTAGTATGTGTGGTTGCCAGATATCAAGCCAATTCAAAGAAAACGCATGAGAAGGCAAGGAAAAGGATATTTTGATACTTGAAAGGAACTCTGAACTATGGCCTATGGTATCCAAGAGGTAATGACTTTGATTTAAGTGCTTACACTGATGCTAACTGGGCTGGTTGTGTTGATTATAGAAGAAGGACAATTGGTGGTGCTTTCTTTCTAGGAAGCAGATTGGTTTCATGGTAGAGAAAGAAGCGATATTCAGTGTCCCTATCTACTGTAAAGGCAGAGTACATTGCAGTAGCATCCTATTATACACAAGTGCTATGGATGAAGCAAACCCTAAAGGACATCAAGGTATTGTATGATGAGCCTCTTCCTATCTTGTGTGACAATACAAGTGCTATTAATATTTCTAAAAATCTAGTGATGCATTCTAGAACCAAGCATATAGAAATTAGGTATCACTTTTTGAGAGAGAAGGTTGCAGATAAGGAAGTGAAGTTGAAATATGTTCCAATAAAGGATCAAATAGAAGATATTTTTACAAAGGCTTTGGCAAGGGATACTTTTGAGGATCTCCAACAAAGGTTAGGGGTAATTGTCCCTCCTTCTTGCTAGATGCATAGTGGTGTATTTCTCCAGGGGGAGTTCATGCTATATCTTGTTCCTGGACTGATGGTGGCTACCTCTCAAGGGGAGCAGGTAGTGGTTGTTGATGTTAGGGGGAGCTTGTTTGCTGCAAGAAGTCAAGGCCTAAGAAATAATGTGCAGGTATGTGGTCTCTGATTAAGTGATTTCCCTTTGTCCTTGATGTCAAAGGGGGAGAGATGTAGAGATGTGTTGCCATCAATGCCAAAGGGGGAGATTGTTACACATATGGTTCATAGGGTTGTCATTGATGTCAATATCATCACTATGTTGTCATTGATGTCAACACTGTCACTAGGTTGTCATTGATGTCAGCACTATCATGATGGTGTGATGGTGCTTGTGGATGGATGTCATGCCCCATCTAGAAAGAGAAGAATAAGAGAAGAAGATATAGTGAGAAGAAGAGCGGGAGAAGAAGATACAGTTCATGGTTGGATGTCATGTCCCATCCAACAAGAGAACAAGAGCAAGAGAAGAAGATACAGTTCATGGTTGGTTGTCATGTCCCATCCAGCAAGAGAAGAAGAGCAAGAAAAGAAGATACAGTGAGAATAAGAGCAAGAGAAGGGAGAAGATTGGTGCAGGGGCACCAAGTCCATTTTTGTAAATATGGTCAAATGTTAGATTTTTAGGTGTTTTGAGTCATGTTGGGTCCAATAAGGTCATAATAAACCATTCTTGATGTAATTAGAGTCATTTGGGGAAAATCTTGCTAATATTGTAAAATCTTGCAAAAGTTGTCATATGCAAAAATGCAAAAAAATGCAAAAATGGGAAGTTGAAGAGTCATTAGTTGAAAACTTAGGTAGAAGTTGGTTTGTAACTATTGAAACATGTTGTAAAGGGCATAAAATACCTTTGTATGGTCGAACCAAGGGTGTGGTGAGTTTTGAAGATGAATTGAATCAATACATTCACTGTTTTCCTACATTTTTCATTGAAAATCTGCTGCTATAGGAAGTTGTACAGCCTTGTACGGATTGTAGGTGATCTCTCATGCATTGGAATTGATGAACCTATGAATCTTCTCTCTTTTACAATTGGTTTGACTTGTTTTCATTAAAATTTGAGCATTTTATAAGCTTTTTACTCCAAACTGCCTGAAAACCCTGATTTTGAGGGTTTGAGAGCAAGAAAAATGTTTTGTGACTCATTCCATGATGAAAATGCTTGATAATTGGTGGAATGGGGCTAAATAGGATATATTTTGTTTTGATAAAGTTTGCAGGAGTAGGAAAGAAGGTTTAGTGTGGATTTTGATGATGCCCTGGACAGATTTTCTCATGTTTTGAGTTTTAGAAGACACCTAGAAGTTGGAAATTGAAGAAAACCTCTTGGAAGGTGATTGGAAATGGTTGGAAATGTTTGGGAAGACCATAGTTGACATGTCTAACCCATTTGTATGAAGATTTGGGGTCTAGGTTTTGAAAACCTAGTTGGGAACCATTCAAGTAAGTCAAATTAAGCCTCTTGTCAAGTGGAACAGTCCATTTTAGAGCCTTGTGTTACAAAACAACCCTAGCCCAATTTGAGGTATGTGTTGTAAGGCTGAAAAGGGTATTTGAAACTAGTCTTACCTTTTAATGTCAAGTTTATAACAAAAGTTATGTCAGAAAAAGTCGATCTGTTGTCCTTTTAGGCCTATTTTGCATTGTAGCAATCAATTTTTGAAGGTTTTGTTCTAAAGTAACCCTATCTGCATTTAAGATATGTTATAGAAGGTCTTAATGGGTATCCAAATCAGTTTTTAGATTGTGGGTCTAAGTTGTCTTCTGAAAATTATGTCAAAATTACCTTATTTGTTGTTCTCATCAAAGCATAGTAGAAGATTGTGAGAAAAGTCATTTGTTTGAAGTGTTAGGGTTTGGGCTTTGTAAAGTTCATTGAGATTGTGTTAGTTTGGAGTCTCCCATCTCCTCTACATCAATTGGTATTAGAGCCCAAAGATATGGGCAAGGAAGGTTGTGTGTTTGTGTGTGTTGTCTTTTTGCAAGTTGAAGAAAGAACCTGGATGCCAAGAGACTAGGTAGTGAAGAAAATAGGAAACCTATGTGAGGTTTCACAAAGACAAGGAGAAGCAAGGTGAAAGAGACATGCTTGAATAAAGAGAAGAATGGATGTGTTGAGGTGATACTTGCAGGCTCAGGGTTCACAAAAGAAGAAACAAGAAAGGAAAAAAGAGGAAAAAGAGATGAAGAAGGAAAAAGAAAAGGCAAAACAAATGGAAATTGACCAAGAGATAAAAGAGCTGAGGCAGGTTATGGAACAACTAAAAGAGATGAGAGAAAGGATGGAAGATAGATGGAAGGTTGAGTTGTAGCAATTAACAAACCAAGAGTCAAGTTGGCATCTACCAATCAAGAAGAAGATCTCATGGCCTATTCAAAAGATTATTCAGAGAAGGAGACAAGTGGGAGCATTAAAACCAGATGTGAAGACAATAGAATATTTGTTGATGAAGCAAGATGTTGAACAAACCAAGCAAGCTGAGGTGATGATGGTAAAAGAAGAAGAATGCATGGAGGTTGCAGCCATTCTAGAATTTGAAGGTACCAAGACAACAAACTTGAAGAGTAAAATGAACTTGGAAGGAAATGACATTGAGTTGGTGACAAAGTCTAATATAGAAAAGGTCAAGGATGAATTGATTTTGGAGGATCATGGTTGGCTTCAAAGGTATGTTAAAATGGTGTTTTCTTCATTATTTTCCAAAGAGGATAATGGTCTTTCAGTTTTTGTCACATTTTGCAAAGGTCAATGAACCTGATAAAGCAGCAGTCATAGGGGCAAAATATCAGATAAAATAGATGGGAAACAAAGGTGAAAAACTTAAGGATGATTTACTGAGGAAGGTGGATAAGTTTAAGCATGCATTTAATGGGAAGGAGGATGGAATACACTATTTTCTTATTGTGATTGCAGCCTTAAGGAAGGGTAAACCTAGATTCAAGATGAAGCAGAATATTGATGTAGGTTTAATGATGTTTTCAAGTGAGAATGTAGCCAAGGATCATCCACCAGACAAATCTCTACAGTTGGAGCAAAACTTGGATGCCAAAACATTCAAAAGGGCAAGAGATAGTGCATATTTTTAGTACCTAGTTCATTGGAAGGGTACACTAGATGAAGGTAGCATTTGGAGATCAAAGAAATGATGTCATCAAGCATAATTTTGGTTGGAGCATAGTCCTCAAAGGGACTTGAGGTCTTTTTCAGTCCGGGTGTATGGTGCAGGGGCACCAAGTCCGTTTTAGTAAATATGGTCAAATGTTAGATTTTTAGGTGTTTTGAGTCATGTTGGGTCCAATAAGGTCATAATAGACCATTCTTGATGTAATTAGAGTCATTTGGGAACAATCTTGCTAATATTGTAAAATCTTACAAAAGTTGTCATATGCAAAAATGCAAAAAATGGGAAGTTGAAGAGTCATTAGTTGAAAAGTCAGGTAGAAGTTGGTTTGTAACTGTTGAAACATGTTGTAAAGGGCATAAAAGACCTTTGTATGGTCGAACCAAGGGTGTGGTGAGTTTTGAAGGTGAATTGAATCAATACATTCACTATTTCCCTACATTTTCCATTGAAAATCTGCTGCTACAGGAAGTTGTACAGCCTTGTACGACCTCTAGGTGATCTCTCATACATTGGAATTGATGAACCTATGAATCTTCTCTCTTTTGCAATTGTTTTGACTCATTTTCCTTAAAATTTAAGCATTTTATAAGCTTTTTACTCCGAACTGCTTGGAAACCTTGATTTTGAGGGTTTGAGAGTAAGAAAAATGTTTTGTGACTCATTCCACGATGAAAATGCTTGATAATTGGTGGAATGGGATTAAATAGGATGCATTTTGTTTTGATGAAGTTTGTAGGAGCAAGAAAGAAGGTTTAGTGTGGATTTTGATGATGCCCTAGACAGATTTTCTCATGTTTTAAGTCTTAGAAGACACCTAGAAGTTGGAAATTGAAGAAAAACTCTTGGAAGGTGATTGGAAATGGTTATAAATGTTTGGACAGACCATATTTGACATGTTTGAGCCATTTATATGAAGATTTGGGGTCTGGGTTTTGAAAACCTAGTTGGGAACCATGCAAGCAAGTCAAATTAGGCCTCTTGTCAAGTGGAACAGTCCATTTTAGAGCCTTGCATTACAAAACAACCCTAGCCCAATTTGAGGTATGTGTTTTAAGGCTGAAAAGAGTATTTGAACTGGTCTTACCTTTTGAAAGTCAAGTGTATAACAAAAGTTATGTTAGAAAAAGTCGATATGTTGTCCTTTTAAGCCTATTTTGTAGCGTAGCAATCAATTTTTGAAAGTTTTGTTCCAAAGTAACCCTATCTGCATTTAATATATGTTATAGAAGGGCTTAATGGGTATCCAAATCAGTTTTTAGATTGTGGGTCTAAGTTGTCCTCTGAAAATTATGTCAAAATTACCTTATTTGTTGTTCTCATCAAAGCATAATGGAAGATTGTGAGAAAAGTCATTTGTTTGAAGTGTTAGGGTATGGGCTTTGTAAAGTTCATTGATATTGTGTTAATTTGGAGTCTCCCATCTCCTCTGCATCAAAGATACAGTTCATATTAAGATGGAAATTAGAAACACAAAGATGTTTAAATGTGTTTCAGATGCTACTAATGGCCTATAGTATGTATGATCCAAGTTCCATGATGATTGCATTACCGGAAGAGTGTTTTGTTGTTGATTGTTTGAAGACAGTGTCACCTTTGTGAAGATGGTCTATACATGACAATGGAATGCTCCGCATTCTTTCGCATTTGCAAATATGGCCATGCAGTTTTGGAATTGTGTTTAGGATGCAGTGAAGGTGATAATTCCAAGTTTTTAGATTATTTGTCCTTCCTCTATGAAAGTTATGCATGATAGAGTATCAGCATGTGTTCTGGTAGAGTATACTAGTGTTGAAGGCCTTTTGGAATGCTCTGCATTCCTCTGGAAATGAATGATTACCCTTGTGGTTTTAAGGACATATTTATGGATGTGTATTACATGCTTCCTTGCAATTTCAAGGTTCTTAGTGGTTCGCAGCTCAGTTTTTCAAATGATAGCATGTGGTAGTGTGTTCCGGATGACATATTGTTCTCAATGTTAATGATTGAAGTTGTGCAACAATTATTTGATGTGGGGTGGCAAAGGAGTGTTTGGGGATGTTGTATGAGTCATGTAGACTCATTTGGAAAAGTTTCACGAAGATCTTTCTTGTTTTTAGTACCGCACAAGGTTTTCAAGTTGATGTGGCCGTTATACTTCAAGTCTTCATGTGTTTTGCTTAAAGCTGTCCTATTTCCGAATGAGCGGAGTGTGCAGATGTAATTCCTTGGTGCTTGAAGCTGTGAAGGATGTTTTTGACCTGGTTAAGTAGGTGTTGATGTCCGCAAGGCATGGAATCTTTTGCTCCAATGTAACGTGTGGCTTCACTTAGGACCTATCTTCTACACATTTCATATTGTGTGTTGTCTAGCCGACTTGTAAATTTATTTTTCATGTTGTATTTAGCTGACAAGTAATGTAATCAATGTAATATCATGTATAAATAGTGAATCAAATTGAGTGAGGTGAGGTGTGATTGCAAATTGATTGAAAAGTTTGCAAGCAGATAAAAAGCAGAATAAATGCATTGTTGATGTGCAACTGAAGGAGAAAGAGCAGAAGTTGTTGCTGTTGTTTGGATTCATCTTGAAGACATATTTGTAATAGTGATCAAGTATAGAGTGTGCCTAATTGATCAGATCATCAAAAGAAAGTGTGAAGAGGTAGAAGTGCAATCATCAAAAGTGTAAGTTTCAATGTCAGTTTTCAGACAGTAGAAAGATTGTCATACTGTAATCTTTTGTAAGTGTGTTCTCATTTTAGGGAGTAGTAGCTTCCTTGGGAGTGACCCTAAAACAAAGTGTTCAGGGAGTAGAAGCTTCCTTGGGAGTAACCCTAAATCAAAGTACTTCAGGGAGTAGAAGCTTCCTTGGGTTGTAGCCCTAAAACAAAGTTGTTTTTTGAACTTCATTATTGTGAGTTAATCCTCACCATGGTTTTTCCCTTCTTGGAGTTTCCACGTATATCTGGTGTTATGTGTTGATGTGCATTGTGTTAATCTTTCATGTTCATGTTAATACTATGATGCTTCAGTTTTAAATCTGCTTCGGATAAGTTGAAGTTGTTAAAACTGAAGATTGTTTAGATATTGATTCACCCCCTCCCCGCCCCTCTCACTATCTTGGTGTGTTCAACATACTTGGCATTTGACACCTCAGATAGCAGAACCCAAGTGTAGTTGTAGTGGAGAGTTCGCTCAATCGAAGCAAGTAAATTGAGAAGTAATTTTCCTACATTACACATAGCATTAATGATCCTACTTGTGAGCTACCTTGAACCCTGATTTGTAGCTATTGAACCATGATGCTCTCCCTGACTCCCCCTGTCATTATTGTCATGCCACTTAAATATTGTGCTGATCCTCACCCCTTATCAAGCCTTTTCTTTTTATATTCAATTATTTCAACTTTATTTTGAATTTGATCATTTTCATTTTATAAAAAATATATGTCGATTGTATTTTGGTTTCCTACTAAAACACTTTTCAGGGAGTTCAATAACATATTAAATTTGAAATTTCACTTAAATTAACATTTAGAGTCAAATCCATCGGCCCAGGACAAAGGACATTATGATTAGGTTGTCGTATCGGGAACGGTCTCTTTTACAATTGCCCATTTTTATAATTGAGAAGCTGTTTGTCTTGTTGTGTTTTGTTGTCACTCAAAAAAATCGTGGCAATATCAGGTGCCTAGCCATGCCGGCCTTTCATATACGACGTTCACTAAAGGAGCTAAACTACTGAACAGTCTGAGGCCCTTATAGCACACGAGGACCATTCTCGACCAAGTAGGACAAGTATCTACGAAGCCCACACCTGGTTTTAATGATGTTTACAACCATACTTACTGCTCACATTCCACACTGAAGAAACCACTGTACCTTGTCTTGCAGTTCATAGATTTTTCTGGAGAAAATCAAGATTACATAGTAACAAATTACAATACCCAAAGAGACCAAGGTAATGAAACCCTAAATTGTCAACAGAGATTGTAGATAGATTTCAGGTTATGAGAATAATGTAATGAAACCCAAAATTGCCAACAGAGATTGTAGATTTCAGGTTATGAGAAAAATGTAATAAAACCCAAAATTGCCAACAGAGATTGAGTGTGGAAGAAGAAAGTGCAGAGAAAGACATGATATATACTGAATTGATTGGAGGTTATAATGAGATACTCAATGGTTATTGGAATTGGGGTGTGAGGAATGATAGCTGCAAAAGGCATGAGGATGTAAAGAGTCTAAGAACATAGGGAGCATGGAGAGCTTCCATTATCGGCTCAGTGCATTGGAAATCAAAGTGTCAGGCATGGCTCTGCAGCCTGGCACTGCATTGTTTCACTTTGTCGGCATTCGCAATGTGCAGTAAAGAAAAAATTATGAGAGTTTGTGCCCTTTCAATGTCATGTCAACAACAACAATAATACCTACTCTACAACAGAGGTGTGAGTGAGTACCCGATGGCATACGAATCACAATCACATGATCTGATATGATATGATAATATATATCATGTCACACAATATTATGATGGATTAGACAGGCCACAAGTAAGAGAAAAAAAGTCTTTGAATGAAAAAGAAGACATGACTGTACGACTTCATTCGCAATCGATGCGCACCAATACCATTGAAGAGGAATTGTTTGTACCGAAAAGGAAAGGAATAGAGGGTAATTCGAGCAACAACTATTTAAAAGTAGAAATGGCAGCACCAAAAAGTAGGTCAAAGCTCGTCCGTGCAGTTTACATGATGAGAGCGGCAATTTCTGAAAGAGGAATAAAGAGAATTGAATGAGTTTAGGTCATTTGCAGATTGTCTTCCTCTCAGTCACCACACTTACTCAGTGCCCACTGTTCCTCTGCTCTCTGGCCACTGTGCCCTCTGCCTGTCTTCATTTCTTACAATTCATGTTTTCGTGATTGCCCATTTTCTACGCCTAGAAAACAGTGACGTCCGCACATGGTGCAAATCGTTTCAGGTTTGAAAGAACCCATGGTAAATTTGCTATCGTCTTCGTCGGCCAGTTTTCTAGGTTAAATTCGATTTTTAACCTGAAAGCAACGTGAGAAAAGGATAACCGACAGACACATCGATTGGCGCGCACCGCTCAGTCGGAGTTAGATTTCCTCTTCCCTCTTGCTTCCATCATTTCACGGGTCACATGGGGCATTAATAAAAGTTGTTTCCACTACAGATTCATATTGTTTACTGAGCTTACTACAAGTGGCAATAACACTTTTCCGTGCTGTGCCGCCTCTAGAGATGAATTTGATGGCATTACGACGGATTTTGTTTTTTCGGCCATTAATTATTGTGGTAATCAGTTTTAGAGTACTTCAATTGGTATGGTAATCAGTTTTAGAGTACTTTTATTAGTATGGTAATCACTCTTAGAGTACTTTAGGTTTTAAGGTCATCAATTAATAAGTATGGTAATCAAAGCTTTTTTTGTCCATCAATTAGTATGGTAATCAATTTTACAGTGCCCTTTTAAGGGAATTTTTGAGTGGATCTTTACAATTCATTTAAGGGAATTTTTGAGTGGATTTTTTACAATTCATGTATGTTGAGTTTATGGTGTTTCTTTCTTTTACCATGAACACTTTTAGGATTGGAAGGCCAAAGTTGAGTAGATAACATCATAAAGACTTCGTTAACATTTAGTGGTATTTAAAATACTTCAATTTATTATTGTGTTCACATGTAATCAATTTTACAGTACCCTTTTAAGGGAACTTTTTAGTGGATCTTTACAATTCATGTATGTTGAGTTTATGGTGTTTCTTTTTTTACCCTAAACACTTCTAGGATTGGAAGGCCAAAATTAAGTAGATAACATCATAAAGACTTTGTTAACAATTAGTGGTATTTAAAATACTTTAATTTATTAGTGTTAGAGGTGTAACTATAGTGTTAGTGCTTTCTTTTACCATGAACACTTCTAGGATTGGAAGGCCAAAGTTCAGTAGATAACGTCATAAAGATTTTGTTAACATTTAGTGGTATCTAAAATACTTTAATTTATTATTATGTTCAGAGGTGTAACTATAGTGTCGGTGCTTTCTTTTACCATGAACACTTCTAGGATTCGAAGGTCAAAGTTGAGTAGATAACATCATAAAGACTTTGTTAACATTTAGTGGTATTTAAAATACTTTAATTTATTATTATGTTCAGAGGTGTAACTATAGTGTCAGTGCTTTCTTTTACCATGAACACTTCTAGGATTGGAAGGCCAAGACTTTGTTAACATTTAGTGGTATTTAGAGGCGTTCTACACTCATAGCAAGAGCTTTATTATGTTTGAAGAATATGAAAAGTCTGGCAGCATAGTCTCTTTAAATTAACTCATGTGAGCATATCAAATATTCTAACTGCAAGTAATTTATAAATGCCAACAAATTGGAAGATATCTATCGGTGTATTGTAGATATACATTTTTAAATATAAATATACTAGTTTATTATTATGTTGAGAGGCATAACTATAGTGTTAGTAAGGGGTGGATTGTAATGGTGTGAGGTATTAACAAAAATTATTAAAGAGTCCACATACAAAAATAATTAAAACTACAAATACTGTTAAGGAAACAACATACAAAAATAATAAAAAAGTTAAAACACAACGAACATATATTTGAAGAAAAATATAAAATAGTTGTTAAGTAAATAAAATAAAATACAATAACTCTTAATAAATAAATACAATACCTGTTAATTTATTATTATGTTCAAGGCTAACCATAGTAAAAAAATTATTAAAGAGTGTGACTTACAAAAATAATAAAAACTTCAAAAACTGTTAAGGAGACGACATACAAAAATAATAAAAACTAAAACACAACCAACATACAATAACTCTTAATAAATAAATACAATAGTTGCTAATTTATTATTATGTTAAGAGGGTAGCAGTAAGGGGTGGATTGTAATGGTGTGAGCGTGTTAACAAAAATATTTAAAGAGTAGACATACAAAAATAATAAAAACTAAAACATAACTAACATAGATTTAAAAAAAAACCTAAACTATAAAATAGTTGTTTAGTAAATAAAATAAAATAGAATAACTCTTAATAAATGAACTAACTATAAAATGACTCTTAAATAAATAAAATAACTCTCTTCCAATATGGACATCGAACAAAAGAAATATAAATAGAAATATCATTTAGATGCAACAACTCCTGAAGTAAACATTGTTTAAATAAATATTCAAAATTATAAAAAATAACAATAATTCATAAAGTAAAATTTAAAGTAATTTCTCTTTCATTTATCTTTTTAAAACTTGAAAATATGATTTATTGTATTATTATTGAAAAATAAAATAGATATTCAATAAAATATAAAGTAAATAATGTCTAAAACAAAATATTCTTAAATAAAAGTTATAATAAATTATTTTAAAAATATTACTTACTAATTTATTTATAGAGTATATTACTTATTATATTTTTATTTACTAAAGTACATAATTATTTAGTATTTTATTTATCAAATTATTTAATAATTTTAATATTTTTTTGTTACTATTTTATTATACTAGTAAAAATAAAGTAAATAAAGAAAGAACAATGTAAATAAATAAAGATAATTTTAAAGTAAAACTAGCATAGAAAAATCTATGTAAAAGATGTCAGAGATATCATTTTCAAGGTGCCTATTCATAGAAATCTAATAAAAAAATAGATACCCTGAGAATGATATCTCTTCAGTATCTTTTACAGATTTTTCAAAAGACGGGTATGTTAGTTTATTTAATGTTGTAATGGTTGAATTTGTATATCCATGTCATTTCTTATTTGGTTTTGAGTATATTTTGAGGAAAGTGTTTTAATATATTGATAAATTGACAAATGGTGTAATTTTGTACAAAATCATGTCTCTCATTGTATGTTACCTACCTATCCATTATGTACATTCCTAATGAATTATCTCTTACCTATCCATATATCCACATATCTCAATATATTCTCCATATGCCCACATTCATTACACCCACACATGCACATACTTCCATACACCTTTTTATCCACATTGATTTGAACCTTCTTATGCCTTGGGTAATCTTTGTAATTGTAGGGTCCATCTTATGGTTGTATACTTGACCCTTTCAAATTCAAATTTTGGCCAACTCCCACTTATGGTTGAACAAACATAAATTAATGTAATTTATTGTTATGTCCTTGTATTTAAAAGCATCCAATGCATTCATTTTTATTACATTCATTTTGGTGCACTGAAAGCAATCTAGATGATCTGCACAATCATCCTAAGAACATCTAAATGATTGAAGAGTGTTGTTTTCAACCATTTCCTCAAGTCTTTTAAGTGTTTACCTAGGAGAAATGTCCCCTTGCTACATTAATGGCAATCCTCCTAAAATATTCTTAAATATCACCAGTCTCTAGATATTAGAAAAGGTAGAAGATATGGAGGCAAATTAGGTGAAGCAAAAAGTAAAATTTTACATACTACCAACTCAACTTCTTAGTTATATATGATATTTTTGCAACTACAAACTTGACCGTAATCTTCAAACTTGACTCAACATAGAGAAAAAAAGAATACTCTAATCTTGAGGTGAATAATAAACTGCCATGTCCTTTTTCTTGATCTTCAGACTATATGATCTAAATTTGACTCATATAGGATTGTTCTCATTAGTCAAATGGTTAGGCAATTCTCTATTGCACACATGGCAAGAGTTGATCGAGTGATGGTGTGCGGAGTAGACTACCATCTTCACATGGAAGGAGTATGTGGATGATGGGGTTGATGGCTTGCTGGCATGTGTTTCTTCACAAAGTGGAGTGGACTACCCTCTTCACATGGAAGGAGTATGTAGATGATGGGGTTGATGTCTTGTTGGCATGTGTTTTTCTTTGGGATAAAATTAATCCCTCTTTGATCTATGAGAATCTATAAATGTGCAATTGTGCAATCTAAGACCTCAACAATGTTTGTAATTTGGATTGCTTCCAAGAAAGCATCTCCCATTAGATATCCTCAAGGATGGCCACTTGTTCTTAAACAATAGAAGCTAGAGAAAGTAAGGTTTCCCTCAACTCTCCTAAGATTTCTTTTACTAAATACAACCTCAACTCACAACACATAAGCATGAAATGATAAATGTGGCCTATGAAGTGGAGATGAAAATTCTGAAGTCCTCTTGATGTGTTTGGTCTAATGTTTTGATTTGTTGCTTGGCTCTAATTGGAATGAATTGTTTCAAGTTGAATGTTGATGTTTTGATGTTTGTTGTGCAAATTTTGAAGAGTGGGTCACTTGTAGAAATATTCAAGCTAATGTTTAAATGATAATATCTTTGGCATTTTCATGTATTTTAGATGTTTTTGATATTTTGATTGATTTTTGAATGAAAGTTGAAATAAAATAATTTAATATTTTTTTGAGGGTTTTTAATATTTTATGCAAACTAGATTACAAATGAAAATACGATGAAACTAAATAAACAAATCATTCTGTAAATTTTTGTCTTTTTGAATGAATGTAATTGATTCACAATCTAGAACTAATCAAAATAAGTGCACTAAAATGGTAAAAAAATTGCCTTTTCTTTTCATTAATCCTTTAAAATCAACAATTTAATTAGTATGGAAATATCTCTTTATGTAATTATAGAATTACAAAGGCCACAAGATCGAGAGCTCTACACAAAACAAAGGGTGCATATCCTAGAGTAGATAGATTGGAAGGAAAAAGAAGTGGTCATAAAAAAATAGAAGTAAATCCTGGAAGGCTATAAAGGAATCATATTAAAAGTTGTGAATGATTAAAGAAGCTAAAAAGGGAAAGATGATATCATCTAATTCTACCAAGATCCCATTTCCAGGTCACTACATATAGACACATCTCCACCTAAAGGGTAGAAAGCCTAAAAAATAGATAGTGGTAGAAAAAAAAGTAGTGGAAGAAGAGAACCTAGAGCACTTCAAGCATAACAAAAGAGGGCAACCTCACTGCAAAAGGAAGACAAGAAATAAGTTGAGGTAGAAAATCAATAGGACAATCGGGTTGAGGAGAATCCATTAGAAGAGATCCAAATTGAGCAAGAAATACTCACCACACCAACAAGACACTAAATTTTAGCAAGTCCTATGGCACCACCAATTGATGATCCTATCAACAAAATCAAAGAATTTCTATCTAGATAGATGTAAATTATACCTATGATTACCCTTAGTCCAAATGTAATTATATCAACTCCCATAAGACCATAAGTAGATCTTACACAAATGACACTAATTCAGAAAATGGTATTGGGAAATACCTTGGAGAAAATTACAATACAAGATTAGATGAACTAGTGCTTAGAAGAAGAAGAAGAAACCAATGAGAAAATAGTTGATTTGATCTAATAGCACCAACTACAAATTATATTGGACCCATCCTTGAGCACTACCTAGAGATAACAAGAATCCAACTAGAGTTTTTTAGAAGAAATAGGTAATGGCAAGAAACAAAAGGTGCAAATGAAGGAACAATCTTAAAAAATATGAGTAGTAGTTGGGTAAAGTAGAAATAAGAAGAAAAACACAAGGAGTTAA
Source organism: Cunninghamia lanceolata (assembly GCA_027924645.1). Taxonomy (NCBI): domain Eukaryota; kingdom Viridiplantae; phylum Streptophyta; class Pinopsida; order Cupressales; family Cupressaceae; genus Cunninghamia; species Cunninghamia lanceolata. Next base: position 11,493,091 of record BSBN01001466.1, on the reverse strand, counting down.
TAGGCCAAATAAGATTTTGGAGACCACTTGTAACAATATCTTTGTACTCCTTATCAATATTAAATAAGTTGTCCACAACCACAAAAGTATATAAGCAATAATTAGATGCCTTGGAAATCCAAATCCTTCAAACTTTAGTCTCCTACATCTAGATGGAAGATAAAGGTAGTAGTTAGACATCTCCAGTCCTAGTATTAGAAGGCACAAGAATAGTGCATGAAGATAATTGCCTAGATGAAGGAGCTCAAATTGGTGGAAAATATGCATTTAACACAAATGTCTAGCCTATTGGTGGAAGTCATGAAAGTGGCACAAAATAGTCAGAAACCTTCAACTTTAGTGGATACATAAAAATAAAACTTAGACTTTGTGGTGTGGGTGTAGTAGATTCAATAGTCAATTAGTTAATGGGATTGTACACACAAAAATCACATCAAGCCAACATGGTAGTCCTATGATGATATGGTGGTCATAGCTCATGACCCTCGAAGGTGTGATTTTACCTCTTCCCAATAGTTTCATTCCTTGATGAATTTGTTTTTCATTTTGTCACCATTTCCCCCTCTTGTTTTGTCTTTCTTTCCACCTTTCCTCTATTTTTTTTTGCCTAGCTAACCCCCCTATTTTGCCTATTTAGGGTCACCCCTAGTCTCTTTATGGTCACCCCTAGTCTTTTTAGGGTCACCCCTGGTCTCTTTTGGGTCACCTCTAGTGATACATGATCTTCCGGGTAGCCCTAACTAGCAAAAGGGGCAACCTTGTGTCTTTTTGCACATGCAAAACAACTCACATTTTTAGCTTTTCTCCTTTGTTTTTAACCTTTTTTAACTCCCATTTTTTCATGTGCCAACTTGTGGTTTTCCTAGCTTTCTTTCTATTATGAACTCATGATCACTTTCTATCCCTGTTAAATCCTTTTTAAGTTTTCTTTGAGTTCAGTTGAGTTTTCTTTAGTTTTCTTCTCATCCCTTTGACTATTTATGGGTTTGTTTCTATTTCTTATTGAGTTGTGCTTTTTTTTCTTATCTATTTTCTTCTCTTCCCTCCCATTTTTACCTATAAATACAACCATTCTCTTCATTATTTCTCATCCTTTTCTCAACATCACTTCTCATTCTCACAAGCTTCTTAGCTTCTTTTTCTTCAAGCTTCTTGTAAGATCTTCTACATAGGCTTCAAGCCTTTTGCTTATTGTTATTAGTTTAGATATCTTCTAGCATAGATATCTCTAGAAGCTTTAGCCTAACCGAGCTTCTCATACAAGCCTCAAGTCTTTTCTTTCTTTTTAGCCTTACAAGTCCAGAGCTTTCTTCATTTTGATTTTCCCACTGTAAGCCACAAAGCTTCTTAATACTTCAATTTTATCACATATTTTTCTTATTTCTATCATCAAGAAGATAACCCCACTGTTGTGAAAGAGGAAATTTAGATATTGGCTAGACCTCTGAGGATGATTTGTCTTTGCATTAGCGTGATGTGTATATAGGTTCCCTTTTTGAATTTAGTAATAGTTATAAAATATCAAGTTATAGGTGTAGAAGTAATTTGCATGTCATTAAAAATCTTCAAAAAAGAAAACTCTTAGCATATATTATTTCTTCTTTATGCATTCATGGATTATTTTGCATGTAAGAAATTAGATTTGCATGTCATTGGAAAAAAAAGTTGTTTACAAAAAAAAAAGTTCATTTCTTCATCCTTCTTTTTCTAAGAAAAAAATACTTTCTTTTTTTTGCATCCATAGATTAGTTTGCATTTGAAAATCTTGCATGTAAGAAAGTGGATTTGCATTTCTTTAAAAAGAAAAAAGTTGTTTTAGTATAGGGTAAAGATTGCATGTCATTTTTAGATTAATATTGCTTTTCAATTATTGTGATTGTTAACTATTTTCACTAACAGCTCAATCAGGTAGACCTTTTGTGATTAAATGGAAAAAGAAAGGTACATTTTATTCTGTTGCTACATTACATGTATGTGCATAAATAAAATAAGAAGAATACATTATACTGGATTGCATTTATGCAAATGTAGATAACATAGAAAGGATTGTACAAATATTTTTAGAAACAAGTAATCTTTATTGAAAAAATTAAATGTATAAGGTCTCACACAAGTTGTGAGACTAACTGTTTCATTGCAAGTGAAAAGACAAACTATACATTTATAGAAAAATAAAGAGATAAATATGCATATGAGATAGGGTGACTCATCATTGCTTGAATGACGAGTCTTGGTCTATTTGTCATGTCTGGTGTCATCCCGTGTCATCCACTTGTCATGCACTCAACTACTGTCTCCTTGCTGCCCCTAGTTACCTGCATAAAATTTTGAAAAACTGTTATTAGAGCAATGACGGGGCATCATATATCATATGATATACATCTACAAATATACAATTTGACTTTCAGATGTAATAAACCAGTTAGTATCACGTGGACCTTCGAGAAAATAACAGGATAATCAAGAACATCAATCACAAGCCGTGTTTTTTCCTAACATGTTTGTTTCATGTGCAGATATAGGTGTCATTTAACATTCATTTCATTTTAGCATGTGGAGAAAATGTGGCTCCCACGAGGATTGATCCCAGCATGCCTAATTGAGAAACATTAATGCTTTCAAACAGTATAAAAGAAGAGATATAATTACAGAAAATGAAGTGCAAAAGACATCCTGTAACTGCTCATGACAAACATAATCTACAAATACAACATTTGATAAGAACAACATGATTTATTGCTAGATACAGTCACAAGAACAGTCTAAAGATAACCAAAGGTTTGCAAGAGTATTACAATCCCTAGTAGAGATCTGTACAAGATGAAAAAGAGATTAACTCTTTGAGGGAATACAAAGATTTGATTAAGACAAAGATCATGTCTCTAATAGCATAAGCATGACTGAGGTAATCTTGATAGAAGATAGTAATACATGCATTAGAGGGGTAGGGACAATCATCTCTATGACTATGGCAGTCTCTACTGCATCAGATAGTTCAAAATAATTAAGTGACTATCAAAGATCAACCTTAATAGGATGATACAAAAGGACTAGTCTTTGACTGTCCTCTATTAGCAAATACAGAAGATCTAGATGTCAAAGCCATAGGAAGATTAATTAGGAGGCATTTCCTATCACACTTCAATGATGAAAACCTAATTGTCCCTAGGGGTATGAAAATGTTGGTGATTGAATGGCATGTGGCAGACTTTGATAATAAGGAAGCAGCATTGTTCTACCCTTTTACTTGTGCACAGTAAAGAGAAGATAGATGACATACAGAAGAGAGATGCCAAGTGTGTTGCAAAATTAGAATGCATAGGAGGGTAAGGCATTGAATGCCTAATACTTGACAAATGCTTTAATGACTTCACGTTGCACTCCAAAGCATCAAAAAGTAGTCAAGCCATGAAAGGGGTGATACAAGTCCAAGGATATCTGAGGCAATCATGAATATGCTAGAGTCTTAGTCTTATGACATTGAAACCTAATAGTTGGAGAGGGTTCCAAAGTCTAAAAGACACATGCAAGTGAAAGGGGATCTCTTGGAAACTAAGCTATGCATGAAATGATCAAGCACAGGAACAACAAAGTACCAAAGACCTAGGATGCTTAAATAATGATCATAAACCTGAAGAAGGAGATATAAGGGACAGTTAATAGGTTTTGTGAACAATTATCCATCATGAAAGGAACAGTCACAATCTTGAAGGGGACAGTGCATACAGAATGTTTGCGACAACTGACAGAGCATGAAAAATGACAGAGATTCAAGATTGTCCAATACAATAAGGTTGGACAGAGAAAAACAATAGAGATCTACAATGAGACAACAATCATTCAAAAAGAGGACAGTAAAAGGTTAAGTAGGTCTCAGTCATGTTTAGGCAGTCCTATGTCAATGACACTGCACCTAATGGATAGAAGAAATAAAAAGGAAATGACTGTCATAGAAAACAATTAGAATAGTCACTTAAAATGATTGTCATTAGCAGCATAAGAGAGCAATCTTTAGCAGCATAAAGACAAAAACCATGAGCAGAGGATAGTAAAAGGTTAAGTAGGCTAAATGTTCTTGACAGTCAGAAACTCATTTAGATTTGCATACAGAGATGATAGATTTTTGAAAAGACAGTGATAGGAGGACTTTTCATAACAGGTAGTACCCAATGACAGATGCCAAAGCTACAGAACCAAATATGAAATCAATGCTTGTCTAGTCACTGCCATAATGCAAAAAGAAGAATAGGTGTCAAGAGTCATTTATGACAAAAGACAATAAAACCTTAGAGTGCTAGAGCTGAAATGGTTATTACAGTCATACCTGAAGTACATAGATTATGTCATCAACATATTTAAGCCTTTACAAAACCATTATGAAGGTTATATCAGTCATCATGCTCAAAATAATATAAGAATACAGATTTGCATAGCAAGGAAATAGTCAATCTTGAGACAACACTAGCCTTCATGATCAAATGTTTGCCAAGGATGATGCAATCAGTTGATGAAATCATGTAGAGATGGGAAGAATAGTCCAAAAGGTATGTAGTAGTTTTCCAAAAGAGAACATGACAGAGACTAAGACAAGGTAAGCCTGCTACAGAAGTTTACATAGCTGTAAAGAGACAGTGCCCAAACAAACCTACAGTTAGTAGAGATGAATCAAAATGAGTGTCTACAATCCAAGTTTGCAATGGCTGCTATAGGAAATGGAGATAACAAGAATTTGCTCATAAAACCCTTGTGAAGCCTATGTAGGAGCAAATGTGAAGATCATAAAAGCTATCCACAGTAGAGGGTTTGTAGCACAAAACCCTAAGACAAATCAAGAAAAAAAACCTTATTTCTTCATTACCAAGAAAAGAGTAAGATTTCTGAGGTGTATTCAACATTTTTTCAGAGTGACAAAAAGATACTTTCATGGCTTTTTTCGAAAGGAGTGAAGTAGTTACAAACCCTAGTTACATGAAAAGCCTTGTTTTCAAACTTGCTCAGTATGATAGTAAAGTGAAAGCCGACTGAGAATATTGAAAAAGATTGATGATATCATAGAATAAAGTAGCAGAGTAAGAGGAAAACAAGCTTCTCTTTTATTTCTGTAGCTTTACAAAATAAAGCATATATTAGTTTCTTTAGAATATAGATACATAGATGACTGTGACAGTAAAAAACCACAGTTAAGCTTCAAGAATAGTTTTATTCTACTCACCTGGAGTTTTTCCAATGTTACACACTAAGTTGTGCATGAAATGTAGTCTATAGAACCTTCGAAATATAGTAAGACACATCTACAAAATGTTCTGCAAAAAAACCCTTACATGGCGGCACACGGGAGTAGAAAGTGAAAAGTTGTAAAAAATGTGAAAGGAAGACAAAAAGTTGTCTTTTGTTCTTTTAGGGTTTCAACCCTAAGAGCTTGATGGGCTTTTTGATCTTTTTTCTTTTATTTTGTTACTTTTCCATATAGCCCGTGGTAAACACTTGGGATATCTCTTGCCTAGCACTTGTTTGTGCATTGTGTTTTGTAGTATGATGTAACATATAAGTATTTTAAAATTTTTACATTGCTATTTCCTTGCACATTAGGATCAACATGTTGGTGCTAGATATTTATTTCTTTTGCATATATTGAAAGTGTAAAACATTTAAATTCAAATGATGACATTATAAATCATTTTGAGTTTATTATTATCCTTTAATGCAATAGAGGTTGTAAAACACCTATGGAGTTGAGTGGTCTTCTCATGCCTTGGTATGTGCCAAGTATATAGGAAAATGGAGGAGTTGGCAAACACATGCCAAACTTATAGCCTTTTTGTTTTGTCTTGGAGTGGAGAGAGATTCACCGAGTCTTAGAGACAGTTATTGATTGAGTGGGCTATTTTGAGAGTATCTAGGGGTTTTTATTGCTTTTAGAGTCCTTTTGAAGTAGTTTTCATGAGTCATCATGTTAGACTAGGTCATGATGGACTTTTTCCTTCATTATGAGCTCTTGTAGAGAAGATATAGGCCCTATATTCTAGGCTTTTTGTGGGCATCCGACCCAAGTTTGTTTCTAGCTCCTTGTATGGTGGAACCACTTGGATAGCGGTGGATATAGTCACTTTTGTGACTCATTTGTATTAAGTTTTGATTATGCAATTTGGAGAGACTTGTAATTTTGACATCCTTGCTCAAATTTTAGCATTTTTTGTAACTTATTTTCAGTTTACTTGATATGCAATATAGTGGAGACCTTGGATGCCATTGATTGGAGATTATGCCTATTTGTCTTATGCATCTTTGTGTTTATCATCTGATTTGATAGAGTTATTTGTGAAGTAAGTTTTATTTCCTCTTAGCTTTTGTCTCAGAATTAAGAGCCTTTTTTGCAGAAAATACTTATGCAGGTTGTAAGTTGTGTTTAAGTGTGCATTGCCATTAAGTATGAAATTACTTTCCTCTTAAGAATTCTGCATTTATAAACCTGCTTGTGAAATATTTATGCAGAAGTGTAAGTGATACGTTGTGCAAGAAATCTTTCAATCATTTTAACAGGTGTTTGAATTTGGTATTTTCATGTTCCTCATTAAGTTAGGTGTATCACCCTTTAGAGTTAAATTTTAGTTTTAGTGCAACATCTTTCTTACCCTTTTCTTTGTCAAAGCCATAGAATAGTCAGTCTTAGGTGATATAAAGTTAGGAAGCCGGCCTTCTTCCGAGATTCACTCCAATTTCCAGGTGACCCACAACCTAGGAGTGTTTCCATGTTCCTCTAAAGTACCAATTTTATGCAAAATTGGTAGGGTGCAACTTTCAGAGATAACAATGATATCACAAGCAAAGACACCAAAACATAGAAAAATGACATTTAGTAAAATCTATATAATTTGTATACATATTTCCCTTTCATAGTATTAAATCATCTTTAAAATTGGGAAAAGAAAAGGTCACACTCATTTAAGATTAATTGCATTAGAACTTCACTTTAAACTTTCAAAAATTTCAAACATTAAAGCCCTCAGTATCATCACGATGTATAAATGTTCAAATTTTCTTAGAGAACAAACATCAAAGAAGCCCTTGGTTTCACCACGAGGCATAGAAATCAAACATCATTTTAAAACAAACATAGGAAAACATCAAGAAAACCCTCAGTCTCATCATGAGGTGCACAAACTCAACATTCAACATTCATACAACACAACAACTCCACTCACACCCACGACACTCTTCTTCCATGTGAAGAGAGTAATCATCCCAATCACCCGTGCCTATATTAGAGATTTGGACACCACAGAGATTCTTGCTACTGGGGTGGTTGATCATGCATCTCGGTTATACACCTTTTCTAATTTTGCTCCAGATGATGGTTTAGATTCTTGGCTTGTTGATCACACTTCTTGTGTGAATAATACTTCTAAAAAGAAGTTAGGTATTTGAATCATGGTATTCTTGCTACTGATTCCATTTTACATCTTGGTGCCATTCATTCTTCTCTTCCACATCATGTTTCTGTTGAGATTGATGCTTCCTTGGTTGAGCAGGATGATGATACTCTTAAGGGCTTGTAGTTCCTATTTGATGACAATCATGCTGGACTATTGTTGTCATTCATATCCTATCTTTGGTGACACTTGATTTAGAGCTTCCATTTTGTCTTCAGTTGTCACCTTCATGGATTCAATAGGTTATTCCTGTTTTTGTTGTGGCATCTTTAGATTGTGACATGTGGACATTCATCTAGTTTTTAGAGACATTCATTTTGAGGCCACCTACTTCACAAGTTCTTTAGTATTCACAAATTGAGCTATTTCTTTCTAAGGAAAGAAATATGATTTGTCATAAGTGAATTGTCTTTTGCATTCGTGTTTGAGCATCATCTTTTGGATCTGGAGATTTACAGTGTTGGAGGATTTCATTGCCTCTATCTTTCCCTCTTATGGGGGACTCATGATTGTATCCTTGTGATGGATTCAGTTCTAGGGGGTCTTAGTCTGAGCCCTTCTTCCATCACTTGTACATATTTATTTGCATGTCATTTGCATGTTTTTTCTCTCTTTTGGAGAGGGGTTTCTTGCCACGGGATTTTTCTCCTTTTCTCCACTTTATGAGATATTCTTGTTGTTCATGGGTACGTAACATGGCCTTGTAGCCAGGACCCATTCTTGCATTAGGTGCATGTTTTTCATTTCTCCCTAAGTTGCACTTAAGGGGGGGTGTTGGTGTAATTAAATATTTAATTACACTTTATTAAGTTGACTTAGGGCTAATTTTAGTCTTAGGTTATTCTTAAGTCATATTAGGGTTTTCTAACTTGGAAATATAAGAGCAAGTTCTCACATGTAATTCATTAATCTAATTCTTTAATTGCATCCATATTCTTGCAATTTTATCTCTTGTACTTTTTTTCTCTGTGTAGAAGGCTAATCCTTGGCTTGGAGAATATTCTGGTGTTTCAAGTTAATCATAAACTCTCACACCACCTAGCTAGCTTTCTCTAGAAAGGTGGGAGTAATTTGGCTAACACCTTTTGCAAGGGTGCAGTGCATGTGTTACCTAAAGTCTGACTCACCCACATTATGTTTGAGTCACACTCTAGTTATCATAGGGACAATGTACATATGAGACTTTTAAGATTATACACAAGGCTATTTTTCCTTGATTTAACAATTTTGGAGAATTTTTGCTAAATGATTTGGATATTTTAAGTTTTGGGCTTGACTAAATGGAGAAGTTTTTATAGAGGAGTTGGAAAATATAGCCAACATGTCTCAAGGATGAGCCATAGTTTAAGATTTGGCACATGATGTTGATAGGAAATCGAGCTAAATTGAGGATTTCATGGATCAAGTTGAAAAGATACAAGGGTAGTCCAATTTCATCTGTATTAGGTTAAAAACTTGAAAGGGTGGCCTAATGGAGGCTTGTGGTGAAAATACAAAATGGTACCATAAGCTAAGTCTAGAAGATACATCACTCGACCAAAAACTAGAGACAAAGAAGAACATAGGGTGTCAAAAATATGATGAATAATAATGTGGTATAAACTAAACTTTGCAAGACCAATAGAAGGGTCCACTGCATAAGGACAAGCCTAGGCACATGTCCCTACATCATAGGATTTTATAATATCCATTGAAATGCAATGCACATATAAATTATGATAGATGAGAATATGGATAAAGTATATGTAATAGAAGTGGCTGGGCAAATAATGTATGAGACATGAATATATAAGATATAATGTACTTGATATGATGATCAATGTGTGTGTGTGATTATATATCTTAAATATTGTATGAATGCATGAGTATTTTATTTTGATTTGATTGGTTGTCTACTATACATATTCTATTATTCCTTCTTATTGTATCACATTGAGGTACAACAATACATATACAAATCCAAACTTCTGTTCTATGTTTATTATCAATAAGATGACTTTTTATGTCATGTGTAACCTCAATATAGGGTGTGTTATACTGAACATGACAAATCTCTTAACAGACTCAAGATTTGATTTCATATGGTTCACCTCATCAAGTGAGGGGGTTGTGGGCTCATGAGTATGCTTAACATTTATCTTCCCTTTGTCTATAAGCTCTTGAATGTTATGTTTGAAAGCAATTCCTCTATCCTTACAATGTATCCATGTGCATAATGAGGTGTATGGAAATATTTAGCCTCATGTAGTTTGAAAACAAGTGAGGTAATGATATTGTGTCTCAATGTTTGTTCTAATACCACATATGTAAGCTTAGGAGGTACAATAGGTTGTTGCAATGGAACATCTTGGCCTCTAGCTAGTTTAGGAAAGGATGCTATAGGATGAAAGGTAGGTTTAATATATGTATAAGTCATTTTGTATCGTAGGAACACAAGCATCAAAAGATAAAATCATGATCTAAGGTATCATTAGGTTAATACTATCCTCATGGGAACTAGGTTTAGAAAAATAAGTGATGAAAACATGGGCCAAATTCATAAAGAAAGTGTAAAGCAAATAAGATGAATCACAAAGCTTTACAACTCAAGTATAATCTAAATTTACTAATCCATAAGATGCCATCATCTAAGTGTTTATAATTAGGAAGTAAAAAATATTTCAAGGTAAAGAACCGCCTGTAGAACCAAATAACTCTTAGTAAGGCTCATAATGCCATCATGTACTATAGGGTATGGAAATCAAGCATTAATATGAATTGCATGAGAAGCAAATGAACTAACATCAAGATGTATACTATCATCATGTAAGGCATCACTATGTGAAAGAGTATCATGAATATCCATAGTGCTAACATGAGATGTAGAAATGTGATTATCATAAAACACATCATCATGTATAGGAGAAGGTAATTAATCAAAATTGCATACACCTATAGATATGGAGTTGTCATGACATGTAAGAGAAGTATCACCAAAAGGTATAATATTGTCATGCATAGGTGAAGAGGGTATAACATCATGCTAAATGCATCACTAACACATGATAAATCCTTACTAGGTATATGCTCATTAATCTTGCAAGCAATGGATGAAGTATGATCAATATGAGACTCAAGTAACAAGTAAAGTAAGTGTGTCTAAAATAAAAGGATGAGCACTAACCAACACAATGAAGGAGGGGAAAGATAATACATGGTAAAAAAATGCCTCCATTGAAAATGCATCCTCCTCCATAGTATAAGATGTTATGAGAGTATCAAGTATGGAAGGACATGATGTTTTAGAAAAGATAGGAACCTGTCAAAATGAGAAAATATATGTATGCATATGAGCCAAGGAAAGTGACCTAGAATGTGGCATAATGATAGATAGTCCAAGGGTGGGATGGTAAGATCAAATATGTATATCACTATCTATACTTAAATCCAAATTAATGTATGATAAACACATCTGAATTGAAATTAATGTAAACACTAAGAAATCTGAAAATGAATGATAAAATTAGAATTATATTTAATTTAAAAACCCCAAAGAAAGTGAAGGTATAGCCTTAAGGTCAAACCCTGGGGGTGTAAGATTGGAGGGGTTCACCAAAAATGTAAAAGGAAAAATACTTATCCCTAATGTGCCATCTAGGTTAATCAATTAATCGTTATTGATTAATAAACAAACAATTAATCTAAATAGTAGAGCTAGCTAAATATAAGAATAATAAATACTATTTTAGGAAAATTAAATGTGAAAGAAAAATGTACATAGCTCTTAGAACTAAGATGACGAATAAACTTGATGCCATATAGAATTTAGTTACCTAGGTACAAAAAAATAGATATCCTTGATACGTTAAATATTTGAAGCTTTGTGTAGACCTAGAATTCTCTGTGGGTTGATCACATGGCTATGGACCAATTCCATGTGGCATGGATCTAATCTAGCAATTTTTGTACTTTGGTTACTTGGTTTGCTCCAACCTTTCCTCTCTATTGATGTGTAAGGATTGATGATATTTAAAGATACCTTGGGGAAATTGTTGAATTGTAAGGGTTCATGTTCTCCTTAGCCAACCCCCTATTTTACCATCTTCATAGCCTTTGGTAAATGATGGCAAACAACAATTAGGCATGCAAGTGTCCTAGATGAATGTGATGCAGATAAGTTCCATTTAATGGTCCAAAATGAAGTGTTCAAGATTAGAATAATATTCCTTGTAATAGGTGGGGTTTTTCTCTTGATTATTGTTTTTTAATTTAACACTCATTGGATGTCTTTAAACACCAAGACATAGCAATTAATCGCATAAACATGTGTCAAGTCAACACATAGCCATTAGTGAAATATGTAGGAGTGGACGCAATTTGAATTTTAAAATTTAAATTTTTGGGTTAGATCCATGCCATGTGGGATTGCCCCCACATATCACAGAGGTGCCCTGGGACATGGTATGGGATGTAGGATCCAAAGGCATGGAATGAGAGTGAGCATAAGCACAAGGATAAGTCTAATAAATAGTGAATGCATAGGAATAAATGTAAGTATAAATAGAATAAAGCCAAATATGTAAAACTATGTGTAAATAAAGAGGAGTAAAAGATAGAGTGGGAGTCCACTTTACATATGAATGTACCATTTGTCAATGACGTTAAAACACTCCCATCAAAATGGACCCACATAGATTTGCAAATTTCACCATTATATCCATATAAAGATACCCAACACTCACATCCCTTCCCATTACAATCCATCTTTCTCCCAATAACCGTATAAAATAATAAAAAAAAGGAAGGAAAGAATAGATATACGTACAGGATATTGCCCGTTTGTGGTTTTTATTGATGTGAGGCAGCGGGTGAGCGGGCTATGTTTGAGGACGTAGTCCTTTCATTGTGAAAGGAATTTAATCTACAATTTACACGACAGTCCGATCAAGACGACCTAATAAATAAATTACCCGCCGGGTCTCACAATTGTGCTGAATCAGATATCTACATTAAAAATAAAAATGAGATGGTTCTTGGAACTTGGAATTGCATTGGTAGCTATGTCAATATCATAGCAGACGGAACTGGTCGGTGTGACCTTTGACCCTTGACCCCTTTTTTAACTGTTTGCTATTTCCATTTCAAACGGTTCTTACTCGGATTACCCAATGGAATTGCCCTATGTGCCCTTTCCTTTCAGTCCAAACAATTCTTCTTCATTAGTGTTGGCCATCATCAGGCCAAGGAGCTCGTACGCTCAGTTTAATCTCTATCTCTCTCTCTCCGGGTCCCGTTTCTAGCCTGTCCATTGACAGTGGGCTAAATTTGATGATAAAATGTTAGCTTTTCTGGTGAAATTATTTTACCTGATGAGGTGATGGGGTCGAAAGTTTAATCATTCATGCAACCCAGTGACAATTTGTTTATTTACTAGCACTTGCACTCATAGGAGGTTTAAGGGATACGTCAATAGACGAGTTTAGAAAATTTTCCAGCGTGAATTTTTTGTATGACATGAGACAATTCTGAGCACTATAATGTTCACATATAAAAGTCTATCAGCTAGTTATTATTATAATTTTTATAATGAAAAGAAATCAGCAGGTTAGCCCAACGACCCGGAACTTAGCTCTTTGACAGGACGAGCCTCCCTATAACCTCTCTGATGATGTGCGGTAAACACCATGGGTAAACCCCTACATGACAATTTGTTTATTGACTTGAAAAAGGAGGGTGAAAATTTAGGCAGACCATCCCATGTTTGGATTGAATATATATTAAGCCTGTTCTTTCTGTATCATTCTGATTTCCTTGGCTTTAGTCGATATTTGTAGTTTGTGTGTTGTCCATGGTATGACAATGGAGGGCACAGACTTTCCCCAACATGTTTGCTCATTGCAGAATGAGCATGCAGACACAGTGACAGTGAGTTGCTAGCTAAAGGAGGGAAAAAAAACAACTGGTGGATAGAAGGGTGTGGCAGCATCATGTCTGACATATTGATTTCCAATGCAAACCAATGAAATATTACATTGAGTTACCTCAAACATGTTTTCGCTCTCCGATACCATCTCTATCTATGTACAATTTAGTGGACCCACAAAAAAAAAAAATGATATAGAAAGGATTGTGAGAATGGAAATTTGTCAAGATGGAGGTTGAGTTAATGATACAAATTGCAAGAAATAATTACTTCACAATGCCCATATGCTAGTCAACTAAAATCTTGAAAATTTGGTCTCTTCTTAGATGGTTTAAGATATCAAATTCAAGTGCCATATATTCCCTTTAAATTTGATACACAAGGATATTTATTAATCCAATGCAATTCATTCATTTCAAGAATTTTAGTTCTCAACTTTTTAAGCAAATAAATCATTCATATGAACTTTTAAAGTTTCAAATTTATAATAATTAAATGGTAAAAATCACATACCATGTCCTTTTCTTTTATATATTTGGGCCACTTTGATTATATTATCTTTTATGCAAGTTTACAAGTAGCATATTTATGTGTTAAATTTGACTCATGTCCTCTTCTCTTATATATTTGGACCACTTTGATTATATTATCTTTTATGTAAGTTTACAAGTGGCATATTCGTGTTAAATTTGGCTCATAAATTTATTTTAGCTAGTCTCCACCATCATTCATCTTTAAGAGTTCGTTTTAATCTCTAGATTGCTCATTCACCATTTTGGTTTAGATTCATGGATGCATAATTGACCCAAGTCATTTTTGTGAGCATGAATCTAAAATTCAATCTTTTAAAACTCAATTTAAATTGAACCTTGCCACCCTTTTACTACTATCCATTGTGAACCAACCTAAAACATATTTGTGTGCTATGTTATCATATTAAAGGACATTCCTATTGTTGCTACAACACATCCTAGTTTGCTTCGAACCAAGTACCCACTTTTGCAATTTCTTTGTTTTATTCTCAGTTTTCTTCGGTTTTAGTTTGTTGTTATCTAGGTTAACTATGGTATATTTCTAAGATTGATTTGTTACCATCTCATGTTAAGTATGGTGTTAGTTGGGTTTATCATGATATATCTTTTTTTTAAATGTCTCAACTTATGTTTTAGTTTCCTTTTACATCTCATGAGAAATTCCATGCTCAAATCAATGGTTTTGTTTTTTTAAATTTAGTTGTTATATCATTTTTTAGATTTGATTTTAATTCTTGGACTTCACCAATTGGTTAATTTTTTTAATAATTTCATCATGTTTATTTTTTAGGAACTTTTCACTTAGGTATTTTAAAACTTCAATTCTTCAAATTTCCCTAGACTTGAAAGGAATTCACGTTGTTTGTAATATTTATCAGAGAGCTAATTTAGAGTGCTTTTTATTTTCTTCTCAAGTTTATTTGTTTCTGTTATACATGGTGAAATTCTTTATTAGGTTTAATAATCTAGTAAGTCCATGGTTCAAAAGGTTTCTGAGTCTATTTTCTTAACTTTCTTTTTCCAAGCTCTCTTGGACCCAAAACATCAATAAATATTTGTTTATTAATTACTAATGAAAAAGATTAAAATTGATATTTAAACAAGTTTCTATGCCAGTTTTCAATATCTTAGTAGGTCCAAGCTTTTAGAGGGTTGTTTTCTTTAAAAGTTGTGTTTTCTTTGTCAGCACCAAATTTATATACTAAGTTTTTATATTCAAAAGGACCACTTTTCAAAAGACTCTAAACTTTGTTCATTTTAGTTATGGTTACCAACACTAACCTAAACCCAAAAAAGTTATTAAATCAAAATTTATCATTTTTATTATAAAATGCAAAGGTTGGATTTGAAACAAGCATAAGTTCGATTTGAAGTCCTTGGTTTTCTAGATTTTGGAAGTCTTAGCATTTGAAATTGTTAGAAATGAAGGTGAACAACTATAGAATGGAAATATGATTACAACATTAACTATTAACCTAGTGTAGAACCAAAATGGAGACAATATAAAATCAACACAAATAAATAACAAAACAAAAGATCAAACACATAACATAGTGTTTACATGGAGAAACCCTTTTGGGAAAAACTCCACACAAAAAGAGATGCACTATAGTTTTATTAACTTAAATAGAGTTTACAATACAACACTATCAATCTTCTCTTCAGTCCTCAATCCAGCAATGCATGTAATAGTCTCTACTCCAACACAGTCATAATACAATGTCCTCATAAAGGGGTTACCTTCTAGGGTAAGAAAAGCTAACGTAACCTCTATCATCAAATCTGTGACCTAATGATCCAGATTTACAATTGAAATTTATATATAAAATTTGGCTTCTAGGGCATTGCCCATGGACCCCCATCGGGGCACGTGGCCCCTGGATCCCCTGCCAAGGGGATGGTCCCCCTAGACTATTACACATATGATGGTGTTTATGGTTGGATGTCATGTGCAGAGAAGACATAGTTCATGGTTGGATGTTATGTCCCATCCAACAAGAGAAGAGAGAAGATATAGTTCATGGTTGGATGTCATGCCTTGGTCAGTGCAAAGTTAAGTATGAAGACATATTAATATGGGAATTAGAAGCCCTAAGATGATCAAATGTGTTGATGATGTTAGAAGATGTTACTGATGCCCTGAAGCATGTATGTTCCAAGTTTCATGATGATTGAATTACTGGAAGAATGTTTTACTGTTGACAGACTGAAGACAATGTTTCTATGAAGGTGTTCTATGTAGGACAATGGAATGCTCCACATTCCTCTGCATTTGAAGATATGGCTATGTAGTTTTGGAACTATGTTCAAGGTGCAATGAAGGTGATAATTCTAAAGTTTCAAATCATTTGTCCTTCTGCTGTGAAAGTTATGCATGATAGAGTACCAGCATGTGTTTTGACAGAGTGAGCTAGTATTGAAGCCTTGTTGGAATGCTCTGCAATCCTCCAAAAGTGAATGGTTGCCTTTGCAGTTTTGTAGACATGTTAATGGATGTGCATTACATGCTTCCTTGCAGTTTTAAGGCTCTTGGTGGTCCACAAGCTCAGTTTCTCAATGACAATATGTTGTAGTGTGTTCTGGATGATAGGTTGTTCTCAGAGTTCATGATTGAAGATGTGTAGCACAAAATCTTTGATGTGTGGAGGTAAAGAAGTGTTTGGAGATGTTGTATGAGTCTTGTAGACTCATTTGGAAAAGTTTCATGAAGATCCTTCTTGTTTCCAATACTGCACAAGGTTTTCAAGTTATTGTGGTCGTTATGCTTCAAGGTTCATTTCTTTTTGCTTAAATTTGTCCTATTTTCAAATGAGCAAAGTGTGTGGATGTAATTCCTTGGTGGTTGATGTCGTTAAAGATTTTTTGAACCTAATTATGCAAGTGTTGATGTCTACAAGGCATGAGACTTCTTCTAGTGTAGCATGTAGTCTTGTTTAGGACTTGTCCTCTACACATTTCATGTTGTGTGCTATCTAGCTAACTTGTAAATATTTTTTTCATGTTGTATATGGCTAACAAGAAATTTAATTAATGTAATATCTTGTATAAATTGTAAATCTAATTGAATGAGGTGAGGTGTGATTGCAAAATGATTGATAAGGTTCACAAGTAAAATAAGGAGCAGAATGAATACATTATGATGTGCGACTGAAGGAGAAAGAGAAGAAGTTGTAGATGTTGTTCTGATTCATCTTGAAGACATATTTGTGACAATGATCAAGTGTAGAGTATTCCTAACTAATCTGATCATTAGAATAAACTGTGAAGAGACATAATTGCAATCATTAAAGGTGTGAGTTTCAATGCCAGTTTTCAGATAGTAGAAGGACTATCATATTGTAATCTTTTGTAAGTGTATTCTCAATTTAGGGAGTAGTAGCTTCCTTGGGAGTGACCCTAAAACAAAGTCTTTAGGGAGTCGTAGCTTCCTTAGGAGTGATCCTAAATCAAAGTTTTTAGGGAGTAGTAGCTTCCTTGGGTGGTAGCCCTAAAACAAAGTTATTATTTTGAGCTTCATATATTGTGAGTTAATCCTCACCGTGGTTTTTCCCTTCTAGGGTTTCCACCTATATCTGGTGTTATGTGTTGATGTGCATTGTGTTAATCTTTTATGATTATGTTGATGCTGTAATACTTAAGTTTTAATCTTCTTTAGAGAAGTTAAAGCTTGTTTAAATACTGATTCACCCCCCTCTCAGTATCCTTGTATGTTCAACAATTGGTTTCAGAGCTAAGTTCCTCTAAAGGAGGCTTAACCACTTGAGGAAGGTCTGAGATGGCACATAATGGATCCAACAAGTACCTAGGTTCGATGGACCAGATTATTGTTTTTGGAAGCTAAGGATGGAAGGCTACATCAATTCTCTAGGATGCAGTGTTTGGCAATTTGTCAAGACTGGTTACAAAGTTCTTGCTTCTATCCCTACAGATCTAGATGAAGTTAAGGAATATGATAACAATGCCAAGGCAAAGTTTTCTATCATAAGTGGGTTAGCTGATTCAGAACTTTCAAAGGTAATGAGTTGCAGTTTTGCTAAAGATGTTTGGGTTAAACTTGAAACCATTTATGAAGGAGATTGGAAAATAAAGCAAGCAAAGATGCAAATCTTCAAGAAAAAATTTGAGACCCTAAAAATGTCAGAGGATGAAGACATTGTTGGATATATGCTCCAGGTGAATGAAGTGGTCAATAGCAACACATGTCTTTGTGGCAAAGTGGAAGAGGATGACATTGTGAAGAAGGTTCTGAGATCTCTTCCCAAATCTTACAATCATAAGGTATTTGCTATCGAGGAGAATGCAGACTTGGATGCATACACTATAGACAAACTATTTGGTTCCCTTACTGCCTTTGAAATGAGAGAGTTTGGCAGTGATGCTCTAAAGAAAAAAACTGCTTTCAAAGTTAGTATGAAGACAAAGGAAGAAGTTGCTAATGAAGATGAGAGATCTGATGAGGTTAAATCAAACTTTGTGAGAAGACTAAAGAAAGGCATTGGCAAATACAAAGGTAAGTTACCATTCAAATGTTTCAATTGTGGCAAGGTTGGTCACTTTGCTTATAAATGTCCTTTTAAAGAATCAAGGGGTAGTAATAGAAGAGTCAAGTTTAAAAGAAGTCTGTATTCCCGTTATGTCAGAAAATGTCCCCTTGGGGGCTTTTCCCTCTTAAGGTTTAGCTCTCGGATCTTTAGAATGCATTTAGATCATATTGCATGTTAATTTTGAATCCTAATGAGAAAACCCCTAAGTATTATGGCAAATAGGACCTAGGGGGTACTATTTTGATGACTCCTGACCAAAATAGGGATGGAGGACTTGGGCGTTCGTGCCCTAGTCCTGCCCTATTTTGGGTTAGCCCTAAATTTAAATGTCAGTTTTATGACCGTTACTTAGGTCCTATGCTGACATCTCAAGTTTGAATTACAAATTCTTAGCGGGAATGTTTGTAGTTGCATATATAAGCATGTTTAGGGTTTCATTTGTAAACTAGAAGATGATTATAAAATTTTGGCAAAATTATGATTTTAGAGCATCCATGATATTCGTTGTTGCAGAGTAGAGCATTGTTGTTGTGTTTGTGATTGCATATTTAGCTTCATATTCTCATGTGATTGAAGAACCTTCATTTATGTGAGATCTACACTTCTAAGGTGGCATTTGTTTATGTTTGAATCATTTATAATTTGGATTTTGCCTCTATCCTGCAGGGATACACACTCTTATCTGAAAATAGTGTTTGGAAGACTTGAAGGTCTCTCCGAGGCTTGACTGAGCCAAGCCTCTAAACACCACAAGTCCCAACCACACTCCTTTGTGATTGCATGTTATAGGTACCGAGTTTCGCGAAGTGGAGTTGCAGAGGAAGGTTACAGATAACAATGATTCAAGATCCAAAAAGAAAGGGACAATATTGAACATTTCAAGACATGGGCACCTAGGGTAATGTCCTCCAGAGTTTTAGAGATGAGAATCAATGTTATAGTGACATTCTACATATGAAGAAGCCCTGACATCCCAAAAATTAGCCTACCATGGACAAGGATGCCTAGGGTAGTGTCCTCTGCATTTAGAGTGATTAAAATAGATGGAATAGTGTTCATCTATGCTGGATAGAGTTCTACATTCTATGAAGAAAACAATACCTTTGACTTGGGCACCCAGGGCATTGTCCTCGAATATTCCAAATTCCAAACTTTGAAAAATGGTTAGTTATTAATCTCTATCCTCTTCCTTAATCTGTGAGCATTTGTTTGAATTTATCAGTTTATTCACTATTTTGCATAGTTAGGGTTTCTTACATATTTGAGGATTACATTAAGGCATGAGTTAGAAATTTTTGAGTTTCCACATTGTTCCAAGTGATAGCCCAACTTGTTAGGTGAATCCTCTTGCTTAGTAGAGATTCAACTCTGTTGATATGTCCTTGAATGTTTGTTGTGAAAAGAGCATCTAAACCCATCAACACCAAAAACAACAAATCAACCCTATCACCCTCTTTTCATACAAAACATTTTGGTGAACCCATGTTTTTGAAGTTTTCCACCTTTTTGAGTGTTGTGTGACAGATTTTCATTCATTCATCTTATTGCATTTGAAAAATTACAAAACAAATTGAAAATTTTGAAAAAAAATGATAGCTTAGGCTTGCATTTTAGCATAATTTGAATTAATTTGAATTTAATTTCATCTAATTTCTATTATTTTCATTAGATCTGATTTAATTTACATAAATTCATCATTTAGTATTCACTTGCATTGCATTCTCATGCTTAATTTGTTAAAAATTGCTTGAAATTGTGCATTTTTCATAAAAACCTAGTTTTGCATTAGCTAGGGTTAGTAGTTAAAATCTTGTTTCATATTTTACTACCCTTTTAAAAAACTCATAGGACTGATTTCTAATTGTATTTTTGTATCATAGTTCCCTCTTTGCAAATATTTATGACTAGGGTTTGAAAACCTTGCATTTTCACTAGATTTGGCCTTATCGTCTCTCTAGAATTGCATTAAAGGCGTGTTGTAAAAAATATTATTGCATTATTGGGTTGATATTGAGTTTATAATTTTATGCCCCTCTTAAAATTCTTCACAACACATCTTCCATTAGTGATTTTCATTAAAAAATTGTGAAAAAAATGCAAATTCAAACATTTTGGATCCTACACATATCTTGCTACTTGGGCTTGTTCTATTAGTTTGTGCGTTGAGTATTCTATACTTTTGTATGAGTATTATAACCCACTAACCTAATAGAAATATCCCTTTAAGAAGAAGTAGAAGACTCATGGGATCTAGTGCTCCTGAAGAAAACAGTGTTCCTACATCTGAAAATCCAGTGACCACCTTCTTTACAAAAGGAGAGACACAAATTTTGCAAGACACTATACCTCATACAACCACTATGGAAGATAAAATATTTTATGATGTTGACTATACTATTGAGGTGGTAACTCATGTACCTAATGAACAAATAAACAAACTTGATAAAGAGTTAGCTGATTTTCAAGCATTTGTGGAAAATGAAAGGATAACAGAAGAAGCTATACCTGCGATTTACAACATAAGAGAGTTCATAAAAGAAGGACAAGATGGTATTAATGTCATTCAAGGTTTAGCACACACAGTACATAATAGTGTTATGACAGTGACTGAATGTGCGAATGTTATTAATAACATGTCATCACCGACTCATATGCAAGTATCGACACCTATACCAACTATGGGAATGTCTACATTTACATCAACAATTTTAACCACTAATGAAAATACTTGTAGTAATGCTACCACTGGTATTGGAGTATCTAATGGCACTAATTCACAAAATTACAAAGTTGTGGGATTCAACTATTACAACTTAGCACCTAAGGTGACTTCTTTCATGAATAATTACTCTCAACCACCTTCCACTTATCACTATGTCCAACCACCACTCACCTATTCACATCCTCTGTTTGTCACTACTCATGCTCAATCACCTCCACACTTTGGTTCCAATGCCTCACAACAAATCACATCTCCTAATGATGCCCTCTTAAACCAACTTTTGTAAGGCATGACTTCTTTACAACAAAAAGTGACAAGGTTGACAAATTCTTCACAACCTAATATACAAACTTATCATGCTTGTAATCCCCTATCTAATGCAATATTGAGAACTCATATGCCTAAGAGGTTTGAAACTCCTTGCTTTGAAAAATATGGTGGAAAAGGTGATCCTAATACTCATGTGGTAGCATTCATAGCTTTGTGTAGTGATTTCTACTTTGAAGAGGACTTGCTAGCAAAACTTTTCCCATGATCTCTCAAAGATACTACTTTAGAATGGTTTTTCTCTTTACCTCTGAATTCAATACACACTTTTTCACAACTAGTTGATCAATTTCTACAACATTTTCAAGCAAATATTAGACCTCAAGTCTCTTTGATTGACTTAGTTCATTGCAAGAACTATTACATCCCCAATTTTTGTCTTGCTATACTTTTACTTTTTACTTGGACATAAGTAAATTTATTATAATGTTTAGATTAATGACAAGGAAAGAAATGGATTATATTGAATGTCATTTATGAAATTATGGAAATGATTATGATATTATTGATTTAATATTTGCATTATGAGATTTGATCTATTATTTGAATAATGATGCACTGATCATGATTTCTTTGGTATCGAGTTTGATACAGGATTACAAGTTTTCAGATCACTCTCAGAGAAAAGAGAGAGAGTATCTTTCCAGGAGAGAGATATAAACCTCAGGTTATGAGTGGTTTATTTGCCAGATTGAGTATTAAGTGTTTAACTAAAACATGAACCAATGTGTCGTAAGAGGTAAGTTCTGTCTTGTCAGTTTTCTTCTGAACCTAATCGATAGGTAGTCGATATTATTTACAAATCTTTCTAAGTCATAGTAAGTCGTCTTAGTTGTTAATAACGTTAACGACATTGTTTGAGTGTGATTTGTGACTATTTACGTTTAACGTAAATATTACGATGTTATTGTCTTGTTATAAATGATTCTTAATGCTAAGATGTTTTTGTCAAGTTAAGAAGACTTGAATATTGTCGACAGATTGTGATGGGGAGACAAGCTCAACCCAATCACAATATGCATAATCCTTTGTTTAAATATTATTATTATTATATTGATTAAACCATAACTATCTAATATAGAGGCGATGTTATGTGAATCATATTTGATGTAATCAAATATGTAAATGCATATGCATCGAGTGAGGATAATACCTCATAATGAGTCAATGATGCTATGCTTGAGTAGTCGAAGGCTTACATTTAGGAAGAGTCTTCAAAAATATTAGTGGTGGATTGAACCACTTATTAGAGATCCTTTAATGATCAGCAAAGTTTAAGTGATGTGTCAGCCTCATTCAAAAGAGGAGGACTGTGGTAATAACCACCATAACCAACGAGCCAAGAAATGGCTATCTTCCATCGATAGGTGCGAACTAATGCATAAAACGTGGTGTTAGTTAAGACTAAATTGTCATGGACTGTTATGCGTTCATTAAAGTTGGCAATTGTATCTAAGTGGAGGTGCAAAGTAAGGCGACTAAAAAGGAGTCATGCCTGAGCCATTAATAACGACGACTCAGATTGAGCTGTGGTTGTGATGTTAAAAAAGGTTAAAAACTTGAGAGTAAGGCGTGGAACAGATACATAAAGAAGAGTCGTGGCTAAGGGAGATAGGGAATACACAAATAGAAGAGCCAACCTTTGTGTCTTTTTGTACATACTATCAATTCAAGCCTGTCGATTATCAGGTATTCCTTAGTTTCCTATGCTTATTGACAATGAGGAAATCAACTAATTCTCTTTAGATTGTTCATTATTGTGTCTTGGGTGATTATGTGAGTACGCCAAAGAGGTATAACCTCCTGTATGCTTTGAATATTTAGTCATAAACTATTAAGTGTCAGTTTAGGGAAATGCAGATAACATTTTAAGTAAACCATTCTGATCTATTTTGAAAACTGATAAGGCAACAAATGCAAATTTATACGGCTGATACTTGGTAATACAAGTGAGTACTTTGTTATAGTATTCTGAATTGACCATTTGCTTATTGATTGTTAAACCAATAATCATATCAAATCTCAATATGGAGGATAAAAAGACCATCATAGTAGGAGATTGTCATAGTTGCCATGAGCTTGAAAAATAGTCTTTATATTGATTAAGTTTGTAGCAAACCAATGAAATGATTGTGAGATAACCAAACAATAGAATCTCAAATTTTATTAGAGTTGATTGAACTTTGGTAGTATACTGTTAGTTTTGAGTAGAATAGTTAAGACCTTGAGTCGAGGTAATACTAATTTAAAGTATTTTTCTTGTTTAGATTCTATATAAAAATAACAGAAATGATTTCTATCCATGAGAACTTAGATTCATAGGTATCTTTAGACAATTAATGTTCTCTTTGAATGAAGTAACTTAGAGATATTATGGTAGATGGAAATAAGGTTTATGGGAGAACCCTTATATATTTATTTATCTTTTTGATAATATTATTCTTGGAAAGATCCAATACAATGGAGTAGGCTAAGTCTACTAGAGAATGACCTTGTAGGGATATATATTCAGGGTATGTTTTGTTTATAACACATTATCAAAGTTATTCTACGTTCCTTGTATAGGTAATATTATCTATTTAAGAACTATAGTATTCTTAACCTTGATTGAGTTAATCAAGGGTTATTTGTGAATCTAGGACTCCTAGATAAGAGATATGGTTATATTGTAATATCATATTAACAAAGGATATTAGGTAAACCCTAGAGTTGATTATAAACCAATTGAAGGGTAATTGCAAGAAGATGGGGGGCCAAAAAGGGGTCTTAAGTGGCCACTTTTTTTCTAAAATCAGGAAATGCTGGCCTTGGATGAGAAATTAAGCATAGTTACACTCAAAATTTGGAGATGCAACCAAAACAATGTTTGTAGTACTCCGAGTCTACTTTCTAAACTACTATTTTTTAAAAAAATGGTATAGATTAAGGGGTTCAAAAGAGGGAGCCACAGAAATTGGTGTTGTTTCTATCAAAAAAACATAACATATCATGTTTTGTGGCTCCCTCAAAAGGTTAACTTTTTTTTGGTATTTTTAAAATCGCTTTGATGAGAAATTAGCTAATAGTATGTAGTTTATACCTAATTTTTTTGATAATTTTTTGATGAATATTTGATTTTTTACTAATTTTCAAAGTGGACACATCCTAAAAAACAAAATTTTGGCCGTGCTACCCCTATAAATTTTGAAAACTAATTGAAAATCATTTTTTATTTTTTTTAATATGTGTAGAATGGAGTCTAGTTTCTAAATATGTAATTTTTTTGAAATTTCAATGAATGGTTAATTTACAATGAAAAAATACCAAATAGTGGTTTTTGCCCAAAACTGGACACACAAACAAAAGAAATTAAAGATGAAAGGCTTAACATTGTCAAAATGTGAAAAAAAATACATCGTTAAATAGCTAAGAGAAAGCCTAACATTACCTAGGTGTTCGATTTGCTTGACCTTGAAACACGTGCAAATCTGAGGGTTAGCACGAACAAAATTATGTGAAATCTTGAAGAATCTACAAAAACATGTCTGTGGATGTTGAAAAGGCACTCCACGCCTTTAGGTTGGAAATCCAAAGCAAATCCCAAGCCCAAGGCTTGGGATTCCCAAAGAACAACATAACACGAGCACGTTATAATGCGAACGCATTATAACCCGAGCGTGTTATAACCTGAGTGCGTTATGTTGTGCTTTTTTGTTTTTTACATGTTTGTCAGTGTTTTCCCAGTTTGACATAACGCAAGCGTGTTATAGCACGCTCGTGTTATGTTTTCCTTTGAATGAGATATGTTCAAATTTCATAAGTATGTTTCATGGATGTTTATATTTATTCTTGTAGGTATGTATGCATGTACATGTATGCATGCTTGTATGTATGTACATGTATGCATGCTTATATGTATGCATCTTTGTATGTATGTATTTTTGTATGTATGCATGTATGTATGTAAGTGTATTGGGTTTAGTGTATATAAGGACCTAAGCCTATATAGTTTTGAGGGTTGAGGGTTGAGGGATTAGGGCTTAAGTAATAGGTAGAGGGTAGAGGGTTGAGGGTTATAGTTGAGGGTTAATATTTAGGTTGTTGAGTGTATAAGATTAAGTGTGTAAGGCTCGGGGATTAGGGTTTAGGGTTTATGATATGGATTGAGGGTATATAAGACATAGGGTGACTTGGGTTGAGAGCACATATGGTTTAGGTTTAATTTAAGTATAGGGTTGAGGCACAATATTCAAGGTTTAGGATATAAGGGTGAGGTTATATGGTCTAGGGATGAGGGTTTGAGGGTGTAGGCTTTAGGTTTAAGGTATAGGGTTGATGATTGAGGTATTAGAGCTTAAGTATATTGTTGAGGGTATAGGGTTGAGGGTTTAGGGATAGGTTTTAGGGTTTAAGGTTTAAGGGTTAAGGGTTGAGGGATAGGGTTTAAGGTTTAGAGGTAAGGGATTAGGGTTTAAGGTATAGTGTCTTGGGTTGAGGGTTTAGGAATAGGGATAGAATTTAGGGTTTAGGGACGAGGGATTAGGGTTAAGGGTTGAGGGTTGAGGGATTAAGGTTTAAGGTATAACTTGCTGAGGGTTGAGTGTTTAAGGATAGGGTTTAGGGTTTAGGGTTGAGAGATTAGGGTTTAGAGTTGAGGGATTAGGGTTTAAGGAATAGTGTTGAGGGTTGAGGGATTATGGTTTAGGGTTGATGGATTAGGGTTTAAGGAATATTGTTAAGGGTTGAGGGTTTAGGAATAGGGTTTAGGGTTAACAGATTAGGGTTTAGGGTTGATAGATTAGGGTTTAATGTTGAGAGTTGAGGGTTGAGGGTTTAGGGATAGGGTTGATGGTCAAGGGATTAGGGTTAAAGTAGAATGTTGAGGGTAGAGGGATTAGGGATAGGGTTTAGGGTTGAAGGTTTAATGATTGAGGGTTGAGGCTTTAGGGCTGAGGGTTAAGGGATTGGGGTTTAAAATATAGTGTTGAGCGTCGAGGGTTTATGGATAGGTTTTAGGGTTTAAGTTTTAAGGGTTAAGGGTTGAGGGATAGGGTTTAGGGTTTAGGGATAAGGGATTAGGGTTTAAGGTATAGTGTCGAGGGTTGAGGGTTTAGGAATAGGGATAGAATTTAGGGTTTAGGGATGAGGGATTAGGGTTGAGGGTTGAGGGATTAGGGTTTAAGGTATAGTGTCAAGGGTTGAGGGTTTATTGATAGTGTTTAGGGTTGAGGGACTAGGTTTTAGGGTTGATGGATTAGGGTTTAAGGTATAGTGTTGAGGGTTGAGGGTTGACGGATTAGCATTTAATGTCAAGGTTAGGGTTAGAGTGTTGAGGGTAGAGGGATTAGGGATAGGGTTTAGGGTTGAAGGTTTAAGGATTGAGGGTTGAGGCTTTAGGGATGAGGGTTTAAGGCTTAAGATATAGTGTCGAGTGTTGAGGGTGTAGGGATAGGGTTTAAGTTTTAAGGGTTAAGGGTTGAGGGATAGGGATTAGGGTTTAAGGTATAGTGTTGAGGGTTTATGGTTTAGGGATAGGGTTTAGGTTTGAGGGATTAGGGTTTAGGGTTGATGAATTAGAGTTTAATGTTAAGAGTTGAGGGTTGAGGGTTTAGGGATAGGGTTGATGGTCAAGGGATTAGGGTTAAAGTAGACTGTTGAGGGTAGAGGGATTAGGGATAGGGTTTAGGGTTGAAGGTTTAAGGATTTAGGGTTGAGGCTTTAGGGATGAGGGTTAAGGGATTAGGGTTTAAGATATATTATCGAGTGTTGAGGGTGTAGGGATAGGTTTTAGGGTTCAAGTTTTAAGGGTTAAGGGTTCGGGGATAGTACCGAGCCCATTGAGGGTTTAGGAATAGGGATAGTGTTTAGGGTTTAGGGATGAGGGATTAGGGTTGAGGGTTGATGGATTAGGATTGAGGGTTGACAGATTAGGGCTTAGGGATAGGGTTTAGGGTTGAGGGATTAGGGTTTAAGGTATAGTGTTGAGGGTTTAGGGTTGAGGGATTAGAGTTAAGGGTTGAGGGATTAGGGTTTGACGTTGAGTGTTGACGTTTTAGGGTTGAGGCTTTAGGGATAGGGTTGAGGGTCGAGGGATTAGAGTTAAGGGTTGAGGGATTAGGGTTTGACATTGAGGGTTGAGGGATTAGGGTTTGAGGGTTGAGGGTTTCGGGATAGCGTTGAGGGTCGAGGGATTAGGGTTAAAGTAGAGTGTCGAGGGTATAAGGATTAGGGATAGGGTTGGAGGGTTTATGGATAAGGGATTAGGGTTTAAGGTATAGTATCGAGCCCATTGAGGGTTTAGGAATAGGGATAGCGTTTAGGGTTCAGGGATGAGGGATTAGAGTTGAGGGTTGAGGGATTAGGGTTGAGGGTTGAGGTATTAGGGTTTAGGGATAAGGTTTAGGGTTGAAGGTTGAGGGATTAGGGTTTAAGGTATAGTGTCGAGGGTTTAGGGATAGGGTTTAGGGTTGAGGGATTAGAGTGAAGGGTTGAGGGATTAGGATTTGACGTTGAGGGTTAAGGGATTAGAGTTAAGGGTTGAGGGATTAGGGTTTAACCTTAAGGATCGAGGGTTGAGGGTTGAGGTTTGAGGGTCGAGGGTTTAGGGATAGGGTTGAGGGTCGAGGGATTAGGTTTTGACGTTGAGGGTTAAGGTTCGAGGGTCAAGGGTTTAGGGATAGGGTTGAGGGTCAAGGGATTAGGGTTAAAGTAGAGTGTCGAGGGTATAAGGATTAGGGATAGGGTTGGAGGGTTTAGGGAAGGGATTAGGGTTTAAGAAATTGTATCGAGCCCATTGAGGGTTTAGGAATAGGGATAGTGTTTAGGGTTTAGGAATAGGGTTTAGGGTTGAGGGATTAGAGTTAAGGGTTGAGGGATTAAGGTTTGATGTTGAGTGTTGAGGGTTCAGGTTTTAGGGTTGAGGGTTTAGGGATAGGGTTGAGGGTCGAGGGATCAGAGTTAAGGGTTGAGGGATTAGGGTTTGACGTTGAGGGTTGAGGGTTTTAGGATAGGGTTGAGGGTCGAGGGATTAGGGTTAAAGCAGAGTGTCAAGGGTATAAGGATTAGGGATAGGGTTGGAGGGTTTAGGGATAAGGGATTAGAGTTTAAGGTATAGCATCGAGCTCATTGAGGGTTTAGGAATAGGGATAGAATTTAGGGTTTAGGGATGAGGGATTAGAGTTGAGGGTTGAGGGATTAGGGTTGAGGGTTTAGGGATTAGGGTTTAGGGATAAGGTTTAGGATTAAGGGTTGAGGGATTAGAGTGAAGGGTTGAGGGATTAGGATTTGACATTGAGGGTTGAGGGTTAAGGCTTTAGGGTTTAGGGTTTAGGGATAGGGTTGAGGGTCGAGGGAGAAGAGTTAAGGGTTGAGGGATTTGGGTTTGATGTTGAGGGTTGAGGGTTGAGGTTTGAGGGTTGAGGGTTTAGGGATAGGGTTGAGGGTTGAGGGTTGAGGGATTAGGGTTAAAGTAGAGTGTCGAGGGTATAAGGATTACAGATAGGGTTGGAGGCTTTAGGGATAAGGGATTAGGGTTTAAGGTATAGTATCGAGCCCATTGAGGGTTTAGGAATAGGGATAGTGTTTAGGGTTTAGGGTTGAGGGATTAGAGTTAAGGGTTGAGGGATTAGGGTTTGACATTAAGTGTTGAGGGTTGAGGTTTTAGGGTTGAGGGTTTAGGGATAGGGTTGAGGGTCGAGGGATCAGAGTTAAGGGTTGAGAGATTAGGGTTTGACGTTGAGGGTTGAGTACATTAAGGTTTGAGGGTTGAGGGTTTTAGGATAGGGTTGAGGGTCGAGGGATTAGGGTTAAAGTAAAGTGTCAAGGGTATAAGGATTAGCGATAGGGGTGGAGGGTTTAGGGATAAGGGATTAGGGTTTAAGGTATAGTATCAAGCCCATTGAGGGTTTAGGAATAGGGATAGCGTTTAGGGTTTAGGGATGAGGGATTACAGTTGAGGGTTGAGGGTTGAGGGATTAGGGTTTGGGGATAAGGTTTAGAGTTTAAGGTTGAGGTAGGCAAGGAGCAATTGAGAGACATAGAGAGGGGAGAGGTAGAGAGGTGAGGGGGAGAGATAAGTGAGATATAGAACATGAGCTAATGGAACTAGAGGTGAGATATTGTAAAGGTACTATCGAAGGTGAGATAGGCACAAATATTTATGGATCAATCTATAGTAGGACAAAATGTGAGCGTGTTATAACATGCTCGCATTTTGTCCTGCTATAGAAATGGTAAAAAAGTGTTGACCCCCATGATCTAGGCCCACATGCTTTGTTTTCATGCTGATTATGCATGTGTTCCAACAAAAAAGAAGTGCTTTCATGCTGTTGGGAAGTTCACATGCACATTTTACATATTCTACCACCTTTGCATGATCTTTCCACCACCTTTTTTGCTTTTCCAACTTGAGAAGGAGGAAATAACATAGTTTTCACACCAAGTTTGATATATATCTATTCAACTTTCAATTTTTGTAGTGTTGCAATGTTAATTGTGATTCAATTTTAGGAATTTAACATTATAGATTGGTTAATAGTATTGTTGTTAGTAATTATATTTGAGTGTTATTGAATTTAACATTGAAAAGAAAGCAAGTGGTGAAAAACTCAAATTGTTGAGGAGTTTGATGCAAGAAGAAAAAACACTACATAATTGGGTACTCTCTCCATTCAAATCTTTATTTTTTAGGTATATCAAGTCTTTACATGCATGTTCTTTACATTTTCCTTAATTCTATTTGAATTACATTATCATGCTTTATCATACATGTTTAAAATAGACACATTCCCAATCAAGAAAGTAGCCTACAATCTCACATGATGCCATGCATATTTTCTACACTTGGGCTCTTTAATAATTATGTGTAATAAATAGACCTTAACATACCATGATGTCAAACTATACAAGATTAAATCCTTACAACATAATAAAAATACAATCCTACTATTATCTTGTCATATTAACAAGTTAAAATACAAATGAATAGGTACCAAGATCATACAAGTATGCACATGACATGATGATTTGTATGCACATATCTTGGGCTAGGACATTCCTTAAGCACCTATTCATGATGATTTGTACATGCACATGACACAACAATTGTTATCTATTCCTTCACAAGCCACCCAAATCCTAGTATCCCTAGTCTAGTATCCCTAGTACCAACAAAACACCTTCTCAATTCCAAATCATAGTAGCCCTAGTAACAACAAACATGTCAAATTGGGCCTACCTCAACCTTTTCAAGCATGAAGTCCCATGTACTCTTTTCATGGCTGCAATAATTTGCTTTGTACCTATTTTGGTTGAGTGACATTTACTCTTTTACATGATGATTGTATGTACATTTACTATGAAGGGTTGAATGACATATATTTTAGTTATTTGTATGGATTCATTTCTTAGGAACTAATATTGGTCTCTTTATCATGCTATAGACAAATTATCCATCATGCCGAGGAAACAATCAAGAATTAAACCAACATATGAAGAGATAGAAGCTAAGAATGCAAATAAAATAGTGGCTATGAGGGAACTTTGTGAGAAGAGGAAATTGGACATAATAAATGAAGACATGCCAATTGAAGAGGAACCACAACCATCATAAAGAGATATGGTAATGACAGCACAAAGAGAATGAATGTAAAAACTTTGTGCTATGAGAGATTTGAATACCATAGTTGGAGACACGTCCTCTACCACAAGTCAACATGTAGGGACACCATCTACCATATCTCAAGTTGAGAGTACATCATCACTCACATGTGATGAAGGAGGTACACCATCGCTCCCACCTCAACCTCATGGTATGTCATCTATTCCATCTTCGATCGAAGGTATGCCATCTAGCCCATCTCATTTAAATATTGATGAAATTCCTAATGTTGAAATGAATTTACCTAACTTAACACCACCTAGAATTTTGCATAGAAAGCCAAAGTATTTGATTGATATTGATGAGAATATTTTACAACCAATGGAAGGTAAGATTCCAAAATGCACTTGTAGAAGATATGCTCATAAGATTTGGAGATTGTTCTTTGAAAAGTTAAATGAGACTACAAGATGTCAACTATTCGTTGAAATGATGCGAAGTATAAATTATAGGTCCATAATGAAGATTCTTGGGTTGAGAACATCACAGGCTTCAAGTGAAAAATCTATTGTCAAGAATCTACTGAGTGCATATGAGAGTGTGGGTAACACCTCATGCACAAAAGATAGTAATGCAACACGACATGTGATTACATTGATTATAGTAAGTAGTCAAACGAGGAAAGCTCGTCTCATTAGAAAGACGAGTCAAGAATTGAGAATTAATAGGAAAACTTTATCAAGAGCCATTGGAAGATGCCAAAGAATTGAGGACACTAATGCCAATGAATTATGGGTGTTTTTGGGGAGACTACCACGAAAAGATAAACCAATTGTTGAAGCATTGAGATCACTAATTGAAGACTTTTGGAAGAATTACACAAGGGTATCTTTGAATCAAAAGGATGTGGTAAGAAGGAGAATCGGTAGTTAGAACCATGAGCCACATCCAAAGCATTTTTTGGATGAGACTCAAACACAGTTTTATGGTAAATTTCTAGAGAAGTATCCTCAAATTAAAATTTGTCGAAGATATTTTGAAATGCTAAAACCTTTCTATGTCAAGATAAATCACACACACACACTACTTGTTGTTGTAGATTACATATTAAATTTTCTAACCATTTTGATGTTTATAGGTCTCTATGTTTAGATATGCATACTAACAATGTTTTGCAGGGTTGTGCCATACATGCCCCACCAACATCTTCAAGAGACTTAATATCAAGAATTTTATGTGAAAGAGAGGAAGGCCAAATATTCTACAAGAAATTATGCTTGGATGGCATATGTCATCATTACGGTGGCTTGTAATGTTTGCCAATATGTGAACATATGGAAAGAACACATGCAGTTGGAAATGAACTAGTAGAGTTTGGAAAGTATAAAATAGTGGCATACAATACAAAAGATGGTAAAAAAGCAAAGAGGTGTGAATTGGTTATTAAAAATATTCCAGTGTATCAGTTTATGCCTATATTTTATGACAGCATAGTGTATGAGTATGCAAGACATGCCCATAGAGCTCGATGGTTGAACTTGCAATTCAAGTTATGCAAGGACACATTTCTGGTTGGTAGCATTGTTTCAGTCATCGACTTTACAGAGAACTACAGTCTACAGCCACAACGTGAGGTTCAATCACAATATTACAACTCCACACAGGTTTCTATATTTGTGCACATCGCATTCATTCATGTGAATGATAGTATAGAGGATTATAGAAAGATCATAAGGGAGTATAATTTCTATATTAGTGATGATTGCACGCATTCTACAGAGTTTGTGCAAGGTTGCTTTTAGGTGTTCTACAATGATTTGGCTAGAAGGGGCAGATCATTCAGTCAACATATCATATGGTCAGATAACTGTGCATCACAATTCAAGAACTCATGGAATTTCTATTAGCTGAGTAGGAGGCATAATTTTACAGGTATTCAACATATGTGGAACTTTTGTGAGGCCAGGCATGGAAATGGGGAGCATGATGGTGCAGGAGCATGTATCAAAAGAGCCATAAAACGAGAAGAGTTAAAGTATAAAGACAATGCAAAGTTGACAGATGCAAAATTGATTGTCGATTGGTGTAATGCTTCCATGGGTCCAAGTAATGAAGGTAAGTCTTCAGTTCGTAGATTTTTTTGGTTGATAGATGATACTAACATTACACCATATGAGGACTATTCTACACTGACAGGATCAAGTGAGATGCACTCTTTCAGAAGCTCAATTGCAGGTTCATGGAGTATCCATACACGAAAGATGTCATGCTTTTGTTCTTCCTGTACAATTCAAGTCTGGGATGAGTGCGAGTCAAAGGAGTGGGTTGACGAATGGCAATTAAGTTATCTTATCCCACTTGACACGTATCGACCCTTAATGGCACTGGAACTAACACAGATGGAATCATCAGTTGACTTTGACAACATATCAGATCTAGTTCAACTAGGTAATATATCTATTTGCATAGTTTTTCAAATTCCTAATATCATCTTACTTTGTAGTGTTTTTGTAATGTTGACTAATTTCATCTAATTTGCTACACATATCAATGTAGGGCACGTATATGCAGTTATTGCAGATGAAGATAATGAAGAGGGAACATATTATTACTTATGTCGTTGTGTTGAGGCCAAAAAGAAATTGGATGCCCCAGTTACAAATGGAGAAAATATCGAATACCCTACACGCTCAGTGGTTATTGTAAGGGTGAAAATGGGATTAATCAAATTAATATTATAAACCCAAACATCAATAGAATATGAAGGAAAAGGAGATTTAAAATAATAAATAGAATATACTCACAACCTTTACCTTACGCCTTCCATTGCTCACCTTTTCTATCTTAATCTTGATGGAGATGAAATGGCCCTCAGGAAGCTTGCTTCCTCGCTTCGAATCCTCAAGATGACAAGGAGAAGTTGGCTATGATATTTTGTGTGATTGAAGATGAGCTTCAACACACTAATGAAATGGATGATATTGATATGAAGTGCTATGGAGATGGGGGTGCCAAAGGTGTGCTAGTGTTTCTGCAACATAAGTTTACTCAAACGATGGATGATGAAATGAAGAGATAGAGGGTTGTATTTATAGAGATGTGTGAGAGAAGATCAATGGTGTAGAAGAAATAAGAAGATCAATGGTGGAGAATGTTCGTGCGAACGTGCACGAATAGAAGAAGGACATGTGTCATACAAAAAGAAGCTTTATTGAGTTAACTGCTTTCTTGATGAGGATGAGTTTTATTTTTTTTAAATTAGAATATATTTTTCTAATTTAAGAGCAAAGTTGCTTTCACTTTTGTAACTCAGCTTTTGCTTTTGTATGACAAGAAGAATTTATTTTTAGAAGATATTGAAGATAAGAAAGCATATTAAATAAATAAATTTATTTAATTTATTTTTAGAAGATTTGGAAGATAAGAAAGCAAATTAATTAAATAAATTTATTTAATTTATTTTTAGAAGATTTGGAAGATAAGAACGCAAATTAAATAAATAATTTTATTTAATTTACTTGCACATGCTTTTGGAAGAATAAATAAAATATTTAATTATATTTTATTTTTGTAGAGTGAGAGGATTTAAATAAATTTAATTAATTTATTTAAATTTGGAGGAATAGACTTTGACTTAATTAAATAATTTAGAATTATTTAATTGCTTGGAAGAATTTAATTAAATAAAGGATTTTATTTAATTTTGACTTTAGAAGAGAGTTAAATATTTTGATATTTAATTAACTTAGAGGAAATATGAATTGAATAAATAAATTTATTTATTTATTTATTGATAGAGGAATTTAGATAGAATAAATATTAAGAATATTTATTTAGATAGATTCGTGTAATTTTTAGGTGTACATTTTGCCCCTCTTTGATGCAATGTGTTTTATTACATTGTTTCAAAGAATAAGAATTTTTTGAAAATGATACATGCCCTAATTTGCCCTTGGTACAAGTTTAACGACAGGATGCCCTCTTGGGAGATTGGACGGGAAGAAGGCAGAAGGCGTGAGATGGACAATCTCACGAAGAAGGTGGAAGATAGGTTAGGATGAAGAAAAATAGATTGAAGAAAGAGTCGAATGATACGTGATGCAAGATAAATTGATAACACACACAAGCAAGAAGCAAGTATGCACAAATGATACAAGAACAAACAAGGTATTGCCCCTGTCGAGCGGTAAACCAAGGATATAGATCGATGATGTCTGGTTTCAGGAATGAAACTTGTCGTATAAGACTCTGGGTCTAGTTTCGGTAATGCAACATCCTGTCTAAGACATTTGATATGATAACAATATACGATAGTGTTGTCATGGTAGGGAATGATATATCCCTAGAGCAACATGAAGGATAGTTATGACTGATTGATATGGTTTACGACAAGATTAGGATCAAGACCGCTGATTGCGATTGGATAATTTGACAAGATTGGCTTGACTCGATTGGTATGGATTAAGGATAGACTTGCATTTTGATCACTACTCAGATTGATAGCTAGAATTGTTGATGAGAGATATGAAGACAGATAGAAATTTGATCGATAGAAGAATGACTCGACAGAAGAAATTACAAGCTTTTGTAAACATTGATTCACTGCATTTTGGATCTTTATTGGATGGGATATGGATATGGATATGGATACAGATGCAATTGGATAAGGTATGGATATGGATATGTATACGTGTTATCTTGATATTGCAAGTACTTTGCTTTCATCATTGGGCTTTATTATGTGGTAAGAAAATACAAGCATCTAGGTATAATTAAACCGAGATGACCTGAGTATTACTTACATGAATTTTGATATAGCAAGTTAATACAAGCATGTAGTCAAAATTAAATCTAGATGACCTGAGTATTTCTTGCGTTTCAATGACAAGGATTGCCCCTTTTCATGTTCAAACCTCTGAAGTCCTCGATGATCTTTTTCTGATCATGTTGTTAGCAAAAGTTGTCACGTTACTAAAGTTTAATCCACAAACAACAGACAAAGAAAAAGATTATGCCTCCATCATAGCATCTCTAGCTTTTGACATCCTTGAGTAGCATAGGAAGACATAATGACAAAAATCTAAGACTTTGTAAGTTAACCTAATTCACAAAAGCATTCTTGCATTAGATGTATCTTTTTGCCATAATTGATAAAGAATTAGTTTGAGTGTTTTAGTATAGTGTGTTGCTTTGTTTAGGATAGGTTAATGTTCTGCATCAAGACTTTTGCTTGGAAGTGGACTTTGTTGCACGTGTTTTGCCTGGTGAAAGGTGTGGATGTGGATAGACTGGAGGACAGGTGACAAGATAGGGAATGGATGGGTAGCGGAGCCTCAGGGGTGCATTGATAATGGCCTTGCCTACATGATGACGCAGAGGCAATGCAGTTTGAGAAGAACCTTGATGGACCTAAGATATGGATCAGATGAGACATGATATGGAATAGATATGGATCAGATATGGAATGACTACGGATCAGATATGGAACAAATATGGATTAGATATGGAATAGATAACACTGATGATAGAGGCTATGCTAGGCTGACACTGCAGACAGGATACTAGATAAAATTTTTGGATAGCCTTAATGCTAGACACTGATGACAAGGGAAACACCACAGATAGGGAGATGGATGGGCGATAGGGGATCAATGGCAGGGTAGGTAGAAGGAAACAAGGATGTGATCTCCAAGGACTATGTCAAATAAGAATAACATGCGCCAATGTAGGTAGAATACTTAAGATTTTTCATGACAATTCTTAAGACGAAGGAGGAAGATGAGAGGATAATGAAGGATTTGTCTGATTTGGAGGGATAAGGTATGTCAAGAGCCATTCAAAAACATTTTTCAACATTGTGCCCCCAATCTCTATCAAGATCAAAGAAATAGAGGAATGGAAGATTAGAATGGATGGACACGACAAGATAAGTATGTAATGGATAGAAATAGGAGGATAGGATAGGAAATGGTACAGAAGAAAAATGATAGGAGAAGAGTGACATGCCAATGAGACAAGGTGCCCCCAAGTGTGGGTGACATAGGAGATCAACTTACACATGACGCCTGTTTGCCAGGTTTTCATCATGGTACTTATCCAAGGCGCCTATTTGCCAAGTTTTCACCATTGGACAAAGGGATTTCTCTCTCTCTCTCTCTCTCTCTCTCTCTCTCTCTCTTTTAATGTTTAGATAGGAGAAGGTGGATATGGATAAGGAGATACTCAAATATCTAGTTCCTTGAAAGGTGATAGTCCTGCTAGATGGATGTTGTCACACGGACCATGTCTAGTGTGCTCATAGATGTTGGTATGGAATTGCATGAAAGTGAGATGGAGAATAGCAGATAGCGGATTATGGAAGGTGCGATAGTGGATTATGATGTGAATTACAAATGGAAGGATTATACAAAAGCATGGACCATGGGAGTAGGATGGGGAAGATATGTAGGATAATAGTTGAAGGGGAGATGGAGTTATACGGAAGTGTTGTGGAATGGAAGAGAACCATGATCAACGGTTGCACACACTGTGATAAACATTGAAGCTTATGATGGGAAGGTGGTGTAGGAAGTGATGGAGAGTTTTGCTTGGTGGATGAATGATATAGGCCTTTAGGGACCCACATAGACTTTGCATTGTTCTAATTTTTGTTTATCATGTGGGATGGAAGGATTTGATACTTTTGGATGGAATGGGAGAAAGTGAATGGTTGGAATTCTTGAGAGGTGGATGCCTCATGTAACTTTAGGGCTTTTTGCTTGGGTACCCAAACCATTTTGCTTTTAGATTTTACCTGTGAAGCTATGGGCTTGCGTATATGCAGCGTTTGCGTAGCTTCAGAGGTAATTAGTTGTTGCTTAGGGACCCACACCTTTTTCAATTTGGCATTGAGGTGTATGGGTGTATGCAGCTTTTGATATGGATAATTCTTTGATTCTTGGCTTTTGTATCCTAGGTCATGAGGATGCTTAGGATTTTTGACTTGAGAGGTAGAGGCATCCAAATTTTTGCTATTGAATTCTCTTGGGATGGTGGAAGTGGGGTAAGTGGAAACTCTTTGTATGTGCATTTGTTGGCCATGATTGGGATTGTTAGATGATTTCTGGATGGAGGTACAAGGTTTTGGAAGAAGTGATGGTAAAATGCATGGAGGGATGTTAGGAGTTGGAAGTAGCAGAGGTAGATTGGATGGTGGAAGGTGTATGGTCACATGCTTTTGACAATTGTAGGATGATGGAGGTGGAATGGCAACATATGTTTTAGGGATATGATAGGGTTTGCGATGGAAAGTGGTGGACTTAGGAGGAGTGGATGAAGTATCAACATCTTGAGATTTCTCACCTTGGGGTATGTATCCAAGGCCGTATGAAGGTGGAGGAACATTGACATGGATAGGTTCCAAAATACCTTGTTCATGAAGGCCTAAGCCTTTACCTTGATAGTTCATATTCTGGAGTATGCGATGGACCATGGGATTATGTATAGGTGCACTAGAAGTGAGTTTCTTATTGGTTGAGGAAGGCGAGATAGCGGATAATGGTTGTTGGTGTTCTAAGGAAGAACATTCATGCATGAAGGTAGTGAGACCAAGGAGATAGGATAACAGATTTTTAACACGGTCAATTATGGAAGGTGGAAGATCAAGATCTTGACTATCATTATGCTTGGTAGGATCCAAGTTATTGGTTTGATCATCTATGTGCACTTGGGAGGCAAGTGTCTCATTAAAGGAAGTGGAAGTTGTATGATCATGGATAGGATTAGATGGAAGATGGATAGAAGTAACAAAGGTTTCTTGCTCACGGATGGTTATGGGATCAAGTTGTTCATGGACATCTTTTTCATAACAGGTAGTATCTTGATCATAGAGAAGTTATAGATTATGAACGGGTTGGAATTGGATGTCTTTCCCATGTATAGGATCAAGTTGCTCATGGATAACTTCTTCATAGGTATTATCTTGATCATGGAAGAGATAAAGGTTATGAATGGTTTGAAATTGGATGGGGGTGTTTTGATATTGATTTAGACAAAGGGTGGATGTTTCCACATGCTCTAAGGTGTACTCATGACATATCTCTTGGTCTTCTTGAATGGAAGTGGATAGCTCTTGGATAGCTTCTTGGTTGACAACATGGATGTTCAATGGACTTTGACTTTGGTTCATGGTAGGAGGTTTTTCGATAAGCTCAAGGGGTTGTGGATGACATGAAGGTGTTGTAGGATTTGACATGGGATTGGAAGAATCTTTGGTAAGGTCAAGGACTAAAATTTGGGGACATGGTTGACTCTTTTCTAATAGTCCTTGGATCACATCCTTCGCAGGTGTAGGAGTACATGGATGGGGTGATGGATGAGTGGATTTTAGAATTCTCCATAGGTTTTCTTGTGTTGCATATCTTTCCCAAAAATCATCTAAGAATTTTTTGTTTGTCAGTTTAGACGGGGGGAACTTGAGGTCGGTGTTGGTGTAGAACTGGTATGTTTTGGAATATGTGTCTTAGAAGATGGTGAAGGAGGTCTAGTAGACAGGGTGGTATATGATTTCCAACTTGAGGTGGTGCTTGCCTTGTCATGAGTATGGGAAAAGGATATACGATTTTGGGGCGAGGCGTAGCTAGTACTGGCATGTTTAGCTTGCAAGATTGCCATTTCTTGTTGTAAGACTTGGATTTGTTGAGAAATTGCTACACAATCTTGGGGCGAGGGACCTAAGTTTATTTACAATTGTAGATACTGGAGTTTTTGAGCAATATATTTTGATTGTTTTGTCATCTCTACAGAAATTGACACAAGACTGGAAAAGCTTACTGTGATAGATGCAGAACTACAAATGCATGGAAACAAAGGATAAAAGCGTAGCAGGTCAAAGCATATGCATAGATCTGGCAAAGTTTGTTTTTGTAGAGTTTTTTTGGCACGTTTTTCAAAAATTTCTATTTTTTTGGTTGAAAACTTGGTCTTTTCTTGAATTTTGATTTTTAATTATGGCAAAAGACATAGCAAACACATAGAAGTTTTCATGATTTTTTTATATTTTGTTCTTTTTTTTGTATTTTGGACTTTTTGACACAAGAACAATTACAACCTAGGCTAGAAAAGATAGTATTTGTTGAGTCCTCTAGCTGTGCATATTCAAAGCGTGTAGCTCCAGGATCTGGTAGCACCGACTCCCCTCCACGACACTCACTTCTCATGCATACCAGATCCAGGTTTCCTTAGGCTCGTACCCCCACCAAACCATAGGATTGTCCTTGCTACCTCTACTAAGAATCACATGAATCGAGGCCGCTTCAAGAGCTTCACCCTTTGTGTCAACAAATAGGGGTTTTTGGTATACTACACAAATGGTTCGTAGTCAAGGCAACTGTTTGAGTGGTTACACATGCGGTGGCACTACTCTCCACTATGGAGTCTCTCAGCCTCAAAGGGTTACACCTTAGAGGGTTTTGGGGGAGGTTGACCGTTGGTGTAACACAACAACACTTGTTGCAGGAGGCTTTCGCCTCAAGCACAGTTTATTTAAAGTGGATCGGTAGGGCTTGGCTTTAGCCTGTTTCTACTCAGGGTTGTTCCCACTTGGACAGGTGTGCATCTAAGGGCAGGCCCCTCTAAAGGTTAAACAAATGGAATAACATGTCTGGCATTCTAGTCACCTAGTAAAGGGGAGAGCATAAACCTATTGTCATTCAACAATCACAGAAGACACTGATTTATCTAATCCTAGTTAAAAGGAAAACAACTAAATGGGCTATCTATTTGTGCACTCATTCATTTGTTAACTTTGAAGTGTATTTAAAGATAGCAATGTTCATTTTCCATTTGTAAGATAGCAATTATCTAACTAAAGAAGATAGCAATATGTAGATATAGCAGTGGTTCAATTACTCTCTTCCTAGTTAAAGACTATGTGGAATTTGCATGTATGCATTCTTTTTTGTTACTTTTTCCCTTAATTAATCTAAATGGACTAATCAATGTAGCTAAATGATCTAATCCAGCTTCTAATCCTATAAGACAAATGTTAGCTCAAACACAAAAATTAGATGAAACCCTAAAACCACAGTGCAGGACAGAAGCGTTGCTATGCAGTCTGAATGCGTAGAAATAGAGCTAGTATGCGTCGTTGTACAAATGCTCTAAGATAGGTGTCAAAAGTGCTATAATAAGAGACATATGTGTTAAACTGACAAAAGTGCCGTGAAATAGTATAAAAGCGCTACTATGGAAAGTATATGCGCAGGTATTATGTAGGCACCAGAACATTAATTGTAGGCACCGAAACAGAGGGAAGAAGCGCCGGTCCAGAGAGTGTTTGCACCAAAAGACTATATGCACTGCGATAGGATGTAAATGTGCCAATTCAGAGGGTGTATGCGCCAGATGATCCTATCATAAAACTTGTATGAAACCTGTACAGAACCTACGTCTCAAAAACTCAAATTTTTGATTAGAAATGGGGCAAGGGCCCCACAGTGGGCGCCAAAATGTGAGGGAGAAAATGGGATTAATCAAATTAATATTATAAACCCAAACATCAATAGAATATGAAGGAAAAGGAGATTTAAAATAATAAAGAGAATATACTCACAACCTTTACCTTACGCCTTCCATTGCTCGCCTTTTCTGTCTTGATCTTGATGGAGATGAAATGACCCTCAGGAAGCTTGCTTCCTCACTTCGAATCCTCAAGATGACAAGGAGAAGTTGGCTATGATACTTTGTGTGATTGAAGATGAGCTTCAACACACTAATGAAATAGATGATATTGATATGAAGTGCTATGGAGATGGGGGTGCCAAAGGCGTACTAGTGTTTCTGCAGCATAAGTTTACTCAAACGATGGATGATGAAATGAAGAGACAGAGGGTAGTATTTATAGAGATGTGTGAGAGAAGATCAATGGTGTAGAAGAAATAAGAAGATCAACGGAGGAGAATGTTCATGTGAATGTGCGTGAATAGAAGGACATGTGTCATACAAATAGAAGCTTTGTTGAGTTAACTGCTTTCTTGATAAGGATGAGTTTTATTGTTTTAAATTAGAATATATTTTTCTAATTTAAGAGCAAAGTTGCTTTAAAGTTGATTTCACTTTTATAACTCAACTTTTGCTTTTGTATGACAACAAGAATTTATTTTTAGAAGATATTGAAGATACGAAAGCAAATTAAATAAATAAATTTATTTAATTTATTTTTAGAAAATTTGGAAGATAAGAAAGCAAATTAAATAAATAAATTTATTTAATTTATTTTTAGAAGATTTGGAAGATAAGAAGGCAAATTAAATAAATAAATTTATTTAATTTACTTGCACATGATTTTGGAAGAATAAATAAAATATTTAATTATATTTTAGTTTTGAAGAGTGAAAGGATTTAAATAAATTTAATTAATTTATTTAAATTTGGAGGAATAGACTTTGACTTAATTAAATAATTTAGAATTATTTAATTGCTTGGAAGAATTTAATTAAATAAAGGATTTTATTTAATTTTGACTTTAGAAGAGATAGTTAAATATTTTGATATTTAATTAACTTAGAGGAAATATGAATCGAATAAATAAATTTAATTATTTATTTATTGATAGAGGAATTTAGATGGAATAAATATTAAGAATATTTATTTAGATAGATTCGTGTCATTTTTAGGTGTATACAGTTATTACCAGAACATGGCTTAGAAGGTACCCACATAAGAGTGTTAATGTTTAGTTGTTTCAGGACTTTGACATGCATTGGAAGATTCTTCATTACTTGAACCTTGTCATGGAATCCAATGTTCATTTGATACAGTATCAGGGTAGACCTTTGAACAAAAGCTTGTGGAAGGTGCATGAGTCTGACCATGAAGCAATACTTGACACAATAAAGAGTAAAGTAGACCTGGATGGTTCATTGGATTAATTTGTAAGTATTCACATTGATTTTGTAAAGTCATGTTACATTGAGTTGTAAGTATGCACATTAATTTGTAGGGTTTGTCTTTTTTTATTTCCTGCTACATTTTTACACATATACACATTTTTACATCATCATGTTATGCTTCATGGGGTTAGACCTAAGTGATGGATGAAGTTGATCCTGAGAATAGTGTATAAAATCTAGGTAATGTATAAAATATAGGTGTCTCTAGGTGTCTTGGTTTCTAACTAGATAATAGGTGTCTCTAATTGTGTCTTA
This sequence comes from Cunninghamia lanceolata, assembly GCA_027924645.1. Classification (NCBI taxonomy): domain Eukaryota; kingdom Viridiplantae; phylum Streptophyta; class Pinopsida; order Cupressales; family Cupressaceae; genus Cunninghamia; species Cunninghamia lanceolata. The sequence continues at coordinate 11,449,871 of BSBN01001466.1, read as the reverse complement.
GGTATATACGATATGTCAACTAGGTAGATAAAGACTAGAAAATAGGTGTCTTAGGTGTCTTGTGTCTACTAGACTACATGTGTCTTAGGTCTTAGGTGAGGCCACGTGAGCTTCCACCTTCATGTGGTTGGCCTTGTCAGTATAGAATATTTATATTTCTTGAAGTTAAGGGAAGCTCCTTTTCTTAATAGGAAAACTTTATCAACTTCAGTTGCACTAATGGTGCAGGGGCACCTAGGTTGTCATGCCTCCAAGAGGGGTCAAAAAATTAAATGTTGTTTTGATTGAGTCAATTGTATGTAATAAGGTCTTCTAAGACCATTTCATTTGTTTTTAAGTCACTTTGAGTCATTTGGGGTTAGTTTGAGTCTTTGAGTCCTATTGCAAAAAAGTGTCAATATTATCAAGTTGTACAAAACAACTTTTGCATTTTTGGTGTCCTTCTCCTGATGCGACTAAATTCATAGTTCCAATGCATTTAGATGGGTATGATTAGGCTAGGTATGGTTCTATTTTTTACCTAAACATGTCGAAACAATCTGAGCTACATTGTACCGACGATATCCCTGAAGAGTCCAAAGTGCAAAAAGGTAGCAATCTTTGACAAGATGTTACTCGAAAACCATGTCACTTAGAAACATTCCATCTAAGGAAACACAATCATGTAGAGTGCCTCTACAATAAACTCTCTCAATTTTTTATATCTCTGAGGCATTTGCCCATGGTGAAAGGTTTTCTGTTGCCCCAAAAATCGTAAGGAGGCAGTGTAAAGTTGTAAATGGGTGTAACTTTTGTCCTGCTCCTGATGCGACCAAAATGACTATTCCAATGCATCCAGATGGGTACATTTACACTAGGCATGGTCCTATTTTTCACCCAAACATGTCAAAATAGTTTGATCTACATTGTACCAATGATATCCTTGAAGAGTCCAAAGTGTAAAAAGGCAGCAATCTTTGATGAGATGCTACTCGAAAACCATGTCACTTAGAAACATTCTGTATGAGGCAACGTGATCATGTAGAGTCCCTCTACAATAAACTCTCTCAAATTTTTTATATCTCTGAGGTATTTACCCGTGGTGAAAGGTTTTCTGATGTCCCAAAAATCGTTAGAAGGAGGTAGTGTAAAGTTACAAAGGGGTGTAACTTTCATCCTGCTCCTGATGCGACCAAACTAGCTATTCCAACACATCTGGATGGGTACATTTACACTAGGAATGGTCCTTTTTTTCACTCAAACATGTTGAAACAATATGAGCTACATTGTACCGATGATATCCGTGAAGAGTCCAAAGTGCAAAAAGGTAGCAATCTTTGATGAGATGTTACTCAAAAACTATTTCACTTAGAAACATCCCGTCTAAGGCAATGCGATCATGTAGAGTCCCTCTACAATAACCTCTCTCAGTTTTTTATATCTCTGAGACGTTTACCCATGGTGAAAGGTTTTCTGCTGCCCCAAAAATCGTCAGAAGGAGGCAGTGTAAAGTTGCAAAGGGGTGTAACTTTTGTTCTTCTCCTTGTGTGGCCAAACTGACAGTTCCAACATGTTCAAATGGGTACATTTAGACTAGGCATGGTCCCTTTTTACACCCAAACATGCCGAAATAGTCTGAGCTACATTGTATCGATGATATCCCTAAAGAGTCCAAAGTGTAAAAAGGTAGCAATATTTGATGAGCTGTTATTCAGAAACTATGTCACTTAGATACATTCTATCTAAGGTAAAGAGATCATGTAGGATCCCTCTACAATAACCTCTCTTAGTTTTTTATATCTCTGAGGCCTTTGCCCATGGTGAAAGGTTTTCTACGGCCCCAAAAATCGTCAGAAGGAGGTAATGTAAAGTTGCAAAGGGGTGTAACTTTTGTCCTGCTCCTGATGTGACCAAACTGACTATTCTAACACATCTGGATGGGTACATTTACACTAGGCATGGTCCTATTTTTCACTCAAATATGTTGAAACAATTTGAGCTACATTGTACCGACGATATCCTTGAAGAGTCCAAAGTGCAAAAAGGCAGCAATCTTTGATGAGATGTTACTCAAAAATTGTGTCACTTAGAAATATTCTATCTGAGGCAACGTGATCATGTAGAGTCCCTCTACAATAACCTCTCTCAATTTTTCATATCTTTAAGGCATTTACCCATGGTGAAAGCTTTTCTACTGCCCCAAAAATCATTAGAAGGAGGCAGTGTAAAGTTGCAAAGGGGTGTAACTTTTGTTCTTCTCCTTGTGTGGCCAAACTGACAGTTCCAACGCAACTAGATGGGTATGCTTAGGCTAGGCATGGACTTGTTTTACACCCAGACATGCCAAAATAGTCCGAGCTACATTATACCGACGATATCCCTAAAGAGTCTAAAGTGCAAAAAGGCAGCAATCTTTGATGAGCTGTTATTTGAAAACCATGTCACTTAGATACATTTTGTCTGAGGAAAAGCAATCATGTAGGGTCCCTCTATTATAACCTTTCTTAGTTTTTTATATCTCTAAGGTGTTTACTCCTGGTGAAAAGTTTTTTGCTGCCCCAAAAATCATCAGAAGGAGGCAGTATAAAGTTGCAAAGGGGTGTAACTTTTGTTCTTCTCCTCATGCGGCCAAACTGATAGTTCCAACACATATAGATGGTACGTTTAGGCTAGTTATGGTCCTACTTTGCACCCAAACATGCCGAAATAGTCTAAGCTACATTGTACCGACGATATCCCTAAAGAGTCCAAAGTGTAAAAAGGCAGCAATCTTTGACGAGTTGTTACTCAGAAACCATGTAACTTAGATACATTCCATCTGAGGCAACGTGATCATGTAGGGTGCCTATACAATAACCTCTCTCATTTTTTTATATCTCTGAGGTGTTTGCTCGTGGTGAAAGTTTTTTTGCTGCCCCAAAAATTGTCAAAAGGAGGCAGTGTAAAGTTGCAAAGGGGTGTAACTTTTGTTCTCTTCGTGCGGCCAAACTGACAATTCCAAGGTGTCTAGATGGGTATGTTTAGGCTAGGCATGGTCCTGTTTCACACCCAAACATGCCAAAACAGTCTGAGCTACAAACACTAACTAGTCTTCAATCTTCAAACACTACAAATACCATGATATCCTGCATAAAGCTGTCTTTTAGCCTTTTATAAAGGCATGCCCATCAAATTCAACTGCATAGAGATGATTTTTGTATTCTAAATTCCTTTTAAATACTGACTGCAGGGGTAAAATAGTGATCAATCAAATGAATTAAACAAGACCCAAACATCAACAGAATAGAGAAACAAGAAGGATTCAATAAACGAAGCAATGAACAAATACAGAGCAAACCTTTCCCATTTCTAAACTTCTATTGTTCGCCTATCACAGATCATCCTTTTGCAGATGAAGTGAGCCCTCAGAGAGTGCAATATTTTAGCAGTTTATAGGAAGTCGACGGTGAATGGCTATGGTGATACGCAATGAAGATGAGCTCCAATGCAAGTATGTGATCTCAAGCTTGTAGATGACAAAAGGGTGCCAAAGGTGCGGTGGTGATATTTTTGCAGAGTAACGATGTCAAAAGCCTAGATGATTAGAATGGAGGGTTGAAGCTTCATTTATAGACTTGAAAGAATGGGAATCACTGGTTGAGAGGAGATATGAAGATCAATGGCTAAGGATGGTTGAGGAATGTGCAACCAGTAGAAATGTGACAAGTGTCCCAGCTCCATCATGAAAGGGGGGATGTGACAAAACTGATTGGAGAGTTAACTCCATTGACTGGTCTGTTAACTGATTTAATTGATCAGTTAGAAGAATAAATTGTGGAACTGACTGAATTGATTGAGGATTTGACTCAATTGATAGGTTAGTTAACACTTTTGATTGATTAGTTAACTAACCTCTGATTTGAGAAGAAATAAGCCATGTGGGTGAGGGAAAATAAGGTAATTAAATATTAAATATATTTAATTACATGTGCAACCTGATGAGGTGGACAAGGTGAGGTGGAAAAGGTGAAGTGTAAAGGTGATGTGGATTTTTGGAATTTAGAACTTAGGATAGAGGAATTTGGCTTAATTAAATAATTTATGATTATTTAATTATGTGAGACATTTAGAAAAATAAATAGAATTTATTTAATTATGGAACAGTGAATTAATTAAATAAATTTAGAATATTTATTTAATTAATAGAAGAAGGGAATAAATATTTAGAATATTTATTTAGGATGAATCGTGTCATTTTTAGGCGTATACATTTTGCCTCTCTTTGATGCAATGCAGTTTACAGCGTTGCTTCAAAGAATTCGATAGTCTGAATGATGATACATGCCCCAGTTTGCCCCTAGTACAAGTTTAACAATAGGATGCCCCCTCGGGAGATTGGACGGGAAAAGGGTGAAAGAAACGGAGACGGACAATCTCACGAAGACGAAGGGGTTAGGATAGGTTGGAGGAAAAGGGATGCGGGAAGAAAACGGGAAGAAAAACGGGCACGGGAAGTAGTCACAGTCATCACCTAGCCAGAATTAGGGTTTGGAGGCTATAAATAGGAGCCGGGTCCACAAGAATAGTCATTTGTACACTTGTTTACTCTGGATTGGATTGAGAGATCCTAGAGCAAACTTGGAGCAGCATGGCAGCTAGAGTAGCAGACATTCTGCGCGAGGAGCATCGATTTGAGTGAGTCCGTCGATTCGGGCGGCCAGCAGAGGCAGGACCCCCGGTATGTGCTTCAAAAAATTTCTCCTAGGGTCGACTTTAGGTGTCATAAATGCATGTAGAAAATAGGTCGAATGCATGCGCCGAAATGCAGAACGGCGCATATGTCTCGCGAAGCGGCACTTTTGTCATTGCGCGGCGCATATGCCGGTTTCGGCGGCGCATACATGAAAGCTGCACATCTGTGCACTGTAGCTGCGCTTATGTAATTTGGTGGTGCATGTGTATTTAAGCTGCGCATATGTTGAAAGTAGCGGCGCATCTGTTAATGCCGCGCATATGTCGATTGTAGCGGCGCTTTCATAATATGGCGGCGCATATGCCGAATGTTGCGGCGCATCTGCTGGATCTGCGCATATGTGCACTGTGGTGGTGCATTTCTGTGAGGCGGCGCATATGCTGATTTTAGCGGCGCATATACCAAAAAATGGTGCTTTTACCACCTGTAGTGGTGCATTTGCTGTGGATAGCAAAGGACTTAGCCAAATTGACTCGATTAGCATCCTGTTTGACGTAGTAATCGATGAGCTATCTCTGAGATTGCAGAAATCTAGTCAAGAGATGTAGTGTGTTGTTTTGATCAATTTGAAATGATAAGTTTAGTTGATATAGTTTAGTAGGTATGTTGAGTATGGTATATGTCGCTTGAGACTGACGCTTTGCCTTGCTTGCTTGCAGGAGGATATTCGGGACACACTACAGTCGAGGGAGACGTTTCCCATGCCCCTATTGCAGAGATATATGCTAACAGAGACTGACAGAGTGGCGCTTGGTGCCATGGGTTTGGATTATGTATGCTTCATGCCTGAGGTGCGGGTGAATTGTGGACTGCTGACAGCTGCCGTGGAGAGATTCCACAATGAGGACGGGACCTTCCACTTTCCGACGAGAGAGATGACGGTGACCTTGGAGGACGTCTACCGGATATTGCACTTGCCTGTGGTAGGCGAGTTAGTAGAGTATGATGCACAGCGGGATGTGGACTCGCCGAGTGCCAGCGGGTGTTTGATGATCCTAAGCTAGCTGGACAGGTTATCCCGTGGCAGGATATATACGACTGCTATGACTACTTCCCTGGGATTGTGGCTGGACTGATCGGGGGTGTTGTATGCCCGGACAGGAGATCGCATGGGTTCCCCATTGGATGGGGTAGGATCATGGAGCGGATGCTGACTGAGGGCACCCGATATGCATGGGGAGTCTGTGTACTGGCCCATTTATACCATGACATGCATCAGGTGGTGTACCACCGCAGCACGAGTCTATCGGCTGGGGTGTTGCTGTTACAGTTCTGGCTGTGGGAGCACATAGCGGTGACTAGGCCAATATGTGTCTTCGCGAGGCAGTGAGGAGAGCCATACAGTTATGGCTATGCAGGAGTGATTTCCCAGCATAGGCTGGGGAAGCTAGAGTATTGGAGACACACCTTGGATGGAGTGGATGTGGTCATCTAGCGACCATATCTGGATTGTGAGCCTTGGGACGACAAGGGAGATGAGCTGCCATACTGCTTTCAGACCAGGTGGCTGATAGGCTGGACACGGCATATACTGGAGAGGCAGATGGTGGGCCGAGTGTTGAGACAGTTCGACAGGAGGCAGAGCATGCCACAGGGGCAGGCTATGTTCACACGGACGCATGCAGAGAGGGTCCGATGGGGGCTGATGGCTTCATATGAGGAGGCTCTGGCAGAGTTCCAGCAGAAGTCGTATGTGGCATGGGACATGAGGAGAGAGATAGCAGATGCGGGGGTGACACAGGAGTACAAGGATTGGATCACTGCACATCCTTTCCTGAGATATTCAGGACCCGGCATGCTGGTGCCTCATATTGACAAGGCGGACTCAGAGGAGGAGGGAGAGGCTGGCCAAGGGCGGAAGGGAGTTAGAGGAGGATGAGGATGATGGGGTGGTAGAGCCAGAGAGAGGCTGAGATAGCGGAGGAGGATAGTTCAGGCTGAGCAGGCAGTGCCATGGCAGGTAGAGGCACAACAGCAGATACCTCAGTAGGCATAGATGCCACCACCCCAGTAGGTACCACAGCAGCAGGTGCCCCAGCCACAGGGCCCAGGACAGGCAGAGGCAGCACAGGGGCCAGTACAGGGAGAGGCTCATGAGAGGACTATAGCTAGCCTGAGGGGATAGGTGTGAGAGCTGCAGGCACAACTGAGGAGTGTAGAGAGGAGGCAAGATACAGACGTAGTGGTGATCACTGGGTTGACTCGCAAGAGAGACATGGCAGATGCACGGGTACGTATTATCCGTGTAGAGCGGGACACTGCTGTGGCCGCTATGGGGACAGATGCAGCGAGTTCATTTTTGGTTGGGCAGGTGCAGCAGGCACAGGCACAGGTTGGCTAGTTGCAGACGCAGTTGGCACAGGCACAGACAGATCTAGCCAGAGCACAGTCCCAGGCTCAGTATTACCGAGGGTTATACCATGGTGCCATGGCATCGAGCCAGAGGGCAAGGAGCTTCAGGAGTCAGTCTGGGGTGACTCATAGAGCAGGTCCATCACAGTCAGGGGCCTCCGTGATGGGTCCCTAGCAGTCAGGAGCTGGCAGTGGTGGCCCACAGCAGCAGGGATAGACACAGACCAGATTTTGTACATTTTGGGACATGTATCACCATCCTTTTGGATGCATATTGTATATGACATTTTTATTCCAGAGATAGATGATGATTTTGTACATTTGGACCTCTTTTATATGATAGTATATATGATGATGCAGCTTTGTGTATCTATTGCATGTGCTATGCGATGAAGATTTACTTCTATTGTATGATGTGATGTATGTGCATAGTTAGATGGTCTATCTGATGCTATATGAGATGCTTTGTGATATGCTGCTATATGATGTCTATGTGATTTAATGTTTTCAAATGAATGCAAAATGTAATATGATTTCTATGTTAGAGGCAACTTTGTTATGGGAGGTGTATATGTTCTAATGTAAATGTATGCATATGTGTTATGATTTCTATGTGATGATGTAACTGTGTTATGGGACGTCTATATGATCTAATGCAAATGTATGCGTATGTGATATGAGTTTGATGTGATTATCTATGCTTTAAGATGTGATGTGATGCAAATGTATTGGTGACCTAATGCATTGGATGGTGTATTCTACGAACCTAAGCATGTGCATGACTAGTCCTACGAATGATATGATATGCTCCTATATGCTTTGTTTTTGTGAAGTCCAAATGTACTTTATCGACACAAGAATGAAATGATAGATAGATAGAAGAATGGTTGTGATAAGATGACTTAGAAACTTTACTTGATATCGTTACTCTGCATAGTTTGGATAATGAGGATTGCATGGATGTGTATGTGGATATAGGATGGATGCTTTGCTTTTAGAGTGCTTTATTTCATCATTGGGTAGTTTGTTTTTGGTACATTTTCTGAAATGTTGTAAGTGAATACAAGCATCGAGGTATAATTGAACCGAGATGACTGAGTATTGCTTACATGGATTTTGATTTAGCAAGCTAATACAAGCATCTAGTTAAAATTGAATCTAAATGACCTGAGTACTTCCTGCATTTCAACAAGCAAGGATTGCCCCTGTTTGTGTTATGCCTTTGATGTCCTCAATGATCTTTTGCCGATCATGTCCTTAGACAAGGCTTCACATTACTAAAGTTTAATCCACAAATAGCAAACAAAGAAAGTAATCATGCCCCCATCATAGCATCTCTAGCTTTTGGCATCCTTGAGTAGCATAGGAAGGTATGATAGCAAAATCAGGACTCGAACTGTTGACCATGTTTCCAATCTACAAAGCATATTTGCGTTGGTATGTGTTTTATTTCTTGCCGTAATTTGCATAAAATCATGTAGAAGACCTTGGGTATTTGCTTTGCATTGGATAGGTTAAGATGCTCATAGTCAAGATTTTTGCTTGAAGCGCAGGTTCTGCTTGCATTTGCTTGTTTGGTGAGAAGATTGCACAATCCTTATTGGGGAGACGGACCCTAAGGGACTGACCTAGTGCCTCAGGGCTCATTGCTAAATGGCCTTGCCTACATGACGACGCAGAGGCAGCGTAGTTCAGGGTAAACCCTAATGGACCATGGATGGACTAGAAGAAAGATGACAAGAATGAAGACAAGAAAGGGGATGAATGGGACCATGGGAGAAATGGAAGCCTCGGGGGCACATTAGAATAATGGCCTTGCCTATGTGACGGTGCAGAGGCAACGTAGTTCACGGACTTGGACCATGGACACCGACGGGAAACACTAGACTAGGCTCGCATGAAGGAGACGGTATGGGACAAAACCTTGGTTGACAAGGCCACAAGGTGAATATCAAGCCACGATAGGTAACTGTCAAGTGTTTATTGCGGGACAGATATGGGTCAAATGGAAAATGAGCGAAGGAAGAATGGACTCAAGGTGATTGGATTCACAAAGATGGAGATGGCGGTTTATCACCAGTAACACCTGTTTACCAGGTTTTCATCACTTGCTTTTATTTGCATGGGAAGCTAGAAAGTAACATGATGCCTGTTTGCCAGGTTTTCATCATGATACCTATCCAAGGCGCCTGTTTGCCAGGTTTTCACCAAAGGATGATTTTTTTTGTATGATTTCTACTTTTTCTAATTTTTTTTGTATTTTCTCTTTTCAACTTTTTTTTTTTGATTTTTTGATTTTTTGATTTTATTGTGCCCCCTTGCATTGGGGTTCTCCTAGGTATAGAACCGGCGAAGGTGCATGCTGTTGATTGGATCATCAAACAACTCACCCTTTGATATGGCCAACTAATATGCCCTCGATCCGTAAGTAGCTACAATCACATAGGGTCCAAGCCAGTTAGGCTCAAACTTACCTTTCTTTTCCCTATCTTGTTGATTGTGAGGGTTCTCTTTTAGAACTAGGTCCCCAACCTTAAAGCATCTTGGGCGAACCTTGTGATTATAGCTTCTGGACATCATTTGTTGATATGCTTTAAGATGATCAAAGGCTTTCTGGCACCTTTCTTCTAGCAGTTCTAGTTCTTGTAACCTGGAGACTCTGTATTCTTCGTCTGATATGAGACCTTTCAATGACACCCTGAGGGATGGGAGTTCGACCTCAATGGGAAGGATGGCTTCAGAACCATAGACAAGGGCATAGGGTGTAGCACCTGTGGGAGTGCGTACACTGGTTCTGTAGGCCAATAGAGCAGGATTGAGTTGGACGTGCCAATCGCGACCAGCTTCATTGACAGTTTTCTTTAGGATTTTCAGAATGGTTTTATTCGATGCCTCAGCTTGGCCGTTACCTTGGGGGTAGTATGGAGTGGAGAAACGATGTTGGATTTTGAAACGCTCACAAAGTTCCTGGACATCCTAGTTTTTGAATGGTCTCCCATTATCCGTTATGATGGATGAAGGGATGCCATATCGGCAGATAATGTAATTCAGAATGAATGAGGAAATTTGCTTTCCTGTGACGGTGGTTAGGGGAACGGCTTCAATCCACTTGGTGAAGTACTCAGTGGTGGTTATGATAAATTTATGGCCGTTGGAAGAAGGTGGATGAATATTTCCCACAAGGTCAAGTCCCCACTAGCAAAAGGGCCAGGGTGTCGTTAAAGGTCTCAACTCCTGAGCAGGTGCATGAATTAGGTTCCCGTGTATTTGGCACTGTTTGCACTTTTTGACGAACTGATATGAATCCATTTCCATATTGGGCCAGTAATAACCCAAACGCATGAGTTTCTTAGCTAAGGAAGGACCGCTGGAGAGTGTTCCGCAGATCCCTTCGTGTATGTCACACAAGGCCGTTATGAATTCTTCTTGTTCTAGACAACGAAGTAAAGTACCATCCAGACCACGTCGGTAAAGGGTATTAGCTATGATGGTGTAATGGGAGGCTTGTCGGATGAAAGTCCATTTTTGGTTGGAAGAGAGGTCCGGTGGAAGAATATTGTCCTTGAGGTAAGTGTAGGTCTTACCATACCAAGGTGAATCAGATCCTACTAGGAGGCAAATGGAATGGGTTTCGAGGAGATCATAAGTCGGTTGCCGAATGGTTTCTACTAAGAACTCATACCGTGACTCGTATTCAGGTATTTCAAGAAGAGAGGCTATGGTAGCCATTGCATCCGCTGCTTTGTTCTCTATCCTGGGTATTTGTTCAAAGGAGATGGTCCCAAAGTGTTCTTTGAGGTCGTTGACCATCCATTTGTATGGGATGAGCTTCTCATCTTTGGTTTGATATTCATCGTTGACCTGATTTATGATAAGCTGAGAATCACCATAGATACATAGTTCTTGGATTTTCCACTCAGTGGCCATCTTGAGACCAATTACCAAGGCTTCATACTCCGCTATGTTATTGGTGCATGGAAATAACAACCTGTAGGACTTCAGAATTGTGTCGCCTTGGGGAGTGATAAACAGGATACCTGCCCCCGATCCATGGTTGGTGTAAGACCCGTCAAAGTAGAGTTTCCAAGGAGATGTTGATAGAGTGAATAAAGACTCATCGGGAAACTCAAACTGCATTGGTGAAGTGTCCTATAATGGTGCCTCGGCCAGTTGGTCAGCTATGATTTGCCCTTTGATGGCTTTTCTGTCCACATATTCTATATCATATTCACTAAGAATTATAACCCACTTTGCTAGTCGACCTGTGAGAGCTACTTTGCTGAGAAGATACTTTAGTGGGTCAATTTTGGCAATGAGTTTGACAGGATGTGCCAACATGTAGTGTCAGAGTTTTTGTGAAGCAAAAACCACCGCAAGGCATGATCATTCTACCTGTGAGTATTGTAACTCGTAGCCCACTAAGGTTCGACTGATGTAGTATACAGCTCTTTCCTTGTTCTCATAGTCTTGCTGCGCTAGGAGAGCCCCAAGAGCAGTAGGTGTAGTAGATATGTAGAGAATCAAAGGTTTTCCTTGGATCAGAGGCATGAGTATAGGAGGGTTCATAAGGTACTCCTTTATCTTGTTGAATGCCTCTTCGCACCGCTCATCCCATTTAAATAGAATATTCTTATGTAGGAGGTGGCTGAAAGGTTGGCACTTGTCTGCCAACTGTGAGATGAACCTGCGGATGGCTTGCAGCTTGCCCTGTAAGGATCTCAACTGTGTTAGAGTCTTGGGCAGTGGCATGTCCATTATTGCTTTGACCTTGGCCGGGTCTACCTCTATTCCGTTTGCTGACACGATGAAGCCTAGCAGCTTGCCCGATGTTACCCCAAACACACACTTCTTCGGGTTCAGTTTGACTTGGAATTGATCCAACCATTGAAAGACTTTTTCTAATATGTCCAAGTGTGAGTCCCTTGTGAGAGATTTTGCTAAGATATCGTCAACATAGTCCTCCATCGTCACATGCATCATGTCATGGAATATAGTTGTCATGGCCCGCTGATATGTAGCACCTACGTTTTTCAGCCCAAAAGGCATGACATTCCAGCAAAAGGTACCCCATGGACAAGTGAAAGCTGTTTTGTGTTGGTCCTCCGGTGCTATTTTGATTTGGTTATACCTAGAGAATCTGTCCATGAGTGATAGCATTGTATGTCCTGCAATAAGGTCGACTATGATGTCGATGTTTGGCAACAGAAAGTCATCCTTGCGGCATGCTTTGTTTAAGTCTCAAAAATCATTGCATAGTCAAACCCTGCCATCTGGTTTAGACATTGGCACAATGTTTGATATCCATTCGGGGTAATCTATGGCTCTGATGAACCCCACATCTAGCAATTTCTTGAGTTCTTCCTTGACCAAAAGGGCTATATGAGGATGCATCTTTCTTAGTTTCTGCTTTACGGGCTTCACCCCTAGATCCAATGGCAAATGATGCAGAATCAGGTTCGGGTCTAAACCTAGCATGTCAGCATATGACCAAGCAAAGCTGCCTCTCTTCTTCTTAAAGAATGGTACAAACCTAGTTTTCTCTGGTGGTGTGAGAGATTTTGTGAAGTGGATAATCTTGGGCTGCTCTTTGGTTCCAATATTCACTGGCTCTGTTGGCTCCACCACAATCTGTGACCGTTCCTGGTACATATCACTAGGGAGGGTGTCAAGCATTCCATCGTCAGGTGCCATAGTTGGGTTTTCACCTTCAGATACATCCTTTCTTTTTACTATTTTATGATCTGACACTGTCGCACGGCGGTTTTCACCGTCAGATCCATTTTTGATTTTGATATTTTTGCGACTAGAAGGCTTGGCACCCTCCCTGAAGTAAGCCACGGTATTGAGTACGATAGCAAAACCAGCTTTATGATCTCCTTTTGGTAAGTGATCCCTAAGATCCATATAGTCAATGTAAGCATCATCGTTCTGGAACATATCTAATTGGGGGGTTCCTTGCAGATCCCAGTCAATAAGCTCAGGGTGTAAGAGGGGAAGGGAGTCAGATGAGAGATCTGATTCATTAATGGTGTGAATGGAAATGTTATGAGCATTGGTGGGGGTAGTGTTCTGGGTGGTACTTTCCTCCAAGTTGTTTATTGCAATGGAATCGAAACTTTCCTCGAAACTTTCCTCGAAAGCCATAATCTGTCCCATTGCGTTTGTCCCTCATGGTAGGGGCTAAGAGTTTGGATCGTGTCAACCTCTTTGTCATCGTAGGAGTGCTCTGTTAGCTTGTCCTACTCATACTTATTTGAATCATCTGAATCTGTGTGATGCAGAGGAAACACAACAGAAGCTTACAAATAGGATGGAAAAGCCATTAATCCACTAGCATGTTAAAATCCTGGACATGCAGTATGTAATACGTATTGGCTTATCATCATCATCATATTTCTTGCTAACACAGACAGCATCATCATATTTCGAAGAGGCATGAAATATCCTCCTGCTAACTACTGTTAACTTCCTTATCGCCTTTCGCCTTTCGCCTGTCAGCAGCATCATGATACTCGACGAACACAATTATCCTCCTGATGATCACTATTCACTTAGCGCCAAACTCTATCGGTAGCATCATGAGGTTTAGCATCATCTTCACCCTTCGTCAGTAGGATATGAAATATCCGGTTCCTCTCATATATCTTGATGACGATATTCCTTATGCACCTTTTCTTCGATGCTTACGTCACCCTGATATCGACCTTCTTTAAACAAACAGCATTAGGATATGACTTATCAGGTCATATTGAAACATCTTGATGATGTTAACCAAACTTTATGCCGATGACTTATGCCGATGACTTATGCCGATGCCAAAACACTTAGCGACAGCAGGATAAACTTGCATAGGGTGATATTCGCAATATCCTGATGACGATGACGTCACTTGCACCCGATGCTGATGTCAATGCACCTGATGATGATGTCAACAGGATATAAGACACTTATATCCTCTGCAACATGATAATGAATATCCAGTGACCTTTTCAATATCTTGATGATGACCTTTCCAGTCCTTAGCCAAAAAGTGAACTTTCACTTCTGCATGCGATAGCGATATGCGGACGATGGATACACACGAAAGGTGATCTTGACGATGATATATACACTAAGTATATATCCAACCTATATCATCCTGATGCACTTGAAACATGCAATTTTTGCCAACTTCAGAACCTGATCCTGATAGCGATATACTCGTAGATGACGATACGATTCACTCCGTCTAGAAAAGCACATGCAGATCCCTGTATATCCGTCAGCTGCATGCAAACTCACAGAACCGCACAATTTTACAAAGAAAACATGATGATCGGGCTGGATCACCTTCAGATCAAAACTTAACAGTTTATCTTCCTAAACCCTAGCACATGAGGATGCTAGGTTGATTCATAGCATGCTACCAATCGATCTCCCACACAATGAAATGCATAAACAGAAAACTAAAATACAACCTAAACTAACATGCATGACCATTCCACCGATTCACAGAATCAACCGGTGGAAGGGTTGAAAGAATCCATTAACCTGTAATCAGAACAGAAATCAAAACATAAACAGCTGATAAACCAGATAATGCAATTGATGAGATCTTATTTAGATGAAACACAAATGTCCTGTTTCTACAATACTATCGAACAACAATGTTTCACAATGTCTGGACTGATCTCTGGATCTCACTCAATCACTAGTACAACATAACATAACTACTGCTCTGATCTCAAACCCTAACTGATCTGAGTTATATATAGCAATATCCTACGAGTACTACCAACTCGATTCCCAGCGGCTGGGAGAAGACAGCTCAGACAACCTGATAATGAACGCTAACTACCTGCACATTCTCCTAGGTGGATCAAACACATACGCATTGGTCCCATGGACCTTATTACAGCATGAAGTCAAACATACTAAAAATAGACTGATGTCCTGACATGCGAACAATGAACTTATGTCCTGCCTTGTAGGGGTGCTCCTGCACCATACTCCCCAGAAGAAGAAATCTCAAGTCCACTTGAGATGAGAGTATGGAGATCTACACCATGGTTCTGGATCTGCTCTTCAGTCATCCATACTGCTTCAGAATTAGGTTTTCCCTGTCAAGATACTAGATACTCCAAGTACTGTTTGTTCCGGGTCTGTTTGACCACCCGGGTGTCCAAAACCTTCTGCAACTATGGAGGATCATGCTTGGGAATGTCATCATTGACTGTATCTTGGAGGAGTTCCTGGTCTGCATCTGGATTAGACTTGTAGGGAGTTAAATCACATACATTGAATATAGGGGACAAACCAAGATCAGCGGGAAGTTGTATCTCATAAGCATTTTGTCCATGCTTGTGCAAAATCTGACATGGTCCAACTTTTCTCTGCATGAGTTTAGTATATTTGCCCTTAGGAAGTCTGTCCTTCTTTAAATGAACCCATACCAAGTCGCCAACATCAAACTGTACATCCTTCTTTTTTTTATCAGCATATTCCTTATACTTCAAGGTGGTTTGTTGTAGTTGGGTCTTGACTTGATCATGAACCTCTTTTATGGCTTCTGCAAAAGCTTCTCCTTCTACACTAACAGGGTCTACTATAGGTAGATCTCTCAATTCCAAAATTCCTCTTGGATGCACACCATAAACTATCTGGAAAGGTGATTTCCCTGTGCTCCTATTGACAGTATCATTATAGGAAAATTCAGCTTGAGATAGAATATTATCCCACTTTTCTCCATGTTGTTTTGTCAAACATCTAAGCAAATTTCCTAAGGAACGGTTCACTACTTCAGTCTGTCCATCCGTTTGAGGATGATATGCAGAGGAAAAAGACAAATTTGTTCCAAGTTTCTTCCAAAGAGTTCTCCAGAAGTGACCAATAAACTTCACATCCCTATCTGACACTATGCTCAATGGCAATCCATGGATCCTGACAATCTCCCTGAAAAACAAATCTGCAATGTATGAAGCATCAGCAGTGGTTTTGCATGGCAAGAAATGTGCCAGTTTGCTGAATCTATCCACTACAACAAAAACACTGTCAAACCCTTTCCTTGTCCTTGGTAAACCCAAGACAAAATCCATACTTATGCTTTCCCATGGTCTGGAAGGAATGGGTAAGGGCTGATATAAACCTGCATTAGTCGATATGCCTTTAGCTTTCTGACATGTCACACATGTCTCTACAAACTTTCTGACATTTGATTGTAAATTAGGCCAAAAGTAATGTCTTCGGACAAGATCAAGAGTCTTATCTAAACCAAAATGACCTACCATAGCTCCACAATGTTTCTCCTTAATGATGTTTAACCTCATAGAACACCTTGGAATACATAACTGTCCACCTTTGAACAACAATCCATCCTGGATCAAAAATTCAGAGAATTCAGCATGATATTTCTCTCCAAAAGAAGTACATACATGATATATCTCCCCAAAATCTTCATCAGTCTCATACATGGTCTTTAGTGAATCAATGCCAACACTTTGTAACTGAATCTGGTTGACTGTTAGAACTCTCATGCTCAAAGCATCTGCAACTTTATTCTTGACTCCTTTCTTATGCTTCAATGTAAAAGTAAAAGCTTGTAAGGTTTCTACCCATTTCATGTGTCTGTGGTTCAACTTTTCCTGGCTGTTTATGAAAATCAGACCCTGGTTATCTGTGAATACTATGAATTCCTTTGGCATCAAGTAATGCCTCCATTTCTTGAGTGACTGGACTAAAGCATACATTTCCAAATCATATGAGGAATACCTCTTTTTAGCATCATTGAGCTTCTTACTGAAAAATGCAATAGGTCTACCTTCTTGGCTAAGTACTGCTCCAATGGCCATGTGACTGGCATCACATTCCACCTGAAAGATTTTGTTAAAGTCTGGAAGTGCAAGGACTGGCTGCTGTGCCACCTTCTTCTTCAATGTCTCAAAAGAATCATCTGCTCTTTGAGTCCAAACAAATCTGCACTTCTGTCCTCCTTTGATGGTATCAAGCATGGGTGCACAAATATGACTAAACCCTCTTATAAACTTCCTGTAGAAGGTTGCTAACCCATGGAAACTTCTAACATCATTCATAGTCTTTGGGGTTGGCCAAGACAATATGGCACTTACCTTCTCCTTATCCATTTGTAACTTTCCTTGTGAAATGACAAAACCCAAATATGTGATCTCCTCTTGCATGAACAAACACTTGTCTAAATTTATCATCAGCTGCTCTTCATGTAACCTCTTAAGAACCAAATCTATGTGTCTGAGATGTTCTTCTTTTGTGTTGCTGAAAATTAGAATGTCATCTAGATATACTATGACAAACTTACCAATGAACTCTTTCAAAACCTCATTCATCAACCTCATAAAAGTACTAGGTGCATTAGATAAACCAAAAGGCATAACCTTCCACTCATATAACCCTTCATTAGTTTTGAATGCTGTTTTCCATTCATCTCCTGGCCTAATCCTGATCTGATGATATCCACTCTTCAAATCTATTTTTGTAAAATACTTAACACCTCCCAAATAGTCAAGTAAATCCTCTATCCTAGGGATTGGAAACCTATACCTGATTGTGATCTTGTTAATAGCTCTGGAATCTGTGCAAAGCCTCCAAGTACCTTCCTTCTTTGGTGCTAGTACAGCTGGTACTGCACATGGACTTAAACATTTCCCAATCAGACCTGAATCCAATAATTCTTCAATTTGTCTGGCTACTTCTGCATTCTATTCTAGAGTTAGCTTATAGGCTGCTTTGTTTGGAAGTGTTGACCCTGGAATTACGTCTATGCGGTGACTAATATCCCTGACAGGTGGTAGGGATCTTGGCATTCCCTCTAAGATGATACCTTTGTACTTATCCAATAGCTCTTGGATAGCTGGGTCTATGAACCTTTGCTTCTTCTCTTCCTTGACTTCTTGCTGCTGTTCTTTATTCACCCTCATACATGGGATTAGGGCATATGCAACTGCACCTTCTGCTACTACTTCTTTCATGAACTGTTTACCTTCCATCAGCATTACCTTCACCTCTTTTCCTTTAGATTTCCCCTCCTTCTCCGTCAATGGTAGTAACTTTATAACCTTACCATCTTTAGTGATTGTATAGGTGTTTCTAACACCATCATGTTGTGCCTTCAAATCATACTGCCATGGTCTACCAAATAAAAGTGGTGCAGGAGCACCCGCACATGATCAGGATATAGGTCCGCATGATGACATACATGATCAGGATGTAGGATAATTATCAGCATGATGACAGGATAGTCTATTTTTAGAATGTTTGACTTTCTCATGTAATAAGGTCCATTGGACCGATGCTATGTATTAGTTCAGCCTAGGAGTATGTGTAGGCAGTTAGAGATCGGGATAAGATAGTCTGAGTTGTCCTCTCTCCCAGCCGCTTGGAAGCTCCCAGTCGCTGGGAAGTGAAGTTGGTAGTACTCGAAGGATTTGTTATATATACCTTCGATCTGTTAGGGTTTAGATACATTGAGTTCATGTTGATAGTTCAGATTGATTATTGAGATTGATATTGATGTTGCTAGATGTACTGGTGTTGTGTTGAGTTGAGATTCAGGAGAGCAGTTCAGACATTGTGAAGCTGTATTCAGGACATTGAATCTAAATTGAATAAGATCTCATCTTTTGCAGTATTTGAGTTGATCAGTTGTATCTGTGTTGATTTCCTTTCCGTTTGCAAGTTGATGGGTATTTTCAACCCTTCCACCGGTTGATCCTGCAAATCGGTGGAATGGTCCTGTATCATAGTTTAGTTTGCATTTGTGTTTTCTGTTTATGCATTGCATTGTTCAGGAGATCTGTTAGGAGCATGCTGTGAATCAGCCTAGCATCCTCATGTGCTAGGTCTAGAAGATAAGTTGTTAGATTTTGGTTTGAAGGTGATCCGGCCCGGTCGTCACATGATCTTTGTGAAATAGAGTGGTTCGGAGTGCTTACATGCAGTGGAAGGATACACAGGAGTCTGCATGTGCGTTTCCAGTCGGAGCAAGCCGCATCGTCATCTGCGAATGCATCGCCATCAGGATCGGGTCGTGAAGTTGTTGAAGTTTGCATGTTACAAGTGCATCATGATGTTTTGAGTTGAATATATACTCAGTGTATATATCGCAGTCAGGATCATCTCTCGGGGAAGTTCATCATCCGCATATCGCTAACGGATGCGGGTGTGAAAGTTAAGTTTTTTTGGCTAAGTGTTGAAGAGTTCATCAGGATGATGTGTGACGTCATCGTCATCAGGATATGACATCATCGTCATCAGGATATTAAGAAATCCCTCAACGCGAGTTATCCTGTTGTCGTTAAGTGGTTAAGTATCGGCGAAGACAGGAAGTTGTATTAGCATCATCAGGAGGTTTCGAGGAACCGGATGAACAATATCATGATGCTGTTGCTTGTATCATCGAGCAGTGGAGCATCGAAGGCAAGTTGTTGAAGTGCAACGTCATCAGGATATTTGGAGCAACCGAATATTTGGATATCCTGCTGACGAAGGTGATATTGAATATCATGATGATGCCGCTTGTATTTGGCACCCGATGAACAGTGCAACCGGAGGATGTTTGCGCCCGTTGATTATCATGATGATGATGATAGGCGACAAACGGAGGAGGTAAATAGTAGTCGACAGGAGGATATTTGCGATCATCCGAAATATGATGATGCTGTTGAAATGTGATGATGCTGTTGGTGTCTTTAGGAAATATGATGATGATGTTCAGCCGATAGAGAATTTTATCATGCTGTTTGTATTGTTGGCTACTCCTTCCTGTTAGTTAGCCTCCTTTGTGTCCCACTCTGCATCATAGTGGTATCAGAGCAAAGGTTAGGATCTTTTGGAAAAGATAGGCAGGATGTCAGACGAAGAAGGAACATCTGAGGTTCCAGCAAGGATGACCAATGCTGAGTTGGCAGTTCTGGTGAAGAAACAGATTGCAGAAAGCAAGGCCGTGAAGGCTCAGAATCAGGAGTTGAAAGATGAGTTAGCAAAGTTGAGGAGCAGAGTAGGTTCTGGTAGAGAAGATGATAGGGAAGAAGAGGATATCCCTAATTGGAGCGAGGAGGTCGTTCCTGCAGACCAGAGACCGCTGTTGAACGCCCTCAAGGCCATGGAGAGGAGAACCATGGATGTGAAGCTGGATTTGCCAGTATTTACAGGTAAGATGGACCTTGATTCAGTAATGGAATGGATATATTGTTTGAACAATTTCTTTGTAACAGAGGAGATACCAGAACAGCAGAGAGTGAAGATAGCACAGTCAAAGATGAAAGAAGCTGCCTTGACATCGTGGAACTTTGTTCAGGATGATAGAGTGCAGGAGGGAAAACGTAGAGTTGCCACATGGAAGAAGATGATGGAATTGGTAAAGGAGGCTTATATTCCTTTGGATTACAGTAACCAGTTACACAAGAGGAAGTAGAACCTGAAGCAGAAGGAGCTAGATGTCAGCTCATATACAGAAGAGTTCATGAAACTCTGTATGAAGACCAAGGTGAAAGAAAGTGAAGAGGAAAAGGTAGCCAGATACCTTAATGGATTGAGGTTTAATATTCAGGAAGATCTCAGTCTGCATAACCCAGATACAGTGCAGAAAAGCTTTCAGTTGGCATTGAAAGTGGAAGAAAAGCTAAAGAGAAAACAAGATCAAAACAATAGAGGAAGAGGAAGACAACAAAGAGGTGGAAGAAGTCCTTTCAGAGGCAGAGGACATGGACAGGGATATCAAGGAGAATCCAGTCAGGACAATAGCAAGGGCAACAATAGTCAGAATCAGAGAGAGAATTTCAGTCAGCAAGGAAACTTCCGAGGCAGAAGACCTTACAGAGGAAGATCCCAGGGCAGAGGATCCATCAGGTGTTACAACTGTAACAAAGAAGGCCATATAGCCAGCAGATGTCCAGACAAGGCCACAAGCTCAGCAGGAGAAAGGAGGACAAATCTGGTCAATGAACCTGATAATCAAAGTAGGACAAGCTCTAATGAGTTTCAGAGTGTGAATGGTCCTGAGAATTATGGATATCCAAAAAGTGGAGAGTCCCTGATGATGAGAAGAACAGTGACTACCATGAAGGTACCTGATAAAGAAGCCCCTCAGAGAAAGTCTCTTTTCAGAACTACTTGCAAAGCAGGAGGTAAGGCATGTAAGGTTTTGATTGATTCTGGTTCTACTGAGAACTTTGTGTCTGAAGAGATGGTGGTGAAGCTGAAGCTTAGGAGATTGCCTCATCCAGCTCCATATAAAGTCTCATGGCTTACTCAAGGACAGCAGACAACTGTAGAAGAGCAGGCTTGGGTAGAGTTTCAGATTGGTGGATATAAGGATAAGTTGTTGTTTGATATTACCAAGATGGATGCTTGCAACCTTTTGTTTGGTAGACCATGGCAATATGATCTGAAGGCACAGCATGATGGTGTTAAAAACACCTATAAAATCACTAAAGATGGTAAAGAAGTAACGTTATTCCCATTGAAGGAGAAAGAGGAGAAGTCTAAAGGCAAAGAAGTGAAGGTCATGCTGATGGAAGGCAAACAGTTCATGAAAGAAGTAGCAGCAGAAGGTGCAGTTGCATATGCCCTAATCCCATGTCTGAGTGTGAATAAGAAACAACAGCAAGAAGCCAAGAAAGAGAAGAAGCCAAGGTTGATAGACCCAGCTGTCCAAGAGTTATTGGATAAATACAAAGGTGTTATCTCAGAGGGAATGCCAAGATCCCTACCACCTGTCAGAGATATCAGTCATTGCATAGACTTGATTCCAGGGTCTACACTTCCAAATAAAGCAGCTTATAAGCTTACCCCAGAACAGAATGCAGAAGTAGCCAGACAGATTGAAGAATTGATGAATTCAGGTCTGATTGGGAAGAGTCTGAGTCCATGTGCAGTACCAGCTGTACTAGCACCTAAGAAGGAAGGCACTTGGAGACTTTGCACAGATTCCAGAGCCATCAACAAGATCACAATCAGGTATAGGTTTCCAATCCCCAGAATTGAGGATTTACTTGATTGTTTGGGAAATGCTAAGTACTTTACAAAAATAGACTTGAAGAGTGGGTACCATCAGATCAGGATTAGACCAGGTGATGAGTGGAAGACAGCATTCAAAACAAATGAAGGTTTGTATGAATGGAAGGTTATGCCTTTTGGTTTGTCTAATGCCCCTAGTACTTTCATGAGGCTGATGAATGAGGTTCTGAAGGAATTTATTGGTAAGTTTGTCATAGTCTATTTAGATGACATTCTGATTTTCAGTAACACCAGAGAAGAACATCTCAGGCATATAGATCTAGTTCTCAAGAGGCTACATGAAGAGAAGCTGATGATAAACTTGGACAAGTGTCTGTTCATGAAAAAGGAGATCACCTATTTAGGTTTTGTCATCTCACAAGGAAAGCTGCAGATGGATAAGGAGAAGGTGAGTGCCATATTGAATTGGCCAACTCCACAGACCATGAATGAAGTCAGAAGTTTCCATGGGTTAGCAACCTTCTACAGGAAGTTCATCAGAGGGTTCAGTCATATTTGTGCACCCATGCTGGATACCATAAAAGGAGGACAGAAGTGCAGGTTTGTTTGGACTCAAGGAGCAGATGATTCCTTTGAGGCATTGAAGAGGAAGGT
Organism: Cunninghamia lanceolata; assembly: GCA_027924645.1. NCBI lineage: Eukaryota > Viridiplantae > Streptophyta > Pinopsida > Cupressales > Cupressaceae > Cunninghamia > Cunninghamia lanceolata. The sequence goes on along the minus strand of BSBN01001466.1, from coordinate 11,427,187 downwards.
GGCACAGCAGCCAGTCCTTGCACTTCCAGATTTCAACAAGATCTTTCAGGTAGAGTGTGATGCCAGTCACATGGCCATTGGAGCAGTACTCAGTCAAGAGGGTAGACCAATTGCATTTTTCAGTGAAAAGCTCAATGATGCTAAGAAAAGGTATTCATCATATGATCTGGAAATGTATGCTTTAGTTCAGTCCCTTAAGAAATGGAGGCATTACCTGCTGCCAAAGGAGTTCATAGTTTTCACAGACAACCAGGCTTTGAGTTTCATCAACAGCCAGGAGAAGCTGAACCACAGACATATGAAGTGGGTAGAGACCTTACAGGCTTTCACTTTTACCTTGAAGCATAAGAAAGGGGTTAAGAACAAAGTTGCAGATGCTTTGAGCAGAAGAGTTCTCACAGTCAATCAGATTCAGTTAGAGAGTGTTGGTATTGATTCACTCAAGACCATGTATGAGTCTGATGCTGATTTTGGAGAGATATATCAGGTCTGTACTTCTTTTGGGGAGAAATACCATGCTGAGTTCTCTGAATTCCTGATCCAGGATGGATTGTTGTTCAAGGGTGGACAGTTGTGTATCCCAAGGTGTTCTATGAGGTTGAATATAATCAAGGAGAAACATTGTGGAGCCATGGCAGGTCATTTTGGTCTAGACAAGACTCTTGATCTGGTCAGGAGGCATTATTTCTGGCCTAAGTTGCAGTCAGATGTCAGGAAATTTGTAGAAACTTGTGTAATTTGTCAAAAGGCTAAAGGCAGGTCAACTAATGCAGGGTTGTATCAGCCCTTACCCATTCCTTCCAGACCATGGGAAAGCATCAGTATGGATTTTGTTTTGGGTTTACCAAGGACCAGGAGAGGATTTGACAGTGTTTTTGTTGCAGTGGATAGATTCAGTAAGATGGCACATTTCTTGCCATGCAAAACCACTGCAGATGCCTCATATATTGCAGATTTATTCTTCAGGGAAATTGTCAGAATTCATGGATTGCCTTTGAGCATAGTTTCAGACAGAGATGTGAAGTTTGTGGGTCACTTTTGGAGAACCCTTTGGAGGAAATTGGGAACCAATTTATCTTTTTCCTCTGCATATCATCCTCAAACGGATGGACAAACTGAGGTTGTGAACCGTTCCTTGGGGAATCTACTTAGATGCTTGACCAAACAGCATGGAGAGAAGTGGGACAATATTCTGTCTCAAGCTGAGTTTTCATATAATGATACTGTCAACAGGAGCACAGGAAAATCGCCTTTTCAGGTAGTGTATGGAATGCATCCCAGAGGTATTTTGGAGTTGTGAGATCTACCTACAGTAGATCCTGTTAGTGCAGATGGAGAAGCTTTTACTGAAGCAATCAAAGAAGTTCATGATCAGGTTAAGACCCAACTCCAGCAAACCACCTTAAAGTATAAGGAGTATGCTGACAAGAAGAAGAAGGATGTTCAATTTGCTGTTGGAGATTTGGTTTGGGTTCACTTGAAGAAAGACAGGCTTCCTAAGGGGAAGTATACTAAGCTCATGCAAAAGAAAGTTGGACCATGTCAGATTTTGCAAAAGCATGGACATAATGCTTACGAGATCCAACTACCACCTGATCTTGGTTTATCTCCTATCTTCAATGTATGTGACTTAACTCCATACAAGGCTAATCCAGATGCAGATCAGGATATCCTACAGGATACAGTTGCTGAAGACATTCCTCAACATGATCCTCCACAGATACAGCAGATTTTGGACACTAGAGTGGTCAAACAGACCAGGAACAAGAAGTACTTGGAGTACCTCGTCTCTTGGAAGGGACAGCCGAATTCTGAAGCCGTCTGGATGACTGCAGAACAGATACAGAAACGTGGTGCCGACCTTGATACTCTCATCTCAAGTGGACTTGAGATTTCTTCTTTTGGGGAGTATGGTGCAGGAGCACCCGCACATGATCAGGATATAGGTCCGCATGATGACATACATGATCAAGATGTAGGATAATTATCAGCATGATGACAGGATAGTCTATTTTTAGAATGTTTGACTTTCTCATGTAATAAGGTCCATTGGACCGATGCTATGTATTAGTTCAGCCTAGGAGTATGTGTAGGCAGTTAGAGATCAGGATAAGATAGTCTGAGTTGTCCTCTCTCCCAGCCGCTTGGAAGCTCCCAGCCGCTGGGAAGTGAAGTTGGTAGTACTCGAAGGATTTGTTATATATACCTTCGATCTGTTAGGGTTTAGATACATTGAGTTCATGTTGATAGTTCAGATTGATTATTGAGATTGATATTGATGTTGCTAGATGTACTGGTGTTGTGTTGAGTTGAGATTCAGGAGAGCAGTTCAGACATTGTGAAGCTGTATTCAGGACATTGAATCTAAATTGAATAAGATCTCATCTTTTGCAGTATTTGAGTTGATCAGTTGTATCTGTGTTGATTTCCTTTCCGTTTGCAAGTTGATGGGTATTTTCAACCCTTCCACCGGTTGATCCTGCAAATCGGTGGAATGGTCCTGTATCATAGTTTAGTTTGCATTTGTGTTTTCTGTTTATGCATTGCATTGTTCAGGAGATCTGTTAGGAGCATGCTGTGAATCAGCCTAGCATCCTCATGTGCTAGGTCTAGAAGATAAGTTGTTAGATTTTGGTTTGAAGGTGATCCGGCCCGGTCGTCACATGATCTTTGTGAAATAGAAAGGTTCGGAGTGCTTACATGCAGTGGAAGGATACACAGGAGTCTGCATGTGCGTTTCCAGTCGGAGCAAGCTGCATCGTCATCTGCGAATGCATCGCCATCAGGATCGGGTCGTGAAGTTGTTGAAGTTTGCATGTTACAAGTGCATCATGATGTTTTGAGTTGAATATATACTCAGTGTATATATCGCAATCAGGATCATCTCTCGAGGAAGTTCATCATCCGCATATCGCTAACGGATGAGGGTGTGAAAGTTAAGTTTTTTTGGCTAAGTGTTGAAGAGTTCATCAGGATGATGTGTGACGTCATCGTCATCAGGATATGACGTCATCGTCATCAGGATATTAAGAAATCCCTCAACGCGAGTTATCCTGTTGTCGTTAAGTGGTTAAGTATCGGCGAAGACAGGAAGTTGTATTAGCATCATCAGGAGGTTTCGAGGAACCGGATGAACAATATCATGATGCTGTTGCTTGTATCGTCGGGCAGTGGAGCATCGAAGGCAAGTTGTTGAAGTGCAACGTCATCAGGATATTTGGAGCAACCGGATATTTGGATATCCTGCTGACGAAGGTGATATTGAATATCATGATGATGCCGCTTGTATTTGGCACCCGATGAACAGTGCAACCGGAGGATGTTTGCGCCCGTTGATTATCATGATGATGATGATAGGCAACAAACGGAGGAGGTAAATAGTAGTCGACAGGAGGATATTTGCGATCATCCGAAATATGATGATGCTGTTGAAATGTGATGATGCTGTTGGTGTCTTTAGGAAATATGATGATGATGTTCAGCTGATAGAGAATTTTATCATGCTGTTTGTATTGTTGGCTACTCCTTCCTGTTAGTTAGCCTCCGTTGCGTCCCACTCTGCATCAAAAAGATTGCAAGCATCCATCGTGGTAATGTCAAACAACAACTTATCCTTATATGCTCCAATCTGAAATTCTACCCAAGCCTGCTCTTCTACAATTGTCTGCTGACCTTGGGTAAGCCATGAGACTTTGTATGGGGATGGGTGAGGCAATCTCCTAAGCTTAAGCTTTGTCACCATTTCTTCAGACACAAAATTTTCAGTGGAACTAGAATCAATCAAAACTTTACATGCCTTACCTCTTGCTTTGCAAATAGTCCTGAAAAGAGACTTTCTTTGAGGGGATTCTTTGTCAGGTACCTTCATGGTAGTCACTGTTCTTCTCATCATTAGAGACTCTCCACTTTCTGGGTATCCATAATTATCAGGAGCATTCACACTCTGAAAAGCATTAGAGCCTGTCATACTTTGATTATCAGGTTCTTGGATCAGATTTGTTCTCCTTTCTCCTGTTGAGCTTGTGGCCTTTTCTGGACATCTGCTGGCTATATGGCCTTCTTTGTTATAGTTATAACATCTGATGGATCCTCTGCCCTGGGATCTTCCTCTGAAAGGTCTTCTACCTCTAAAGTTTCCTTGCTGACTATAATTTTCCCCCTGGTTCTGACTATTGTTTCCCTTACTATTGTCATGACTGGATTCTCCTTGATATCCATGTCCATGTCCTCTACCTCTAAAAGGACCTCTTCCACCCCTTTGTTGTCTTCCTCTTCCTCTATTGTGTTGTTCTTTTTTTCTCTTTAACTTCTCTTCCACTTTCAATGCCAACTGAAAGCATTTCTGAACTGTATCTGGATTATGCAGACTTAAATCTTCCTGAATGTTGAACCTCAATCCATTAAGGTATCTGGCTACCTTCTCTTCTTCACTTTCCTTTACCTTTGTTTTCATACAAAGTTTCATGAATTCTTCTGTATATGAGCTGACATCTAGCTCCTTTTGCTTCAGGTTTTGCTTCCTCTTGTGTAATTGGATACTGTAATCCAATGGGACATAAGCTTCCTTTACTAATGCCATCATTTTCTTCCATGTAGTGACTCTACGCTTTCCTTCCTGTACTCTATCATCTTGGACGAAATTCCACCATGTCAAGGCAGCTTCTTTCATTTTTGACTGGGCTATTTTCACCCTCTGTTGTTCTGGTATCTCCTCTGTTTCAAAGAAATTGTTCAAGGAGTCTATCCACTCCGTCACTGAATCAGGTTCCATCTTTCCTGTAAACACTAGCAAATCTAATTTCACATCCATGGTTCTCCTCTCCATGGCCTTGAGGGCATTCAACAGTGGTCTTTGGTCTGCAGGAACGACCTCCTCGTTCCAACTAGGGATCTCTTCTTCTTCCCTATCTTCTTCTCTACTAGAACCTACTCTGTTCCTCAACTTTTCTAACTCATCCTTCAATTCCTGATTCTGAGCCTTCACAGCCTTGCTCTCTGCAATCTGTTTCTTCACCAGAACTACCAACTCAACATTGGTCATCCTTGCCAGAATCTCAGATGTTCCTTCTTCATCTGACATCCTGCTATATCTTGATCTTTTCCAGAAGATCCTTCCTTTGCTCTGATACCACTATGATGTAGAGGAAACGCAACAGAAGCTTACAAATAGGATGGAAAAGCCATTAATCCACTAGCATGTTAAAATCCTGGACATGCAGTATGTAATACCTATCGGCTTATCATCATCATCATATTTCTTGCTAACACAGACAGCATCATCATATTTCGAAGAGGCATGAAATATCCTCCTGCTAACTACTGTTCACTTCCTTATCGCCTTTCACCTTTCGCCTGTCAGCAGCATCATGATACTCGACGAACACAATTATCCTCCTGATGATCACTATTCACTTAGCGCCAAACTCTATCGGCAGCATCATGAGGTTTAGCATCATCTTCACCCTTCGTCAGTAGGATATGAAATATCCGATTCCTCTCATATATCTTGATGACGATATTCCTTATGCACCTTTTCTTTGATGCTTACGTCACCTTGATATCGACCTTCTTTAAACAAACAGCATCAGGATATGACTTATCAGGTCATATTGAAACATCCTGATGATGTTAACCAAACTTTATGCCGATGACTTACGCCGATGCCAAAACACTTAGCGACAGCAGGATAAACTTGCATAGGGTGATATTCGCAATATCCTGATGACGATGACATCACTTGCACCCGATGCTGATGTTAATGCACCTGATGATGATGTCAACAGGATATAAGACACTTATATCCTCCGCAACATGATAATGAATATCCGGTGACCTTTTCAATATCCTGATGATGACCTTTCCGGTCCTTAGCCAAAAAGTGAACTTTCACTTCTGCATGCGATAGCGATATGCGGACGATGGATACACACGAAAGGTGATCTTGATGATGATATATACACTAAGTATATATCCAACCTATATCATCCTGATGCACTTGAAACATGCAATTTTTGCCAACTTCAGAACCTGATCCTGATAGCGATATACTCGTAGATGACAATACGATTCACTCCGTCTGGAAAAGCACATGCAGATCCCTGTATATCCGTCAGCTACATGCAAACTCACAGAACCGCACAATTTTACAAAGAAAACATGATGATCGGGCCGGATCACCTTCAAATCAAAACTTAACAGTTTATCTTCCTAAACCCTAGCACATGAGGATGCTAGGTTGATTCATAGCATGCTACCAATCGATCTCCCACACAATGAAATGCATAAACAGAAAACTAAAATACAACCTAAACTAACATGCATGACCATTCCACCGATTCACAGAATCAACCGGTGGAAGGGTTGAAAGAATCCATTAACCTATAATCAGAACAGAAATCAAAACATAAACAGCTGATAAACCAGATAATGCAATTGATGAGATCTTATTTAGATGAAACACAAATGTCCTGTTTCTACAATACTATCGAACAACAATGTTTCACAATGTCTGGACTGATCTCTGGATCTCACTCAATCACCAGTACAACATAACATAACTACTACTCTGATCTCAAACCCTAACTGATCTGAGTTATATATAGCAATATCCTACGAGTACTACCAACTCGATTCCCAGCGGCTAGGAGAAGACAGCTCAGACAACCTGATAAAGAACGCTAACTACCTGCACATTCTCCTAGGTGGATCAAACACATACGCATTGGTCCCATGGACCTTATTACAGCATGAAGTCAAACATACTAAAAATAGACTGATGTCCTGACATGCGAACAATGAACTTATGTCCTGCCTTGTAGGGGTGCTCCTGCACCACTATGTCACTGTCAATTTGGAGCGTTTGAACTGTTTCCACAAGACAGGCATTTTCCTTGGCTTTACCCTTGCCTTTATATCCTAAGCCAGTTGTGTTTCTAGCTGAAGAGGATGATGAAGGTTGTATAGGTTCAATGATTCCTTCTTTTCTGAGGCCGATAGGGCCTTGTCCTTCATACCCCATCCTGTGCAAGATAGTCTCACCCCGTCCATAGAGTTCTATAGGGAGTCTAGGCAGATCTTGGGGTGTGTTTTCTTCTTCACCATAAAGCCATTGCAGGAGATCTCGCTCCTCTGTTTCATCAGATAGGGTCCCCCATTTTACAAAGGGATTGGCGGGAGCTGTAGGAGGAGCAGATGGCTTTGGAAAATGCTTGGGTGGATGCTTAGGTTTGCCAAAGGAGCAAGGAGACAAAAGCATTGTGGCAAGGTTGAGGCTGTGCTCAATGGAGTATTCCCCCATGCCATTTTCTTTTATGGTAAGTTTCAGTGGTTTGGGTCTTGAGGAGGAAGCTTCAACGGTATGGTCTTGTTGCGGAGTAGGGGAAATGTAGGCTCTATTGTTGGGTATGACACATTCAGATTTTGCTTGGAAAGAATTGCAGTGTTGGTAGGGGGTCGGGGTCGCCTTGAATGGTGACTTGCTAGCCATTGTGTGGGAATTTAATGCATTAATGATAGGTTGAGGGGACAGCCTTCATGGCGTGGATCCATGGTCTCCCTAGTAGGATATTATAAGTAAGCTCTCGGTCAAGGACTTGGCACACTACATCTTTGATTACCGGTCCCACTTGAATGGGTAGGACAATCGTGCCCTTTGTGGTTCTTTCCTCCTCGTCATAGGCTTTGATGGTAATTTTCTGTCTTAGATCAACTGCCTGTTCGGAGAACCCCAGTGCAAGGACTAGCTTCAACGTGCAAATATTTAAACTGGCGCCCCCATCAATGAGAACCCTCTTGATGCGGTGCTTGTGCACGAATGCGACAATGTGTAGAGGGGTGTTGTGGGGTTGAGATATGGAAAGGTCATCTTGCTCCGTAAACGAGATGGAAGTGGAGGATGTCAAATTGCCTACCATGGTTTGAAACTTTTCTTGGGCTAGGTTAGTGGGGACAGTAGTTTCCACTAAGGCTTTCTCAAGAATCTCCTTATGAGAAGAAGATAGACGCAAGAGCTCCAATATAGAAATGTGAGCCAGAGTTTTCTATAACTGGTCGATGACATTGTATGGGCGGGAGTTGGACGGAGGTGGTGATGACCTTGGAGGGGTGGTATTGATCGTGACTTTACCACTGCGGGTAATTATACTACAACCAGTTTTGTTAGGTCCTGGTTGTTGGTTGGGGGAGATGACATTGACCTACAGAATATGCTCAGAAATGCAGTTAATGGTGTACTCAAATGGAACACTTGCATAGTTAGCATTACTCGACCCGCTGTTCTTATTTGGCCGGTTGCGACTGTTGTTGTTATTGGGATTGCCATTGGAGTTGTTGCCGTTGTGACCATTGTTGCGATTGTTGTTATACAGCTGATTGTGGTTCAGAAGAGGATCCTGGTAGGCCACATGAGATTCATTGGAGGTATGCTGTTGTGTCCCTCCCTGATTCTGATCCAGTATATCCTGTATGACATTCTTGAGGCGGATGCAATTGTTAGTCGTGTGCCCCCTTCCTCGATGATACTCACAATAGTTTGTGTCCTTCCAATAGGGAGGTTTGACGATAGGCTCATAGTCACTTGTTGGCGGTAGAGAAATTTCATTATTAGCCAACAACTTCCTGAGGGCAGACTCTTGAGATTCCCCCAACGGTGTGAATTTTCTCCTTGGATTTGAATTGAACCAAGGTCTAGGTTCCCGAGGGGGTGGCTTGTTGAGTGCACCAGTATTTGCTTCTCCCTTAAGAGTGAATATGGGTTGTTGCTTAGGGGCTACTGCCTTGGCATCCACTACTCCATCGTTGACCACATTCTTGTTCTTGGTCCAAAACTTTGATTTATCTATTGTGTAATTGGAAGGAGGTGTGTCCTTGTAGAGCTTGAGAGTTCCTTTAGTGATCATAGCTTTTTCAATGAAGAGGCCCATTTCAATGACTTTGGTGAATGAGGTAGGGCATTGTATCTGAATCTGATAGCTAAGATCAGTGTTAGGATTGTGGACAAACATTTCCAATAGCTGCTTCTCAGGCATATCGTAAGAACACTTACTAGCTAGCTGTCTCCATCGTTGTAGGAAGGTGGCGAATGACTCACCACTCTTTTGCTTGGTGTTACATAGATCTAGCATAGATACCTCGTGTTCTATGTTGTAAGAGAAGTGCGTTATAAATTTATTGACAAGTTCATCAAAAGTTTTGATTCCTGGTGGGAGACGCGAGAACCACTCCATAGCTTGACCACCTAAAGATCGCGGGAATAGTCTCATTAAGTAGGTCTCGTTGTGAGCTACTTCTAAACATGCTGCAGTGAATTCCCTGATATGATCTCTAGGGTCCCCCTTCCCTTTATATTTGTCAAATTTCGAAACTTCGAACTAAAAGGGGAATGGTTTCATGATCAAATTTCTGTCAAAGGGGTACGGTGCTATATCTTCCAAAGAGTAGTTCTTAGAACTTGTACCGGTCTTAAGGTTGGATATCTCGAGCTTTAGACTTTCGATTTGTTGTCTCACGTCTGCCATAGGAGTAGTTGGATCTACGGGTTGCTTTCCTCTCTCATTTGTATGGGGGACCGTGTCATTTGTGCCTCTCTCATGTGCATGTGGGACTGTGTCATTTGTGCCTCTCTCATGCGCATGTGGGACCGTGTCATTTGTGCCCCTCTCATGATCATTGTCTGCATTTTCCATTATGGAGCTAATGTCAAAGTCTACGGGGAGTTTGATTCCGAGACTAGCAAGATGATGGAAATACTTATGGGGGTCTTCAAGGATCATCTTCTCTATGACGTGTTGGAATTTTCTATCTTGCATGTGCGCCACTAATTCTTCATGAGAAATCTTTTCTTCACCATCACGTGGTGGGAGAAGGTGATCGGATGATTTGGCCATTTCTATTTGCTTGTTGTGTTGGGATCGAGTAAGAACCATGCAAGGTGACGCGGGATGGAGGGGGTGAGGACTAGAAATTCTAGCAAGGTGCCAACTGAGGTTGTTATGAATGGGATACCTAGGATAAGACTTGGACAAAGGGTTCTCTCGCTCAATGACTTCAAGTAAGACGGTTGACACAAGACTCTAGCCACTAGCAAGGGTAGTCGATACCAGTCTTACTGTGTAGGGCTTAGTCATTCAACAAGACTACTAGCAAAGGTACTGTGACCCACTAGGCTTACGTGAATTCACTAATGAAACGAAGGACTTATGCCGAATCGATATGGGATAGGCTGACTTTGGGACAAGAGTGATTTGGACAGAAAGTGAGTGAGACAATGGATGAAAGAGAAAGAGTTGGGTGAAACGGATGGAGATTGACTGCAAGGTTGACTCTGATCTCAGAAAGTGAAACTAGGCTGAAATGGGTGCTCTGATCAGGTGAAAATATCTCCTCAAAAATAGGGCAAGTGCTCACTATCGCATATGCACAGAAATAGATGCGCAGCATAAATGGACAAATGCACCGCAAGTCATAGTAAATGTGCCAGTCTGGTGAATTATATATGCGCAGCAACAGTACATACATGCGTAGCAAAAAAGGTACATGCGCATCAAGTCGTTACAAAAGCGCAGCAAGTCTCTGTAAATGCGCAACAGAAATGTGTAAATGCGCAGCTTTGAAATTTTTGCAAAATTTTTAGTTTTTCTCCTATTTTTGGTATTTTTTGGCTAGAAAAGGTCTTTCTGATATGATATTATGAATTTAATAGCAAGAAAACACAGCAAGCACAAAGAATATTTTGTAGTTTTTCATTGTTTTTGTAAATTTTTTGACTCTATTTTGGACAAAAGCAAGCATAAAATCCTAGGCGAGAAATGGATTATAAGGGATTTGGGCCACTAAAACAAGAGGTATTTAATTCAGGCAACCGTTCAAGTGGTTACACGTGCGGCGGTGCTACTCTCCGTTATGGAGTCTCCCAGCCTCACAGGGTTGCGCCTGAGAGGGTTTTAGGGGAGGTTGGCCGTCGGTGTAACATAACAGCACTTGTTGCAGGAAGTTTTCACCTCAAGCACAATTTATTTTAAGTGGCTTGGTAGGGCTTGGCGTTAGCCTGTTACCACTCAGGGTCATTCCCACTTGGACAAGCGTGCATCCAAGGGTAGGCCCCTCCTAAAGGTTAAATAGATAGAATGATAAGTCTGGCACTCTGATCACCCAGAAGAGGGGAGAGCATAAGCCTATTGTCATTCGCAAGCACAGAATACACTGATTAATCCACCCTATTTAAAAGTGAAAAACTAAATGGGCTAATCTACTCAAACAGAACTTTGAAGTGATTTCAGCAATATAGCAGTGGTTCAGTTTTAAATCCCAGAAAGCAGTGGTGAGTCCAATTTTTAAACCGTGTAGCACGAGATTGTTAACTTTGAAATTCAGGTCTCACGATATAGCAATGGTTCATTTTAACTTCAGAAAGTAGTAGTGAGTTCAATTTTTAAACTACGTAGCACGAGAGTGTTAACTTTGAAATTCAGGTCTCACGATATAGCAATGGTTCATTTTAACTTCAAGATCATTGATGAGTTTAGTTTTAATCTTTAGATAGTAATAACTTGGAAGGTGTTTGCAATGCAAGCAAGAAATAATCCAGTTACTTCCTCCCTAATTAGAACTAGATGAAGATTTGAATGAACATTAATTTTTACTTTCCCTCAGAAGATGAAATGTGAACTAATTCGATGCAACTACATGGAACTAAACCCGATCCTATCTTGCAAAACAGCTCCAGCAAACACCTGTGAAAAGGTTAGTGTTAGCAACTTCCTCTATAAAAGTACTGAAACCATAGCCTGTTACAAATGCGCAGCTTCAGTGATCAGATGCGTAGAAATGATCAACAAAAGCGCAGCATTAATAAATGCGCTACAATATTAAACATATGCGCAATTAAAAGGAATAAATGCGCAGTATGAATGGATGTGCGGCAACAGTCTTCAAAAGCGCCGTGAAAAGGAACAGATGCACAATAATCATAGAAGTGCCGTAACAGTGCGCAAAAGCACCGCAGAAATACACAAATGCGCAGAAAGGATAAAAGTGCCATAACAGTCTTATAAAAGTGCCGCCTAAATGAATAGATGCACCGAAGTAATCTGTGCGTGACTCTGCATGACCTGTACGGAACCTGCCTTCAAAAAAGCTTAGAAACAGTAAAATAAAGGGGCAAACAGCCCCACGGTGGGCGCCAAAAATGTAAGGGTGAAATGGTGATCAATCAAATGAATTAAACAAGACCTAAACATCAACAGAATAGAGAAACAAGAAGGATTCAATAAACGAAGCAATGAACAAATACAGAGAAAACCTTTCCCGTTTCTAAACTTCTGTTGTTCACCTATCACAGATCGTCCTTTTGCAGATGAAGTGAGCCCTCAGAGAGTGCAATCTTTTAGCAGTTTATAGGAAGTCAACGGTGAATGGCTGTGGTGATACGCAATGAAGATGAGTTCCAATGCAAGAATGTGATCTCAAGCTTGTAGATGACAAAAGGGTGCCAAAGGTGCACTGGTGATATTTCTACAGAGTAACGATGTCAAAAGCCTGGATGATTAGAATGGAGGGATGAAGCTTCATTTATAGACTTGGAAGAATGGGAATCAATGGTTGAGAGGAGATATGAAGATCAACGGCTAAGGATGGTTGAGGAATGTGCAACTATTAGAAATGTGACAAGTGTCCCAGCTCCATCATGAAAGGGGGGATGTGACAAAACTGATTGGAGAGTTAACTCCATTGACTGGTCTGTTAACTGATTTAATTGATCAGTTAGAAGAATAAATTGTGGAACTGACTGAATTGATTGAGGATTTGACTCAATTGACAGGTTAGTTAACACTTTTGATTGATTAGTAAACTAACCTCTGATTTGAGAAGAAATAGGCCATGTGGGTGAGGGAAAATAAGGTAATTAAATATTAAATATATTTAATTACATGCGCAACCTGATGAGGTGGACAAGGTGAGGTGGAAAAGGTGAGGTGTAAAGGTGATGTGGATTTTTGGAATTTAGAACTTAGGATAGAGGAATTTGGCTTAATTAAATAATTTATGATTATTTAATTATGTGAGACATTTAGAAAAATAAATAGAATTTATTTAATTATGGAACAGTGAATCGATTAAATAAATTTAGAATATTTATTTAATTAATAGAAGAAGGGAATAAATATTTAGAATATTTATTTAGGATGAATCGTGTCATTTTTAGGCATATACACTGACCTTCTAATCCTTTTTCCCATCCTCATATCAATTAAATATGACCTTCGATTATGATATGGCGCTCGAGCTTATGAGAGTTTACCAGAGATGCCAGTTGAGTTAGGTTGAAGGGCCAATGAACTAATGACTTAAAGACCCTTTAGTGGGTTGATTTAAGTGATAGTAACTTCTGATTATAAGTCAATATTAAATTAAAACAAAAGTGCACTTTACACACGACAAGCAATTGAGGGTTTTAAAGTCTTAAGAAAAGTAGATTCTTTTTAAGGTTTAATGCCCAATATGCAAACCCTAACTATCAATAAGATTATGATTATGAAATCTTGTGTCTTCTCTAACTTCTTATTGCATGAACAAAACCACATCCACCATGAATATGAACCTTGCATCATATCAACCTTTCAAGATAGACCTTATCATGAAAGCCATATTCACAACAAAACCTTGCATGAACAAAACCACATCCACCATGAACATGAACCTTGCATCATATGAACCATGTTTGTCTTGTGCAGCATCAACATGAATTGAGAGACCTTATCATGAAAACCATATTCACAACATCATGCACCTCATTACCATCACCTACCTTGAATCACTGTATCACCTTATCAACATCATGGCATCAACCTTGACATCAATGACAAACAAACTTGACCCTTTGACTTCAATGACAACTTTGAACCTTGATTATTGATGACTTATGGAAGCCTATAGCCCCAATGTTATGTTGCATACTAAAATTAGGTAAGACTCAATGTAATCTCATAACCTCACCTTATATGCAAGAGGAATTACATTTAATAACCACAATGGTCATTAGGTGCTCATAAGCATATGATTTTGACTATCTTATTCAAAACAACAAACATACTCTTTGCATCCCAATATGGTATAATAACAAGAAATTAATAAATATTTTCAATTGACCAACTCATAAAGAATATGGATCAGCATACTTATTTGAATATTTTCAATTGAGAAACTCATAAAGAATATGAATATTTTCTGTTCAACATGACGATTCATTTTTAATTTAAATACAACTTTTATCTTTTAGTTCCAAAATGAGGTTTAGGTGATACTTGAATAACAATAGTTGGCTTATTGGATCAACAAACATCCTATGTAATACAATTGGACTTTAAATATTTGAAGTAGCCATCTACAAATATCCATTCAAACATAGATTTATAATGCAAGTATGGACGCCATCAATAAAAAATATTTGTATTAACCAAATATCTATATAGATATACATTAATATCTGTCGCTATAAGTATAACATATATACAAAATAGCCATATAGGCTTACAAGAATGCCATATAGGCATACAATGTCAACTATATGCGATACAAAATATATGTCCACAAATACCATATAGGCATACAACAAAGGAACACAATAAAAAGTCATTCCCCTCTGGCTGGTGAAGAGAATAGATCATGGGCAGCCTTTGATCTTCTAGGGGATGGAGACACGTATGTGGGTGGTCTACTATGAACCTGAGGGTTGCTCCTCCTATTTAGTTCTTACTGCATCTTTAGCTGTTACAATAAAAAGTATAGACATTAATATATAGAAATTACATGTTATAAAAAATGAAACATTTAACAAAATAATCACTTACCGCTACCATATAGTCTATCTCCTCACTTGCCTCAGTAGCAGGAATAGGCGGTGGTGATGTCATATCCTATAGAAACCATCCAAATAGAAATTAAACTTCAAATCAATAATCTTTTGATTTTTCAAAAATAAACAACTATAACAATGAATGTAACCTGAAATTTACTAATCTGCCTCGTACCCCTATCAATGGCATGGAGCTATGAATCACAGAGGTCACACCATGCTCCATTGCCCTATGAACATCGGGAGGTGTTTTTGTAGCCTACATCATCTAGAAATAAAACAACATTATTCAACTATGAAAATTATAATAGTGATGCAAATCATGGCTCCTAACATACACACACATTCACCTAAACATGGAAGTACACACAATAAAGCACACAAGTCACATACAAAAATCTAGTAAGTATAATTCATTCATTAAACTATTTATTTTATTACCTTCGTGAAGCTTTGAAGTCCACCACTACTGGAAGGTGTTGCTATGAAATCTCCAATATTAACCTATTCAACATCCAAAATTAGATATTAGAATACCATTCATATAACAATGCTATTCACATGTAATATTTATAATTGTTTACTAGTTACATACCCCGACAGTAGATGATGTAGTGTAATATGCAGGTGGAGAACCACTAAAAATTGCATCAACGCTATGACCCTAAAATTTCATTAAAATCATCAAACTAAATTAGTTAATCTTGTATTTTAAAAATAAAATTTAATAAATTAAATTCAATAAACTTGCTAATATTTACTTGAGTATCAAGGCTGAAAGTCTCACTCAGGAGGGTATCTGTCATCACCATCTACTTAGCTGCAGATGTAGCCTATGCACCTGCATCCTGACTATCCATAGGGTCATAACCATAGGCTAACCTGCAAGTCTGACAAGCATGGGATAGGACCCTACTCCTCTCACTATCGCCCAACCCACGCTGTGCTGTAGGACTGACATGCTCTATGATGCCCTGGGTCAAGGCACTAATGGACTGAAGTGTATCGACCTAAACACTCTCCTTCACAATGGAAGGATAGAACATGCTCATGGGCTAGTCTGCTAATTACTCGTCTCACTAGCCACTGTGGGTCAACACATGCCCCTGGTCTATCTTGTGCTGACCCCCCACCTCTACCCTGGAAGTCCCACATATCAAAATAGTTTGGTACTTTATTTAGGACAAACTCGCATTAGAGTTTCCTCAAAAAGTATTGCAGGACCTCATTATTATTGCATGGAGGATGGTCAAAAACCATCCACCACCTCTGCCCAAAATTGTCCCTTATCACTTGGTTGTTGCACCAATGGATAGGGAACCTCTTGCATGTAATGGGTGGAGGTTGATTTGTTTGTGGGTTTGTGAAAATGGAACACAAGTCTAATTTTGTAATTTGTAACTTTTTCACATCTTCATATGATATCTTGTCTCATAATACTCTCTAAACTCTCTCCTCTTATCTGACCAACTAGATATTTGCTTGCTAATTGAATCTACATTTGATAACATAGATTCAAGAGATTGAGCAAGCGTGGACCTATGCAAGGTTAAAGTTGAAGGATCTTTCAACCTTGCAATTATGTCTTCAATTTCTTTTTTATTGTTTTCAATTTTCTCCATTAGATTTTCTTGTGTTCCAGGGGCATGTCGAGGAATGGATGGAGGAGTTTGTTGTTTAGGTTGTTCTTTGATAGGTATTTCCTCTTCAAGATTTTGTGGATTTTGAGGAGGAAGAGGAGGAGGAGGAGGTGCATTAACATTTCCTGACAATTAAGGAAATTTACATAAAAAATCAACTCAAACCTACCTATTTAGAAACAAATTCAAACAAAAAAACAAATAAAACTCACTCCTTTGGCCTGCTCAACATTGTGGTGGCATTTTGGCGATGAATCAGTAAGATTTTGGTGTTGAAATGAGTCTTCAAAAATGCGAGCGCGCTTCTTAGGCTTTGCAGGCTGTGGGTGTAGAGGAAAATAAAGAAATGAAATGAGCATAAATGCTCCTTTTATATATATATAATTAGTCATAACGTACTCGCATTATAACACACTCATGTTATAATGCAAGCACGTTATGGTTTGGTTTTGTCGAGCCTTAGGCTCATCATTACCAAACCATAACGTGAGCACATTACAATGCGCTCGTGTTATGGATTAATTTTTTTTGAAAAAAAATTTGGCCACTTTGTGGCCACCCAACTTTTTACACTTACCCTGAATGGTTATGTCATATAGACTTATTTAAGTTAAAAGATACTATTATGATGACAAAATGATTAAACATTTTACATGGTCATAGTTGGAGTGAACAAACTGTGAGAATACGACAGTATCCAAGTCAAGTAGGGGTGGGTGAACACAACGACTACATTCATTATGAACGATATTGTTATTAAAAACTTTGGCCAAAGTAATGCATTTGTTTTTTGCATGCATTGTCAGTTTATTGTATTTGGATTGCTCATCCTATAAAAAATCATACTTAGATAGAGGGTATCTAGGGTTGTATGGTTGATATAGTTGAGTAGAATACAACACTATGTACTCGAGAAAGGCAAATTACCACTGCTCACCTAAGGTCTATATTCCTCATGAAGGGTAGGGCCACTTTCTATGTGGAAGATGCATGGGAGACCACCAGTCTGTGGATGTAGGTAAATCACTAGAAAGATACTCTCTCTCCAAGAAGGAAACATGCCAGGACTTGTGATAAAGATGTCAGATATTTAGAAGCAATATTTATTCCAAAATTTGTATATGTAATTGAATTACATTTGTAAACATTGTAATTGAGAAAGACAATATGGTTTATTGTATTTTGTAAAAAGAAATTTTGTAATTGTAGTTGATTATATGTTGAATAAAAGAAAATTTTTCTCTATCTCATTTTTATCTTGTTGATTTACTCTATGGTAAATTTCTGGTTTTACTATGTCTTTAGAACGTGGATGTTACATATAGTATCAGAGCTACTAGGTTCAACACTAGGGCTTATGAGACTACTATGCTTGCCTGTAGTCAACATTATGCGGTTAGCTGATGTTTGAAAATTTCTATGCCAGGATGGTACATTTTAACAAGACAACAAGAAAGTCTGTTAATTCAAGTCAACGTTTCCTTAAAGAAAAAAGAGAATGTGAGGCCATTATCAAAACCTTTGAGGGAACCAATGATGAGAGTGACATTTGGTTAAGTGATACTGAAACTCTGGCGACTGCCTTAACTTGAATGAAGTGAGTGAGAAGGGAAAACATGGAAAGAGTTAAGATCACTGCCAAAATCATAGAGTATATGTCAGATGAGGAAACAACTATGGTTAGGTGAGATCCCTGCATACGCCCAATTGTTGAGATCATAGAATGTAGGTCTGATAGCGAGTCAAAGAGTTTTATACCTCAAGATTATGTATCAGAAAATGAGTCTAAAGGATATAATCCTCTTGAGCATGACTTTTGAAGTCATTTCTTGTATAACTAAAGAATACTCTTTACTTTTGAAATGAAAAAAAAGAGAGTTGTTTTTGTGCCAAACTATTGTTTAAATTGAGTTTATTATGTTTAGATTTAATGGGATGCATTATACTCTTGAACTAATGGACAAATCAATATTACCAGGTGTGAGAAATCGATAAACATGGTTCGGACAAGAACTAACCAAGGAGAAAGTGAAGAGGAAAACCACCCGCCAAATAATAAGCTAGACCAAATCATAACCATGCTTGAGGAAACTAAGAAAAGATTGGGTGATTTGGAAAAGAAGGTGGATGATAAAGGGAATACTAAGGGAGGAGGTGAAAACTCTCATGGTGAAAGTGGAGAAAATCATGAAGATCAAAGTAAGAGTACGGAACCTCATAAAGAGGCAAGGGATAGATTGACCTCGGAGCTCTAAAATGATATGAAGAAAGTTACTCCACCAAAATTTGATGGGACAGAGATCGGAGATGCTGCAGAAGCTTGGTTAACACCGATGGAAAAATATTTCGAGATAAGAAATTACTCAGAGGTGACCAAGGCAGTATGGGGAGCATTCCAACTGTCAGGAGAAGCATCCACTTGGTGGATGAATAAGAAGATGGAATTGAATTTAAGCTCTCTAAGGGTAACTTGGGATGAGTTTATGGAACTCTTTCACAAGAGATGGTTACCACAACTCTATTTTGATTAGAAACTGACTGATTTTTAGAATCTTTGACAAGGAGATATGACAGTGGTGGAATATGGAGAAAAATTCACTCGACTCCTAAAATATGTTCCATAGTATCAAAAGGATGAGAGATTCAAGATTAGAAAATCCATCATGGGCTTAAATGCTCAAATTGGTGGTGAGGTGGATGTGCATGGTCCCACAACAATGGATCAAGTGTACAAGAAGGCGATCAAGAAAGAGCAAAAGCTAAAATCCATCTCGGCTTATCGTGATAGAAGACACAAGACGTTTAATGGAACTCCTAACAATCAAACCTACAAGAGAAGTTAAAATCAGACCTATCCCTGCCAAGTAATTGAAAAGGGCTAGAAGGAAAGGTTGTCAGTTGTTTGCAGTCAAAATGGAACAAGTGGAGGAACGGGTAGAAAACCCTAGTTAATCTTTTGGAGAAAAGTATCCTTTTCTTCAAGATTTCATGATGTGTTTCTAGAAGAACTACCAAGATTGCCTCCCAAGAGGGTTTTTGATTTTGCTATTGACATTAAACTAGGATCTGAACCTATATCAAAAGCACCCTACTGTATGACAACTATGGAGTTAATGGAAATGAAAGCACAGTTAAAAGAATTGTTGGCAAAAGGTTTGATTAGACCCAGTGCTTCACCTTGGAGTGCTCTGGTTATTTTTGTTAAGAAGAAGGATGGAACCCTTCAATTGTGTATAGATTATTGTATGGTTAATAAAGCAACAGTAAAGAACAAATATCCTTTGCTGCGTATTGATGGTCTTTTTGATCAGATGCATGAAGCTGTTGTGTTTTCAAAGATTGATTTGTAATTAGGATATCATCAGTTAAGACTGAAGGATGAAGATATTCATAAGACAACTTTTAGAACTAGATATGGACACTATGAGTTCACAGTGTTGCCATTTGGTTTGACGAATGCACCTACTGCATTCATGAATCTCATGAATAGTATATTCAAAGATTGTTTGGACAAGTTTGTTTTAGTCTTCCTCTACGATATACTCATTTATTCTAAGAATGAATAAGAACATCAATGACACCTGCAAATAGTTCTGCAAAGGTTAAGTGAACATAAGTTATATGGGAAACTGTCAAAGTGTACATTCTCCTAGAAAGAGATTCAATACCTAGGGCATATTATATCAGCTAATGGAATATATCTTGATCCTACAAAAATCATAGCTATTCTAGATTGGCCTGTACTAACAAATGTGCATGAGGTGTGTAGTTTCATGGGCCTAGTAGGCTATTATAGAAAGTTTGTTCTAAATTTCTCCAGTATTACTAGTCCAATCACTTCCCTATAGAGGAAAGGAAAAAGATTTTTTCATGGATGGACAAATGTTAGGATGCATTTGATCTCTTAAAGGAAAAGTTAACTATAGCTCCAATCTTGAAAGTCCCTGACCCCGAAGGATAATTTGAGGTAATTACAGATGCCTCAAGAGAAGGATTAGGAGGAGTGCTTATGCAAGATGGAAGAGTTATATCATATGAGTCAAGGAAATTGAACTCCTATGAGAAAAATTATGCACCGCATGATCTACAATTGGCAGTAGTAACTCATGCCTTGCATATGTGGAGACACTATTTGTTGGGGAAGACTTTTGTACTTAAATTAGACCATCAAAGTCTTGAGTATATTTTCTCTCAACCGCATTTGAATGCTCGACAAAGGAGATGGTTAGAATTGATATATGACTATGACTTTGAGATAGACTACATCAAAGGAAAAGAGAATACAGTAGCTGATGCTTTGAGCCGTAGAAGACATATGGCTTCTATTGTTTCTATTTGTGGAAATTTCAAGTATTTGGTGTTGCAAAATTTGTCTAGTGATGAGTTTTATGAGTATGTTAAGCAAGCTCTGAAAGAAAATCCTAGAGATCCAAGGTATGATGGTTTTCTTTTTGAGTCAGATGGACTATTGAGGTATAAAGATAGAATTTATGTTCCTAATTCAGCTAGATTAAGGGATCTAGTATGGAAAGAAGTTCACACTACACCATATTCTCGACATCCAAGAGTAACCAAACTTCTAGCAGATGTTAAACCTCTTTATTTCTGGAAAGGAATGAAGAATGATGCTGCAAGATTTGTAGCAAGTTGTTTAGAATGTTAAAGGGTAAAAGAAGAGCATCAACACCCCACATGATTGTTGTACCCTCATGATGTGCCAGAGTGGAAATGACAACTTATTAGCATGACTTTTGTTCAAGGTCTTCCTATGTCAAGGAATAAACATGATGCCATTTTAGTGGTGGCTGATAAACTCACAAAGGTAGCACATTTCATATCAATAAATTTGACTGATGGAGCACCTGTGTTAGATCACAAATTTGTGCAAGATGTGTTTAGATTGCATGGCTTCCCTGAAAAGGTTATCTCAGATAGAGATGCATGTGTAACGTCAAGGTTTTGGCAAACTTTGTTTTCTGCTCTAGGGACTAAACTCAATGTGAGTACAACTTACCATCCTGAAACCGATGGGTAAACTGAGAGAGTTAACCAAGTCTTGGAAGACTTATTGCGAATGTATTGCATGGATCAACAATACAAGTGGGAAGAATACTTACCACTTGTGGAATTTGCTTACAACAATTCCTATCATTTTGCTATTAAGATGGCTCCATTCAAAGGATTGTATGGAGAAGATGTCAAACTCCTATAAGCTTGGATAAGCTAGAGGATAGGATTAGCATTAGACCAGAAATGCTAGCTGAAATGGAAGAGAAAGTTAAGCTGATCATAAAAAGATTGGCAGAAGCCAATGATAGGCAAAAGAGCTATGCGGATGCGAAGCGTGTTCCAAGACAATTCTCTATTGGAGAAAATGTTCTTTTGAGGGTTAAGCCTCAGAAAAGTTCTATTAAGTTTGGAAAGTCTTCTAATCTAGCCCCTCGATATGTGGGACCCTTTGAAGTGCTTGAAGTAGTCAATCGGGTTGCGTACATAATTGCTCTATCACTAGCCTTATCTAGAATGCACAATGTTTTTCATGTGTCTTATTTGAAGAAATATATTGTAGGTAATAATCATATTTTGACTTGGAATTATTTATAGATGCAAGACCCAAGGGTGGTCATGATCAAGCCACTCAAGGTGTTAGAAACGCGTAAGCTCCGCTTGCATAACAGAGAGGTCTTGCAATGCAAGGTCCAATGGGACCAATATGCTGAGGAGAATGCTACATGGGAGGATTACTGTCATGCCCACATTTTTCCATGTGGTCACAACACACATCACATGTGTCATAGCCACATCTGTCATGTGGTTATGACACGAAATATGAAAAATTTTCTCACGCTTCCCTAAAAACCCCCTCGCATGCGTAAGCATGCTCGGTGGTGTTTACTCAAGGTGAAAACACTACAGTTTTCGACGGGGTACAAGTAAAATTGCGTGCAACCAGACGCAAACAGTCCAACAAGGGGGTCTCTATGATGGCGTTAACATCATTACAAGGGTGAGATTACCAAGGTTCCTAAATCTAAATCTCGGCATATTCTGGCAGCATAACGCCTTACGGCGTAAGTGGGAATTACCCAACACTATTTTACGCATGTGGTTCACTGATAGATTAACAACTTCCCACGACACCTTGTTCCGACTAAACCGACTCGTGATCTCCCTATTTAGTCATTTTTCAGCAAGGCACGGTTGTCTGTCTCCTCTCTTGCTTCCTGAAACATACTCCTCCTTCGACTTAGCATTCTCAACAAGGCGGTTCGTTTGCTCTCTCTTCCCTTTTCTCTGGGTCTTAATTTTGATTGTATTTTTATCGCGCTTACCTTAACTATTTCTCTGATAATTTAGTTTGTTTATATTTCGGTCTCTCTCTCTTTCGTTTTCTATGCTTTCTTTATGTTTATCCGGTCCTTTCTTCATATTTCACATCAATCAGGGTTATCACTGTATCTTTTGTTGATATTAAACCTAACTTCTGGATGGTCCAGGTCACATAGGCTGGTTTACTACTTCGCTGGACTCAGTCCCTAGTCTTCTCCGATCTAGGTTTCTCCTCTTCGTTTGTATTAATTAAACTTGTTCCTAAGCAAATTTTGGCAGGAGGGTCCATCAACTTAGTTCTCTTATCCTATGTGGGAAATGCCGCGCATTTTCTCCTCCGTGTTTTCCAATGTTACTTTTTCTTCTTCTGACTCTCTTACAGGTTTACTTATATGGACGTTTACTATAGTTGAGATTAAAATGGCCTCACATGGAATGTCTGTGATGACTTCTTAAGTTTATTTCCAGTGATCTTTTAAGCAAGGTGACGTGTAATTTTCCTCTTCATTTTCCTGGTTATTGAATCACGTTGATAGTGAAACTTCTGAGAAACTCTTCCCAGAGTAACACAGTATATTCCTTTATGCTCTCATTAAATTATAATTTTATTTTCTCTTATTTATAATTACTGTTGTTATTATTACTAATAATTAATATTAATACTCTTATTGTAAATCATATACCATTGTTAATATATGTAGGAGGCTCTCCTCTTTATAAAACCCTTATCATGGATCTATAACAAAATTTCTATTTAATTACTTTTATACTTCACTTACAACGAAAACATAATTCCCATACCTTGATATTTCATTATTAAAATTAATTTATAAAACTTTGTCAGGATTTTAAACGAGGGCCTAATAAAATGGTCCGTAAAGCTTCTCCCATATACATATATATTTATATGTATATGTAAATTACAAAAATGCTCTTTTAAATTTATTTAGCAAACTCCACGTAATCCCTTACTCTTATATATATATATATATATATATATATATATATATATATATAGAATTTATAACAAAATATAAATACATACCTATATATACAAGATATGTATATATAATTATATATTTATAAAGTTATATCTAAATATAAATAAATATCTATATATATACATAGATATGTATATATACAGCTATATATTTATATAACTTCAAACACCACTAATAGTGGTTTGTTTTTTTATTATTTTATTATTTTTGTTCAAACATAAAGTAGGGTTTTCACCCTAAAAATTCTTATTGAAAATCATGTTGAAAACTGCAGACAAGGGCGGCGGAGCTGAGCATGGCGGATGGCAGAGGGTGGAGCGAGCAGTGGAGGGCAATGGAGGGGCGCAGGGGACTGTGGCGGGCGGAGGCAGGCGCCATAGTGGCGAGCGGAGTTTGGGCGGCGGAAAGGCCACATGGCGGGAGCTACACACAGCGGGTGGAGGCGGCGGTTGGAGGGACTCCGCGGGGGTCTCAACGGCAAGGGGATGTGGGGAGGGGCGGAGCCCCACCCACATCCCACGATATGGGGTGTGGGTGGGGCTCCGCCCCTCCCCACACCACATATATTTCCAAGGACTGCGGTGGGGTTTTCAACCCCACCGCCAAACATTTTTTTTTTTTAAAAACTGTGGTTTGCACACAGCGAACTCAAATTCGCTCCAATATTTTTTATTTTGACTGTCATAAATTTTAATGTGAGTTTATTATTATTTAAATAAATATATATGTTTATATATATATATATATATATATATATATATATATTTTATTTATATGATACTCAATTTCTTCAATTGCAACAATAAAATTTCAGTTGCACAATTTCGTTAAATAAATTAATAATTAATTAAACAAATCAAATATATATATATATATATGTATATATATATATATATATATGTATATATCATTTTCAGATACCATTCAAATTTCTCCAATACAACAAATATTCAATTTCTCATATTCTGTAAACATGGTAAATAAACAACAAATATTTTATATATATATATATTTCATTTTCATAATACCACTTAATTTTCTCAAATTGACAATCAGAAGTAAATACATAGTAGACTTTCTCTAAACTTTACAAAATAACTGAAACCATTATTTAATGAAAAAGAAACTTAATCATTTAAAACTGTCTTTTCCATGATAACAATGAACTATAAAATTGTCCTTTTAACTAGTTAAGCAATCTATTTTTATAATTACATAAACGAGTTTAGATTTGAGTGCAAGTAAGTAATGATCTCTTCCTTCCATTAACACATTTAATAATTCCAAACTTTCCATATGAGATTCAAGGTAAATAATTACATCATACACAATACAGTAAGATTAACTATTTCACTACCCTTAACAAGATGAAAGATAAGGATTTCCTTCTCCCAACCAACTTACAAAAGAAGTTATGTAACCACTAAGTAACAATCACTCCAAATAACATGATCAGGGAGGTTGTTTCCTTCACTCCCAGGCTGACAATAAACTTACAAAATATCAAGAGAGGTGCTCTCTTTTATACTCTTTACAAAAGATCATGAACTAATTCTCAAGACAAAGAAGAAGAATCTGTTTCTTCATAAAAATAACTTCTCCAAAATCCAACTAGAAGCTCCAAGAGGAAACCTGCGTATCAAAGACAAACAAAGAAGAAAACACCACTCATCTAGCTCTCCTCCCTTCCGTAGACCCGCAAGAGGGTTACCCCCGAGCTAGGGAGACCATACTCACACCTGGGTAACTCAAGCACTCCACTTCACAATAGGGACAACAACAAACCCAAAGCACACAAACACCCGTGGGTAAATTACACAACACGGAAACTCAACTACAGTGAGTTTCATAAGGGGCAGGAGAGTGGACACACTCGACTCCAGAGTGTCACCCTTACAGATAATTTAACCAACACAATTTATCTTGGCCTCAAACCAAGTTTGATCACAAATTTTAAGAAATCTATATTTGACTCTCAAGTCAAAGATACAGTCACAGATACATGCCCTCAAGGCTTTCAACATCCCAAAAGATGGAAACAGGTATGCACCCGAGGAGGATCTCTCCTCCCCTACCCCAAACTTGATGAGTATTTCTCCCAAGTGGGAGAAGCTTTGTCAAACAACCTAACAACAAACCCCACAGAAAACACATCTAAAACACAAACAATTAATCATCTTTCACACACTTTACATACACATTCAGATATACGAAAGAAAGGTAAAAATCAACCAACCTTACAAAGCCCTCCTGGAATGAAACTGTTGCAGAGCTCCACTGAGTTCTCTTCCAACCTTAGCCAACAACTCCCTCTCCCTTTCCTCACCTCCAAGCTAACTTTCCTATTTTTTTGGCAATAATAAAAACTCTCCCCAAAATTCAACTAACTCCTCTCATCCCAAAATTGAAAATAAATAACCCAAATTCTTTTTAGTTTAGAGGAATGGGGAGGTGACACTTGTCACCTCCTCAGTCTCCCTCAAAACCACTATTCTGTCCTGGTGGCTTATGTCACTCACCCACCCCTAGAGTACTCCTTATCCCTCTCCTCATGTCATTTCTCTTACGCATGGGAGAAATAAAAGGAGTTAAAGGAGGAAAAGACAGGTGACCCATGCCTCTTCTTCCCTCCTTCACATGGATGGCCCCACAACACATGGGGGAATCTCACTAATGGAGGAGGTGACTTCAAGTCAATCCTTCAATAATGGATGGGTTTGTAGTCATCTCTAACCTTGGGGATTGAAGAGGGATGGGTTGGGTGTTGGTACAATCCCATCATGTCCCCCCCCATACCCCAATTTTCGCCACTTAACTTTAGGGGGAAGTTAAGATGACTAGATGGAGGTTACTCAAGGGTTACCCATGCCAAATGGGCCCCTGGACCCATGGGGTATAACCCAGGGTCAACTTTAACCCATCCAGGACACCCATGGTCAAGGTAAAGCACATGAAAAGGCCTCAAAGATTTAAATAAAATAAAGAAATTCAAATTCAAACTTTTTACAACACAAATCATAAAATATTGTTACAAGAAGGTAACCAAACCCACTCGACCATACGAAAGACCACATTACAACATCACATCAAACACAGAAAGATCTTGGTTCCTCGTGGAACCAGATTGGCTTAACAGGGGATAACAATAACAAGGTGCGGAACGATCTCTAAAATCTGTGGTTCGATTAGTAAATCCTGCACACTAAATTACAAGATCAGTATCCACATATAATCATCATAGCCGAAGCAACTTATAAACATGCATTATCATGACATAGTTCCAATTAACATAAATGAAATCATATTACAATTTTCCAACATCACCTAATTAACTTTTCTGAAATGTAAATTTATCCAAACATCACCCAATTAGTTTTTCCGAAATCATAATAAAGTTTAATAGTTTGACAATTCCGGGAACTGCTATCCCACAAATATAAAAAGTAATAATAACAGTAATGTAAATAGTCATAACAACAGAAGTAAAAAAGGCGGTCCTCACAATTACCATGAATTTTAACAAAAGTTTCCTCATTTATTTAATAATGTTACTAGTTGAAAATAATGAACTTGCATTTTAGTTACTTTTTAATACTTTATATCATCAAGGATGATGAATCTTTAGGGGAAGGATATATTACATCTCTAATTTTTGTCTTGCTATACTTTTACTTTTTACTTGGACATAAGTAAATTTATTATAATGTTTAGATTAATGACAAGGAAAGAAATGGATTATATTGAATGTCATTTATGAAATTATGGAAATGATTATGATATTATCGATTTAATATTTGCATTATGAGATTTGATCTATTATTCAAATAATGATGCACTAATCATAATTTCTTTGGTAACGAGTTTGATACAGGATTACAGGTTTTTAGATGACTCTTGGAGAAAAGATAAAGAGAGTATCTTTCCAAGAGAGAGATATAGACCTTGGGTTATGAGTGGTTTATTTTCTAGATTGAGTATTAAGTGTTTAATGAAAACATGAACCAATGTGTCGTAAGAGGCAAGTCCTGTCTTGTCAGTTTTCTTCTGAACCTAATCAACAGGTAGTCGATATTATTTACAAATCTTTCTAAGTCGTAGTAAGTCATCTTAGTCATTAATTATGTTAACAACATCATTTGAGTGTGATTTGTGACTATGTACATTTAATGTAAATATTACGATGTTATTGTCGTAAAATGGTTGTCTTATCATTATTAAGTCCCTTGAGGTGTTATAAATGATTCTTAATGTTAAGATGTTTTCATCGAGTTAAGAAGACATGAATATTGTCGACGGATTGTGATGGGGAGACAAGCTCAACCCAATCACAATATCTATAATCCTTTGTTTAAATATTATTATTATATTGATTAAACCATAACTATCTAATATATAGGCGATGTTATGTGAATCATATTTGATGTAATCAAATATGTAAATGCATATGCATCAAGTGAGGATAATACCTCATAATGAGTCAATGATGTTATGCTTGAGTAGTCAAAGGCTTACATTTAGGAAGAGTCTTCAAAAATGTTAGTGGTGGATCAAACCACTTATTAGAGATCCTTTAATGATCAGCAAAGTTTAAGCGATGTGTCGGCCTCATTTAAAAGAGGAGGACTGTGGTAATAATCACCACAACCAACAAGCCAAGAAATGACTGTCTTCCATCGATAGGTGGGAACTTTGCATAAAACGTGGTGTCAGTTAAGACTAAATCATTATGGACTATTATGGATTTGTTAAAGTTGGCAACTGTATCTAAGTAGAGGTGCAAAGTAAGGTGACTAA
Source organism: Cunninghamia lanceolata (assembly GCA_027924645.1). NCBI lineage: Eukaryota > Viridiplantae > Streptophyta > Pinopsida > Cupressales > Cupressaceae > Cunninghamia > Cunninghamia lanceolata. The sequence goes on along the minus strand of BSBN01001466.1, from coordinate 11,398,571 downwards.
AAAGGAGTCATGCCTGAGCCATTAATAATGACTCATTTTGAGTCGTGGTTGTGATGTTAAAAAAGGTTAAAAACTTGAGAGTAAGGCGTGGAATAGATACAAAAAGAAGAGTCGTGGCTAAGGGAGATAGGGAATACACAAACAAAAGAGTCAACCTTTGTGTCTTTTTGTACATACTATCAACTCAAGCTTGTTGATTACTAGGTATTCCTTAGTTTCGTGTGTTTATTAACAATGAGGAAATCGGCTAATTCTTTTTAGACTGTTCATTATTGTGTCTTGGGCAATTATGTGAGTATGCTAGAGAGGTATAACCTCCTGTATGCTTTGAGTATTTAGTCATAAACTATTAAGTGTCGATTTAGGGAAATGCAGATAACATTTTAAGTAAACCATTATGATCTATTTCAAAAATTGATAAGGCAACAAATGCAAATTTATATGGCCGATGCTTGGTAATACAAGTGAGTACTTTGTTATAGTTTTCATAATTGACCATTTGCTTATTGATTGTTAAACTGATAATCATATCAAATCTTAGTATGGAGGATAAAACAACCATCATAGTAGGAGATTGTCATAGTTACCATGAGCTTGAAAAATAGTGTTTATATTGATTAAGTTTGTATCAAACCAATGAAATGATTATGAGATAACCAAACAATAGACTCTCAAATTTTAATAGAGTTGATTGAACTTTGGTAGTATACTCTTAGTTTTGAGTAGAATAGTTAAGACTTTGAGTCGGGGTAATACTAATTTAAAGTATTTTTCTTGTTTAGATTCTATATAAAAATAACAGAAATGATTTCTATCCATGAGAACTTAGATTCATAGGTATCTTTAGACAATTATTGTTCTCTTCGAATGAAGTAACTTAGAGATATTATGGTAGATGGAAATAAGGTTTATGGGAGAACCCTTATATATTTATTTATCTTTTTGCTAATATTATTCTTGGAAAGATCCAATACAATGGAGTAGGCTAAGTCTACTAGAGAATGACCTTGTAGGGATATATATTTAGGATATGTTTTGTTTATAACACATTATCAAAGTTATTCTACATTCCTTGTATAGGTAATATTATCTATTTAAGAACTATAGTATTCTTAACCTTGGTTGAGTTAATCAAGGGTTATTTGTGAATCTAGGACTCCTAGATAAGAGATATGGTTATATTGTAATATCATATTAACAAAGGATATTAGGTAAACCCAAGAGTCTATTATAAACCAATTTAATGGTTATGTCATATAGACTTATTTAAGTCAAAAGCTACTATTATCATGACGTAATGATTAAACTTTGTACATGGTCATAGTTGGAGTGAACAAACTGTGAGAATATGACAGTATCCAAGTCAAGTAGGGGTGGGTGAACACAACGACTATGTTCATTATGAATGATATTGTTATTAAAAACTTTGGCCAAAGTAATGCATTTGTTTTCTACATGCATTATCGGTTCACTGTATTTGGATTGCTCATTCTATCAGAAATCATACTTAGCTAGAGGGTATCTAGGGTTGTATGGTTGATAGAGTTGAGTAGAATACAACACTATGTACTTGGGAAAGGCAAATTACCACTGGTCACCTAAGATCTATATTCCTCATGAAGGGTAGGGCCACTTCCTATGTTAGAGATGCATGGGAGACCGCCGGTCTATGGATGGAGGTAAATCACTGGAAAGATACTCTCTCTCCAAGCAGGAAACATGCCAGGACTTGTGATAAAGATGTTAGATATTCAGAAGCAGTATTTATTTCAAAATTTGCATATGTAATTGAATTACATTTGTAAACATTGTAATTGAGAAAGACAATATGGTTTATTGTATTTTGTAAAAAGAAATTTTGTAATTGTAGTTACTTGATTATATGTTGAATAAATTTTTTTTTTCTCTATCTCATTTTTACCTTGTTGATTTACTCTGGTAAATTTCTAGTTTTACTATGTTTTGAGAATGTGGATGTTGTTGATCAATTTGTACAACATTTTCAAGAAAACATTAGACCTCAAGTCTCTTTGATTGACTTAGTTCATTGCAAACAAGAACCAAAAGAGAAGTTAACTGACTTTATTAGTCGATATCAATCTCTTTATGTGCAAATTCAATATTAGATAAAGAATAAGGATGTTCAGAAGGTGTTTATTAAAAATCTACAACCTAACATCCATGATAAGATTCCCTTGATGAAGTATAACTCTTTTCAACATTTATGCACTACCCTTCGTGATTATCAACTTTCGTCTAGTCAGTATGAAAACCAAAGCTCATCGGCTCAAGTTGGTCAATCCATAGGTAGACCTTCACAAAATAACTTCAAGAGGAATAATAAGAGTTTCATCAAGGTGAATGGATAGAATTCAAACAATTTCTAACAAGTGTTTGCTATCACTAATCCGAAGAGGATATCGTTTCAGAATAGACAACAAGAATGATAGTTTACTTTGATATTTGAATCCTATCATTCTATCATGAATCAAGCTGTGAGTAATATTCTCTTAAAGATTCCTCTGATTAAACCATTGGATCCTAGTAGAATGTAAGGACATTATTTCGATGCTAATGTTTTTGGTCATTACTATCGGTAACAAGGACATGATATTAAATGATGTATGCATCTTAAGCATGAAATACAAGACCTCATCAACTCCAATATTATACATGTATTAGGTGTGAATGATAATGGAAATAAGTCGGTTGCTCCTCTGAATCATAATTTACAAATCTTTACTAATCCTTTCCGTAAGCATACCAATAAAAACATGATGGAACAAAACTTGGTAGAAATAGGAGATAACTATTTAAACTACAATGATATAATTGCCATGATAGTAGTGGATAAAGAAAATATTAAAGTATTACCTCATCCATGAAGGAATGGTATTTATGCTGAGGTTCCTCCTCCATTATCCCTTCAAGGATTAGGAGATAACCAAAATGCATTACAAAGCCAAATGGAACAACCGAAACAAGCGATTTTGACAAAAGAAAAGATTGATATGGTACAAGGTATTTCTTCTCCTTATGATAGATAGAATCAACAAAATAAGAGAACTAAAATTTGGAAAAGAGTAAGAAGATTATCATCCGTTGGAAATAATAGTGGTTCTCCTCCTCATAAACAACAAAAGATTTCACATACACAAAGAAATGATGAACAAGCGCCACATGGACTTCCTTTCAACAAAGAACACTCTCATAAGAACCACTCAAGCTTTGCACAAAAATTGATGGAACATCTCTCCAAGAATCTCATAAGTTCCAAATTTTAGTTTGATTGTCCCTGTAGGTAATTATTTCTAACCCTTAACCTCCGTGTTCTATTTTCCCCATAATGTGTTGTGTTGTTTAGGCCTCCTAAGATGACCCTTGATTCTCTTGTAAGGTCAAGGATACTGGGAGACTGCCTCTATCGTGACCCTTATTCTATTTGTATCATCATTCTTCTATATTTCTTCTCCTCTATTTTCATTGTTGTGTGTTGTGTCTGACGGACATAGCATTGCAGTTGGTGACTTGGGGGCACCCTCCTACAAGAATTTTTTTGTTAACTCAGAGGTCTCCCTGTGACTCTGCCTAGTGACCTCGTCGCCTTACCTTGGGCTTACAGATTGCCAATTTGGGGTCCGGGAGGGGGTGAGAAGAGGCAAGACTAGTACTCTAGGGATAAGTGTAGTAGCCCACAAGCCACGCTCATTGGGTGAGACCGGTGGGCTTCAAACTCGAAACCTTGAGGGAGCAAACACCAAGTCTGGGCTATCATGCCACTGTGTGGGCTCCCCTCCTACATGCTTGTCCCTAAGGAATTTTTTTTCCTCTCTTGATTTATTGTTTACCTTCTTCTAGTGGTTCTACCTAGCTGGTAGATGATGAAAAACAAATAATACTAATATGGACCACGTGTCCCTTCAACGAGTAAGAAAAAATAGACCTAGTCCATACATGACGATGGGGTTGATATATATTAACTGATGCTTGGATAGTAGAATCACTCCGTGTGATATTTTGATGATGTCTTATCTCACGAACAAACCATAATAATAATGTTGCTCTATGCATTTTATTTATCTTGTATCTTGCCTTGCTTATACTCGGTTCTAAGATCTTTGTAGTACAGTCCCACGGTTATACTTAGTTTCCAAATCCGTAGTGTAACCTTGGATTTTTTATGTGATTGTTTATGCATTGCTTTTTGATCATGTGATGTGGTTGCTATCTTATGGAAAGATTTCCAACCTCTTCTTGCAAGATATTGTGTGTTTGTGGGAACATTTGGTGATCGTAAAGTGCATGTCACCTCCTGGGGGCATGGGCTTTGTGAGAGCTCGTGTCCCCTTGTGTGTTTTCTCTCTACCTTAGTGTGCTTGATATTGGCACATGATATCAACTGCCTTAAGGTGGGGGCCATTTATAAGGTAAGTTGTCTGATGATTTTGGTACTAATGAATCATGTTTGTAAGCCCTCTGTGGAGGCAGGATGTTGTATCTCTAAGTGAGTGCACATCTTTATTCTATATTGCAATCATTTAAGCCCTCTACAAAGATGGGATATCATGTATATCCTTTTATTTTAAGCCCTCTATGGAGGTGGGGATGGTGTATTTCTCAAGGAGATTATACATCATGTCACTTTCTAAAAGTCCTTCAGGCAGGTGGGGTTGGTGTATCCTCCCTTAAGTGTGTTTTCAACTATTGTTGTGGTGAAGCCCAATCATCAATGTGTGCCTATAATATGCCTGAGATGGTAGTGAACCTAGCAATAGGTTTCTTCCATCGCTTGTTTATCATGTTTTCTTTGTGTCTTCCATGTGTGTGTATATGGCGTATTTGTTCCCAAGCATAGTCTCAAGACTGGTGACGATGAGCTCTTCCTATGCTTTGGGATTTGTATGGCATGTTTGTTCTCAAGTGTAGTTTCAAGACTAGTGGTGATAAGCTCCTCCTACACTCTGAGATTTGTATTGTGTGTCTGTTGCCCTTTTATACAGTTTCAAGACTGGTGGTGATGAGCTCCTCCTACATTTTGGGTTGTGTGTTTACTTTCCTTGTACTTGCATTTGCATTCATATATCTATGAGAAAATAAAAAATAAATAATCACTGCATTCACTGTATTCATTGTGTTTTGTGTGTCTTCAATGATGTCTTCTCTATGTTTTGCATGACTGTAACTATCATCTCCATGTTTTGCGTGCCTTTTACTGTCTTCAATGTGTTTAGCGTGTCTTCACTATGCTTGGCACGTTTGCTGTATTTGTTGACCATACTTTAATGCATGTATGGGCCTTGCATTCATGCATACATTAAAGTGGGGCCTAAATTTTATGTCAAAAAATGTTCCCTTGGGGGATTTTCCCTCTTAAGATTTAGCTACTGGGTCTTTAGAATGCATTTAGATCATATTGCATGTTAATTTTAAATCCCAATGAGAAAACCCCTAATTATTATGGCAAATAGTGTTGATATGTGCCAAACAACTGAGAAGGGGGGTGAATTAGTTGTCACAAAATCTTAAACACTTTTTGCAATTTAAACATTCATCACTTATCCATAATTATTATGATTTAACCATGAGTGCATGAAATTAGAAACTCAACCACATATACAACATTAAACACAAGAGACACCAAATTTACATGGAAAACCCCAAGGTGGGGAAAAACCACAAAGAGGATTAACTCTCAATATATATTGCAATCTTGAAATAATGATGTTCAGGCTTGGTCACTCCATGGGCCTAAACATAATGGATTACTGCCATGAAGAACAACTAGGTCTAGCAGGCTCACTCCCTCAACCCTAAACCTAGGAAGATTATAATAAGGGTTGTTAAACCCTAAGGGCTATTAAACCCTATTGGTGGCTTATTGCTAGACTTCCTACCACAATTAGAACCTTTCTTTATTGTGAAAAATAATTCCTCTACTCTGCTCTTCCTCTTCTTTCCTCTACCTCTTCTTAGCTCTGCCTTTGGACCTTTCTTAGTATCTTATCATTTCCACTAAAGGACACCTTTTCCATGACTCAACTACAAGTATTTGTACACTACATCAACCTTAGAATGATCATCAAGGTTAGCATCACAATCATCAACCATTGGAACAATCTCCAAGGTCGGTATTACAAACATTTACAAAATAGGTCCTGACCTATTGCAATATCATGCAAAGGGAATGAAATACGGATCATGCCATGCCTTAGATAGGACTCAAACACAATCTTCCATGTCACAACACACTTCCACAATCTTCCAGAGATCTCTGCAATCATTGGGATCAACTAGGTTGGCCAAGACTGGTTACACGCTACGTTATCTGGGAACAATCTTCACACACCATCTCAATTTATTAATGTGGACCAAAGTTCAGATAGGAACATGATTAGGAGACATCCACAAGCATGCTATAATCATTAGGAGCAACTACATGAACCTTAACCACTTTATCCATAGGAATCTTCTCACCGAAACACATGAACTTTACTATCTTCAACTATCATACAAGAAAGCTTGCGGACCACCAAACCATGAACCATTGCAACTGTAGGCACTTATCATCATCCTAGACTTCCCTCTAGAGCTGCAGAGCCAAATACTTTATTGCGAAGGAATGCGGAGCAGAATACTTTCTTCCTATCCCAACTGAACTTACAGAAAAAATAGGTTTCACTCTGGTGAACATAACCTACTCAAATCTTCATGCAAATGGCTAAAACCTAGAATGTAGCATCCTCAGACATACCTCTAACTTACTTTCAATCTGTAGACCATGATCTTCAAGTAGGAATAAATGTGGAGCAGTTTATCAGACTGTTCTTCAACATGTTTAACTCATTGTCTGTACTGCACTTCTCTGTAACTCACTTGTTTCTTCCGGAGAGGCTAATTTTCTCAATATCCTCAACATACAAGTCTTCTAAACAAGTAATAGAATAAGATATAGTTGACACTAATGACAACAAGGATTCTTTTGGAGAGGCTAATTTTCTCAATATCCTCAACATACAAGTCTTCTAAACAAGTAATAGAATAAGATATAGTTGACACTAATGACAACAAGGATATGCTGACATTAATGACAACACTGATTAGGCACATACTTGCAACAATCTCCTCCTTTTTCATTGATGGCAACATATGATGTGAAAAATTGCAACATCCATCAAGACAAGATTTGCCCCCTTTCTCTTTACACACCTACACTTCTTTCTTTCTCCAAAATTCTCCCCCTTTCTTTTACACATCTGCACTCCAAGTTTTTCACATGACTTCTCTCCCTCTTTGACATCAATGGCAAAGGGCACATACTTGCACTCTTCTACTTTGATCTAATCTCTCTTCTGAACTTTCTGACTACCCCCCCTTAGAAGTAGCCCTAAAAAGCATCAATCCAGACCTCTAAACACCTTCAGACTGATGCACCATTGTGCATCTTAGTTTAGAGAAGGAGGGGTGATGACCCCTAACTTTTCTCTGAGATACTCAAAAGTATCCTTGGGCAAAGGCTTGTTAAAGATGTCTGCAATCTGATCCTTAGTAGAAACATACTCCAACTTGACTTCATTCTCTGTCACTTTTTCTCTTAGGAAATGATACCTAATGGATATGTGCTTGGTCCTTGAATGCATCATTGGGTTCTTTGATATGTTTATGTCACTTGTGTTCTCACAAAAAGATTGCAATAGGTTCTTCATACACAACTTTAATGTCCTTCAAAGTTTGCTTCATCCATAACACTTGAGTGCAGCTGCAATGCATTTTGCCTCTATAGTAGACATGGATATTGAATCCTGTTTCTTGCTTAGCCAAGATACTAATCTTTTTCCCAAGAAGAATGTACCTCCACTTGTACTTTTTTTGTCATCCACATCTCTGGCCCAATCAGTATCAGTATATGCACTGAGAGTAAAGTTATAGTCCTTAGGGTACCACAAACCATAATCTATTGTGCCTTTTAAATATCTCAGAATTCTCTTGACTACCATCACATGTGATTCCTTTGGTTCTTCTTGAAATCTTGCCACAAGACATACTACATGCATTATGCCAGGTCTAGTTTGAGTCAGATAAAGTAATCCTCCAATCATAGATCTATACCTTTTCTGGTCTGTCAATGGTGAGTTATCATCTTTACTCAACTTACATCTAGTTATCATATGTGTGCAAACTGGTTTAGCATCTTCCATCCCAAATTTCTTCAATAACTCTTTCACACATTTAGATTGAGAAATGAAGATACCTTTATCTAATTGACTTATTTCCAGACCTAAAAAGAAGTTCATCTCTCCAAACATAGATATTTCAAATTCACTTTGCATTTCTCCAGCAAAAACTGAGCATATACTTTCATTGCCTCCAAAAATAATATCATCAACAAAAACTGTAACAATCAGGGTTTGTTCATCATTGATCTTGAAGTAGAGATTACTATCTGTAGTACCTTTACTGAACCCTATCTATATCAGGTACCTATCCAACCATGCATACCATGCCCTAGGAGCTTGTTTTAATCCATACAATGCTTTCTTCAATCTACATACCATGTCCCCTTGTTCTAATGATTGAAATCCTTTCAGTTGTTTAATATAGACTTCCTCTTCCAACTCTCCATTTAAGAAGGCAGACTTCACATCCATTTGATAAACCTTGAAATCTTTGTATGCTGCAAAATCCAGAAACATGCTTATTGCTTTAATCCTTGCTACTGGAGCAAAAGTTTCTTCAAATTCGATTCCCTCAACCTAAGTGTATCCTTTGCATACCAATCTTGCTTTGTTTTTTACCACTTCACCATTCTCATTCATTTTGTTTCTAAATACCCACTTTGTACCAATTACATTCTTGTCTACTAGTCTAGGAACAAGATCACAAGTCTGATTCTTCTCTATATGCATCAATTATTCTTCCATGGCCTTTATCCAATTCTCATCTTTGCAAGCCTCATCCACAATTTTAGGTTCAATCTTAGAGATCAGACAAAAATTTACTTGTTCTTCTACAACTCTTCTTCTGGTTAAGATCCCTTTTCTCTTATCTCATATGATTTGATTTTTAGAATGACTGATTCTTACATATCTTGGAGTTTTGGTAGCACTTACCAGAGCTTGTTCTTCTTCATCTATGTTGTCTTTATGCTGCACCACTTCTGAAACATCTGGATCATCTGACTCATATCCACTTAATTCTGAAGACCTTTCCTTACACTCATCAACTTTAACATTTGCACTTTCAATGATTTTATTCAGCCTCTTATTATAGCACTGGTAGGCCTTACTCTTGGTGGAGTAACCAAGGAAGATTCCTTCATCACATCTAGCATCAAACTTGCCTAAATCTTCTTCTCTTTTGATATACCATCTTCTACCAAAAACTTTGAAATATTTCACACTAGGAACTCTACCATGCCACGATTCATAGGGAGTTTTTGAACTGTTACCTTTTACTTGAACTCTGTTTAAGATATATACTATGGTGTGAATTACCTCTATCTAATATGCTTCTAGAATATGAGCTTCCTTCATCATGGTTCTAGCAGCTTCTTGAACTATTCTATTTTTCCTTTCAACAACTCCATTTTGTTATAGAGTTCTGGGCGCAGATAGCTGTCTCTTTATTCCATGTTCTTCACAAAAGAAATTGAATTCATTTGATGTGAACTCTCCTCCTCTATCAGACCTCAAGCATTTGATTTTCAAATCCATCTCATTTTCAACCATTGCCTTAAATGCCTTGAATTTATCTAGAGCTTCAACTTTCTCTTTCAATAAGGTGACCCAAGTCATTCTAGAATAATCATCAATGAGCAGCATGAAATACATGTCTCCTTGCAAACTTCTTACTCTAGTAGGTCCACATAAATCTGTATGAACTGGCTCAAGTAGTCCTCCAACTAATTGGTCCTTGCTCTTGAAACTTGTTCTTGTTTGTTTCCCAAATTGACACTCCTTGCAAACCAGATTAGCAGGCTTCACAAGCTTAGGCAAATCTCTAACAATCTGTGTAGTACTTATCTTCATAATATTATCAAAATTTATGTGACACAAGCTTGTATACCATAACCAACTCTCATCAATCTGAATCAACAAACAATAGTTCTCGGTTCCTTTCAAGTGATAGATATTACCTCTGATCTTCTTACCAGTTGCAATGATTGTTCTAGAGCTTTCCTTGATCTTGCATCCATTTTCCTTGAAGCTTAAGTCATAGCCCTTGTCACACATCTGACCCACACTCAGAAGATTATGCTTTAATCCTTTCACATACAAGACATCTTTAGTATTATGCTTGCCATCCAAAGAAATAGATCCTTTTCCACAAATCCTACTAGCTATATCATATCCAAACCTAACTAGTCCACCATCATATCTTTCCAAACTTCCAAACTTACTTTTATCACTAGTCATGTGGTGAGAACAACCACTATCAATAACCCATTCATCCTTGTCCTTAATGACCTGAGCGGCCAAAGCACTTTCCACTAGTTTTTCTTCCTTCACACAACTAGGAGAATTAGTAGACACAAGATCTTCTTTAATAGCAATGAACAAGCATTCATTTACAGAGGAAGTAGCATTATCTAGTTCACCATTATCTGATACTCCTTCATCAAAATCTTCAACATAATAATACTTCTTTTGGGTCTTAGGCCTGTTCTCATATCTTCTTCTATTTCTTTCAATTCTTTCAAGACATATGGAAGCAAAATGACCTACTTTACCACATGAAAAACATTTGAAAGTAAGTTTGCCTTTATACTTACCAGATCCTCTTTGTTGCCTATCCACAAAGTTGGCTTTAGCTTTATCTAACTCATCATTAGATTTTACCTTATACTTTTCTGATCTGGAAGTACTTCCAGGAGTACTGGCCTTGAAGGTCATCTCAACTTTCGGCAGAGCATCATCTAACTCCCTCATTTCAAAAGTAGTAAGCTTGCTAAACAATTGATCCCTGTTAACAGTTTTTACTTGCATGAATTCTACAATCATGGCTACCTTGTGACAGTAGGACTTAGACAGAGATCTGAGAATTTTTATAAAAATTTCCTTTTCTTCAAGGGTTCTGCCTATGGCTTTTATCCCTGTAACAAGTTCATCAATTCTTTGCATAAAAGCTGATATGTTTTCATCATTATTCATCTTCAAGCCTTCATATTTCACTTTCAAACTTTGTAACTTGGCTTCCTTCATAGAATCATCTCCTTCATACAAATTTTTCAACTTTTCCCATACCTTATTTTTTGATTTCAAGATCCACCACTTTCATCAATATTGAGTTAGTTACTGAGCTTAGCAAAGCATCCTTTGCCTTGATATCTATCTCATATTCTTTGATTTCATCTTCATTCGTCAGACCATTTTGAGGTATGGTGTATTTTGTTTCTGTAGTTTTCTAAACTTTGTAACCAAGAGAACATAATTAGTTCCATCAAAATGTGGCACTTCCTTCTTGTAAGACATTTTGGATCTTCCTCAAGCTGTTAAACTTTCTTCAAAGGAACTTGGCTCTGATACCAATTGTTGATATGCATTGGACAACTAAGGGGGGGAGGGGGTGAATCAGTTGTCACAAAATCTTAAACACTTTCTGCAATTTAAACATTCATCACTTATCCATAATTATTATGATTTAACCATGAGTGCATGAAATCAACAACTTAAACATAGATACAATATTAAACACAAGAGACATCAGATTTACGTGGAAAATCCCAAGGGGGGGAAAAACCACATAGAGAATTAACTCTTAATATATGTTGCAATCTTGAAATAATGATGTTTAGGCTTGGTCACTCCACGGGCCTAAACATACTGGCTTACTACCATAAAGAACAACTAGGTCTAGTAGGCTCACTGTCTCAACCCTAAACCTAGCAATATTGCAATAAGGGTTATTAAACCCTACTGGTGGCTTACTGCCAGACTTACTGCCATGATCAACACCTTTCTTTATTTTCAATAACAATTCCTCTACTCTACTCTTCCTCTGCTCTGCTCTTCCTCTGCTATACTCTTCCTCTTCTTTCATCTGCCTCTTCTTAGCTCTACCTTTGGACCTTTCTTAGTATCTTATCATTTTTACTCAAGGAAACCTTTTCCATGACTCAACTACAAGTATTTATACACTACATCAACCTTAGAATGATCATATATTGCAAGTATGGGCCTAACCAGTATTGTCATTGATGTCAACATACTCCTATTGCATTGATGTCAAGGATTGGATGAGTTGTGTGCTAAGGATATTGAGAAAATTAGTCCTATCAGAAACATAGAAGATTAGTGAAGACAATGAAGCTCTATGAAGTGAAGATCCCAACTAGATGAAGATCAAAGAATGTGCATCAAAGGGTTTGTAAATATGTGTCTGAAGATGATCCAGTTAAGATTTGAAAGGCCCGCATGAAAATATGGAGGAGTTATGGTCATGGGAGTAAAACTAGTTCTGGCAACTATTTAGAGGTGACAGAGTGACACAAATAAGTCCAGTGAGATCTGGAAATACAATATTGTGTTCTGTGGATCTGGTGGCATGTTTGGGAGGCTAATGTCAATTGACAACTCAATTGATTTGTGGTTTAGAGGTCTACAAGCAATCCTTCTAATGTGACAGTAATGGGTGATTGTGTTCTTGAGGTGCCAGATGAAGATGCGAATGATTAAAGTAAGCAGAAATGGTATAGATGTTCTTGGTGATTCAAGTAAGCTTGTGGGGGTCTCTAGATTGTGTCCAGTTCATGTTGGCAATCTACATTGAAGATTGAGCTCATAATTGAAGATTTACCTTCGGGTGATGGTGTTCTTCCTAGTCTTGGCCAATCAGATGATTTGCACATGTTACAGATGATCTTGAAGATGTTTTGCGAAGCATGGCGTGTTCCTCTAAGAAGATTGAAGTCCTAGCTATGTGTGACTGACAGTATAGTGATGTGCATGAAGTTTTTGTAATAAGTCAAGTTGTATTTTTGCATTTTCTCTATAATAAAATAAGTGTATGTTCTACCAACTTTAATTATCATTCCAAAGTCGATGTCATGTATAAATAAGAATTGTGAAGTCATTCAAATGCATCCTTGAGGTAATGATGAGAAGGTAGTAGTGAAGATGAGTGAAAAGAAGAGCAGAGGGGTTGAGCTTAAATGGAACTAACTCAAGCATAGTGGAGATGTTCATCTCTAGTTCAAGTATGTAATACTTATATTCTTCTATAGACAATGTGTCTCCTATAGGCAGTGGGCCTCTTGTGAGCAGTGTGCTTGGGAAGTGAGCCCTAACCGACAAGTACCATTTTATTCTTCTTATTCTTTTAATAGAGAATAGAATCTTGGGTTAGTCACCCCGTGGTTTTTCCCTTAACCAGGTTTTCCACATTAAAATCTTGGTGTTATATGTGTTAAATTTGTTTCTTCTCTTGAATTATTGCATTATACTTTCTTGATTGAATCATTGATATGCTGTTGAAATATAAGAATGTTTTAAAGTGAATAAGGAATAGGATTTTGGTGACAATTGATTCACCACTAACAATTGGTATCAGAGCTAAGTTCCTCTAGAAGAAGCTTAACCGCTTGAGGAGATCTAGGATGCTGACCTAGAAGAATGACAGTCCAAGGTTTGATGGAACAAACTTCACTACCTAGAAGAGCCACATGGAATATCACTTACAATGCATGGGAGATCAGTAGTGGAACATAACCACAACTAAATATGTTCCCCCAAAGAATGGTCCAATAAATATAGATGAAGTCAGAGATGCAGACAATAATCTTTGAGCTAAAGAAGTCCTACTGAGTGCCTTTTCTGATTCAGAGCTGACAAATGTTATGGGATTGAAGACTACTTATGAAATTTGGACAAAGATGGAAAATCTTTATGAATGAAACAAATATGTTAAGTGTGCCAAGCTACAAAGTCTGAAAGGGAAGTTTGAAAACTTGAAGATGAGTGAAGATAAGAATATCACTTTATATATGTCAAAAGTAAATGAGCTTGTATGTGGCATTAGATGTGCTGGTGGAATATTGGATGAAGATGAGATTGGTGCCAAAGTTCTCAGATCTTTACCTCCTGCTTACAAATACAAAGTTGCTTCTATTGAGGAAATCAGATCTTTAATAACTATTACAAGGGATCAATTGGTTGGTAAGATATCTGCATTTGAGTTGGCTGAGTTTGGTGATGCACTTCCCAAGACTAAATCTGCATTCAAAGCTAGTGCCTCTACAAAAGGAAAATAGAGATATGATCCAGGAGAAAGTTCCTCAAGGAAATTAACTTGGTATGTTAAAGCAAGGAAAGATCTTGAAGAGGATGAATTAGAAGCTGAACAACTTGAAGCCCTCATTGCAAAGAGACTGCCAAGAGGATCTGGTAAGTATGAAGGAAAATTACCTTTCAAATGCTTTGCCTATAATAAGATTAGACATTTTGCCTCAAGATGTTTGGAAAGGTTTTCAAGGCCAAACCCTAATAGATCAAGGTTTTAGAAGAAGTGTTATTATGTTTAAGAAGATGATGATGGAGTAACAGATGATGAATCTGAGATAGGAAACAAACCCAGAAGTGACTAGGTGTTTATTGCCATCAAAGAAGAAGATCCAATACCTATTGAATCTGCCAATCATAAGATGATAGAAAGTGCTTTGGCTGCTCAGGTTGAAGAAAAGGATGAATGGGTTATTGCTAGTGGATACTCTCACCATATGACTGGTGATAAGAGTAAGTTCTTAAGCTTGGAAAGATATGAAGGTGGAGTTGTAAAGTTTGGAGATAATTTTTGGTGGCAGAATTAGAGGTAGAGGAACCATTTCTTTTGATGGGAAGAACAAAACTAGTGATGTTCTGTATGTTGAAGGTCTAAAGCACAATCTTCTTAGTGTTGGACAGTTGGTGGAAAAAGGCTACGATCTCTGATTCAAAAATGGAAAATGCAAGATTTTGAAAGCTCTAGAACTGAGATTGTATCCGGTACACAGACAAAAGGTAACATCTTCCAATTGGTTGGTATCGATAAAAGTTGCTTATTTGTTCAAATTGATCAGAGTTGGTTGTGGCATAGGAGAATGTGTCATGTGAATTTTGATAATATCATCAAGATAAGCAACACTCAGGCTGTAAGAGATCTTCCAAGACTGGTGAAACCTACTAACAATTTGTGCAAAGAATGTCAGTTGGGTAAGCACAACAAAGTCACATTCAAAAGTAAGGAACAATCTTCAACTAGATTGTTAGACTTGGTGCACATTGATCTCTGTGGTTTGACAAGAATCATGAGTCTGCAAGGAGGTAGGTATTTCATGTTGTTGATTGAAGACCACTCCCAGATGATGTGGGTGACTTTCTTGAAAGAGAACTTGGAAGCACTTGAAAAGTTCAAAATATTCAAGGCTATGGTAGAAAATGAAACTGGCATAAACATAGAATGCCTCAAGTCTGATAGAGGTGGAGAATTCACATCCTGTGAGTTCATAACATTCTATGAGAAACATGGGATAAAGAGACCGTTATCTGCTCCAAGGACTCCATAGTAGAATGGAGTAGTGAAGAGAAAGAACCAGACCATCCAGGAAGCATCTAGGACCATGATGATGGAAGCAAATGTTCCTCAAATCTATTTTAGAGAAGCTATAAGCACTGTTTTCTATACTCTTAATTGGGTACAAATAAGAGGCAATACTAGTAAGACCCCTTATGAACTTTGGTTTGACAACACTCCTACTGTGAAGTATTTCAGAGTCTTTGGTAGTAAATGCTATATCAAAAGAGATGAAGACCTTGACAAGTTTGATGCTAGAAGTGATGAAGGAATATTCTTGGGATATTCTACTCAAAGCAAAGCATACCGGTGTTATAACAAGAGATTGAGAAAGATTGTAGAAAGTAAAAATGTGAAGGTTGATGAAGGCATGGAAAGTCCCTCAAGGATTTATGAGTATGAAGCAGATGATCAAAATGATGTCTTAGACCAAGGAGAACAAGTCCCAACTCCAGTTCAGAATCAGACTAATCTAGAGAATCCTGAAATACAAGAATAAGAGACAAGTTTGGATGAACCTGTCCAAGAATTAGAAGCACAAGAGAATCCCAAAACTCCCAGGTATGTAAGATTGAATCATTCTGAAGATCAGATCATAGGAGATAAAAGAAAGGGTGTTCAAACAAGAAGAAAAATTGCTCAAGATTCAGTGAAGTATTGTTTGATTTCAAAGATTGAACTAAAAATAGTAAGTGAAGCATGCAATGATGAAAGTTGGGCTAAGCAATGGAGGAAGAATTGATGTAGATTGAAAAGAATCACACTTGAGATCTTGTTCCTAGACCTAAGGACAAAAATGTGATTGGGACTAAGTGGGTCTTCTGGAATAAACTGAATGAAGATGGTGAAGTAGTAAGAAACTGATGTAGAGGCATCCACACTAAAAACTTGACATACAGCATGTATGTCTACAACCCATCATCATCATCATCATATTTCCCTTAACACTGTCAGCATCATCATATTTTCTCTACCGACCGATATCCTCTTGCAGACAAACCTTCGACCTTTCACCTGTCAGTAGCATCATCATATTCGGCTATCGGCAGCATCATCATATTCGGCAAGCACAAACATCCTCCTAATGTTCACTATTCATCTTACCGCCAAACGCTTTCTGCAGCATCATGATGTTCAACCGCCAAACGCTTTCTGCAGCATCATGATGTTCAACAACATGTTCATCAGCAGGATATAAAATATCCGGTTCCCTCCATATATCCTGATGACGACAACTTCATGCACCTTTCCTTCAATGCTTACGTCACCCCGATATCCTGATGACGATTATCCTGATGACGATGACGTCATATGCAGCTCCTCCAATATCCTGCTGCCCCGATATCCTGATGACGATTATCCTGATGACGATGACGTCATATGCAGTTCCTTCAATATCCTGTTATCAGCCAAACATAACATTATCATCTCGCGATGGTTTTATCAACCTGATCTTCTACCTTATGCCGATACGCTCCTCCTCGGCAACACCTGATGATGATCACCTTGAAACGCATTCACCTTATGCAAACGATTGCATCATGCTCACCTCCATCTACTCGGATGACGCCCGAAGTAACTGCAGGATATACACAGAAATATCCTGCTGATGCCGTTGTGACGAATTTCTAAACTTAGCGAATTTCAATCTGCCGAACCTCCTGAGGTGACCCGATCTGCTTCCTGGATAACTTTCCAGACTCGAACTACCAGCACGACCTAGCACATACCCATGCTAGGGTTCTCAACACCTCTCGACTACGATCCTGCAAACATGCACATGAACAAACAGAAAATGCAAACTAAATCCTAAACTATTGTACATAGCCATTCCACCGATTCGACGAATCAACCGGTGGAATGGATCAGCGAATCCATGCAACCACCAGAACAGCAACTCGATTACACAATGGAATTCAAAACAGAGAATTGACACAAACAGGATCTCTTTATTGATTTCAAAAGATGCAAATACAGTACTCTGTCTCTCCTCTCTCTGTCTCACTCCCTGCAAAGTCTGATCGATGATCTGCAATACTACTCAAAACCAACCGATCCTAATGCATAAATAGGATTTCCTGCGAGTACTACCACTCGATTCCTAGCGGCTGGGAGCTTCCAAGCGGCTGGGAGGATCCAACCGGACATACAGCATAACAGCTGTCCTAACAACCTAGCTAAAAATAGTAAAGTATGGTCAACATGACCTTATTACATGCATTGGTCTTATCAGACCTTCTTGGAAACATTAACCAGACCTATAACAAACTAACTGCCTCATGGAGGCCAGCTGTTAGGTAGGTGCTCCTGCACCATACTCCCCAACAGAAAAGAACTCATGTCCCATGAGTTAGGTTGTGGAAGTCCTCCACCTTTACACTTTGTCATGTCAGTGTTCTGACCTGTTCTAGCTTTATTCTTTGCTGTCTCTTGGCTGCTCCAAGATTTCTGAACTGTAACTTGCTGTCTTGCAAGTAAACCCTCATGCCTGTCAATGTAGGCCCTTCTCACACATACCTTGTGTTTGTCAGGTTGTCTTACCAGAACCTCTGTCTGAATACCTGGTTGAATAACCTTAGGAATTGCCTCTTGAACTTCTGAAATGTTCAATCCTATCTTCCTTTCAACTCTTATAGGACAAACAATAGTCCCAACTATGACAACATCCTTGTCATTCCTCTCAACTGGTTGCTGTTTGCAAACCTGTTTTTGAACCTGCTGCTGACCTCTGTCAGTCAAAACTGAAACTGTCTTCAAACTGTTGTCCTTAACAACTTCTTTCCCTGCAATGTCCTCAACTGCCTGTATGCCTGCTCCTATAGGCATCTGCACAAACTCCTTCTTTCCCACTAAAATGATTTTGGCTGCCCCCTGTGCTGCAGCATCTTCCTGCAATGGCATCAACATAATAGTCTTCCCATCTTTCTTGATGGTGTAGGTATTAGCATACCCATCATACAGTACCCTCCTATCAAATTGCCATGGCCTACCCAATAGTAGGTGACAACATTCCATGGGCAAAATGTCACACAAAACTCTATCATGATATGCTCCAATCTGAAAATCAACATATGCCTATTCATAGACAAAAAGTGATTGACTATCACTCACCCAAGATGCCTTGTAAGGGTGTTGGTGTGGAATCCTTTCCAAATTTAGTTTATCCACCATTTCCTAAGAGACCATGTTGTCTGTTGAACCAGTATCAATGACAACCTTACATATTTTACCTTTGCTCTTGCATGTGGTCTTGAAAAGAGCTCTTCTTTGCATCATATCCTTTGATGTCTGCAAACTAGTTCTCCTTAGCATCAATGCTTCTCCCTCCTTAGGATATCCATAATTGTCAGGAACACTATCTTGATAAGTGTTTAAACTTTGTACACATTCCTCTACTTTCTCTTCTTGCACAAGTTGTACTCTCTTGTCATTCGTTCTATCATTTCTGGATGATGAACCCTTGTTTTCTGGACATTTAAAAAATGGATGACCAAAATCACCACAGGTGTAACACTTTCCTGAAAATGTAGTAGAACCTCTACCACTTCCAAATTTGCCTCTATTACCTTTCCATCCACCTCTGAAATTAGACTGTCCCTGTCCTTTACCAGTGTCTTCTTGACCCTCATTGGTTTGCCTTGTTGTAGGGGCTAATCCTCTTCCCCTCATATTGCTGCCTCTTCCTCTCATGGACTTATCTTGTCTTCTATTCACCTTTTCTTCAATCCTGATTGCCATTTGATAACAATCTTCCACTCTTAGGGTTAGCTAAAACTAACTCATCCTGTATGTTCAATCTTAAGCCAGCCAAGTACCTAGCCACCTTTTCTACCTCATTCTCATGATGACCAGATCTCATACTCAACTTATAAAACTCCTCAGTATATGCCTTCACATCCATTTCCTTCTGCCTTAAAAATTGCAGCTTCTTAAACATCTGAATTTCATAATCCTTGGGCAAGAATTTACCTTTTATCCTTGCTACCATTTTATCCCATGAAGTGATCTTTGACTTTCCTTGTTTCCTTCTCTCGGATTGTACATAATCCCACCATACCAAAGCATGACCTCCTAACTTGGTCTTTGTAATCTTTACCTTCTGATCCTCAGCAACATCTTCACATTCAAAGTGATTATCAAGTGCAGCAATCCAATCCAGTAACTCATCTTCATTCAAACTTCCATTATACTTGGAAACATCAACCTTTACCTTAGGTTTATCACTCTGCACTACCTTTAACAGTTTTGCAAATCTCTGGTCTTCAGCATCCATATCTTCAGCTACCTCTTCATACTCTTCAACAGCATCTTCATCTTCTTCTGATTCACTGTCATCCACTTCCCTCTTTTTGTTCTTCTCCAAGGCTACAAGCCTAGCTTGAAGTGCTTCAGCAAGCTCCTTCATCTTCCTCATCTCTCTGGCATGTTTTTCCTTCATCTCTTGCAATTCCCTTGACCTCTCACTCCTCTACCTCTATCTTTTCAGTGACAAAATCAACACACAACAGCCTAGACCTTTTGCTGAGCTCTGATACCACTATGATGCAGAGGCATCCACACTAAAAACTTGACATACAGCATGTATGTCTACAACCCATCATCATCATCATCATATTTCCCTTAACACTGTCAGCATCATCATATTTTCTCTGCCGACCGATATCCTCCTGCAGACAAACCTTTGACCTTTCACCTGTCAGCAGCATCATCATATTCGGCTATCGGCAGCATCATCATATTCGGCAAGCGCAAACATCCTCCTGATGTTCACTGTTCATCTTACCGCTAAACGCTTTCTGCAGCATCATGATGTTCAACATCATGTTCATCAGCAGGATATAAAATATCCGGTTCCCTCCATATATCCTGATGACGACAACTTCATGCACCTTTCCATATATCCTGATGATGATTATCCTGATGATGATGACGTCATATGCAGCTCCTCCAATATCCTGCTGCCCCAATATCCTGATGACGATTATCCTGATGACGATGACGTCATATGCAGTTCCTTCAATATCCTGTTGTCGGCGAAACATAACATTATCGGCCCGCGATGGTTTTATCAACCTGATCTTCTACCTTATGCCGATACGCTCCTCCTCGGCAACACCTGATGATGATCACCTCGAAACGCATTCACCTTATGCAAATGATTGCATCATGCTCACCTCCATCTACTCGGACGACGCCCGAAGTAACTGCAGGATATACACAGAAATATCCTGATGATGCCGTTGTGACGAATTTCTAACCTTAGCGAATTTCAATCCGCTGAACCTCCTGAGGTGACCCGATCTGCTTCTTGGACAACTTTCCAGACTCAAACTACCAGCACGACCTAGCACATACCCATGCTAGGGTTCTCAACACCTCTCGACTGCGATCCTGCAAACATGCACATGAACAAACAGAAAATGCAAACTAAATCCTAAACTATTGTACATAGCCATTCCACCGATTCGACGAATCAACCGGTGGAATGGATCAGCGAATCCATGCAACCACCAGAACAGCAACTCGATTACACAATGGAATTCAAAACAGAGAATTGACACAAACAGGATCTCTTTATTGATTTCAAAAGATGCAAATACAGTACTCTGTCTCTCCTCTCTGTCTCACTCCCTGCAAAGTCTGATCGATGATCTGCAATACTACTCAAAACCAATCGATCCTAATGCATAAATAGGATTTCCTGTGAGTACTACCACTCGATTCCCAGCGGCTGGGAGGATCCAACCGGACATACAGCATAACAGCTATCCTAACAACCTAGCTAAAAATAGTAAAGTATGGTCAACATGACCTTATTACATGCATTGGTCTTATCAGACCTTCTTGGAAACATTAACCAGACCTATAACAAACTAACTGCCTCGTGGAGGCCAGTTGTCAGGTAGGTGCTCCTACACCAGAAACAAAGCCAGATTGGTCTGAAAGGGTTATTCTCAAGTAGGAGTTGACTTTGAAGAAACTTTTGCTCTGGTGGTAAGAATTGAAGTAGTCAGATTATTTCTTACTTTTGCTATCTTTAGAGATTTCAAGGTGTATCAGATGGATGTCAAGTCTGCTTTCCTAAATGGTGATTTGGAAGAAGAGGTATACATTGAGCAACCGAATGGATTTCAATTATCTGATGATGGAGATATGGTATGCAAGCTAAATAAGGCATTGTATGGACTCAAACAAGCCCCAAGAGCCTAGTATGAAAGATTGGACAAACATCTTTTGAAGATTGGTTTCAACAAAGGTACTATTGATAGTAATCTGTATTGTAAGATTGATCATGAAAATATCTTGATTGTTGAAGTATTTGTTGATGATATGATTTTTGGAGGGAAAGATAGTATGTGCAAGACTTTTGCAAATCAAATGCAAAGTGAATTTGAGATGTCTATGTATGGGGAAATAAATTGCTTCTTGGGTCTACAAATCACTCAAACAAAGAAAGGAATCTTCATATCACAGACCAAAAATGTGAAAGAATTGTTGAAGAAATTTGGAATGGAAGATTCACAAGAAATAAATAATCCCATGGCAACCGGATGTAAGCTAAGTAAAGATGATGAATCACCTAAGGCTGATAAAAAAAGTACATGTCAATGATTGGAGGGCTGCTCTACCTTCCTCAAAATAGACCTGATATTATGAATGTTGTTGGTCTTGTTGCCAGATTCCAAGCTGATCCTAGAGAGTCTCATGTCATGGCAATCAAGATAATTCTTAGATATCTAAAGGGAATAGTTGAGTATGGATTATGGTATCCTAAGGATCATGATTTCTCTCTTCATGCATATATAGATGCTGATTGGGTAGGAGATGTGGATGACCAGAAGAGTACCAGTGGTGGTGCATTCTTTTTAGGAAAAAGATTGGTTTCTTGGCTAAGCAAGAAACAAGAGGCAATATCTTTGTCCACTACAGAAGCAGAGTATATTGCAGTAGCAGGTAGTTGCACTCAAGTATTGTGGATGAAGCAAATGCTAAGAGATATCAGAGTAGAGTATGATGAACCTATCACAATCTTCTTTGATAATTCAACTGCAATAAACATATCAAAAAAGCTGGTGTTGCATTCAAAGACAAAACATATATCCATCAAGTTCCACTTTTTAAGAGAGTAGGTGAATAAGAATGAAGTAAGATTGGAGTTTGTGCCCTCAAAGGATCAGATTGTAGACATTTTTACTAAACCTCTACCTAAGGACTCTTTTGAGTATCTCAGGGAGAAGTTAGGGGTTATTACCCCTTCGGTTTTGAATTAAGGTGCACTAATGTGCATTAGTCTGGTGGATCCCATAGTCATATCTTGTGATCTAAATAGATGTTAGGAGGCTGTTACTCAGAGGGAACAATCTGTATGATTCTAAAGTATGAGAAGTAGTTGCAAGTATGTGCCCTTTGCCATTAATGTCAAAGGGGGAGAGAAGACATATGGAAAACAAAATGTGAAAAACAAAAAAGTGATTGTTGTTGATCAAAGGGGGAGCAGTAAAGGAAGACAAGACATGTGAATGGTTGTTGTTGATAGGGGGAGCTATGTCAGTTAGTGAGGAGAAGTTCTTGTCTTGATGGTTAAAATAGTTTTTCACATTACATGTTTCCATCAATGACAAAGGCGGGGATTGTTGCAAGTATGGGCCTAATCGGTGTTGTCATTGATGTCAACATACTCCTGTTGCATTGATGTCAAGGATTGGATGAGTTGTGTGCTCAGGTTATTGAGAAAATTAGTCCTATTAGAAATAGAGAAGATCAGTGAAGACAGTGAAGCTCTATGAATTGAAGATCCTAGCTAGATGAAGATTAGAGAATGCACATCAAAGGGTTTGTAGATATGTGTCTGAAGATGATCCAATTAAGATTTGAGAGGTCCGCATGAAAATATGGAGGAGTTATGGCTATGAGAGTAAAACTAGTTTTGGCAACTGTTCAGAGGTGACAGAGTGACACAAATAGGTCCAGTGAGATCCAGAAATACAATATCATGTTCTGCAGATCTAGTGGCATGTTTGGGAGGCTAATATGAATTGAAAACTCAATTAGTTCGTGGTTTGGAGGTCCAAAAGCAATCCTTCTAATGCGACAGTAATGGGTGACTATGTTCTTGAGGTTCCAGATGAAAATGCAAATGATTACAGTAAGCAAAAGTGGTGCAGATGTTCTTGGTGATTCAAGCAATCTTGTAGGGGTCTCTAGATTGTGTCCAGTTTGTCTTGGTAGTCCGCATGGAAGATTGAGCTTGTAATTGAAGTTTTACATTCGAGTGATGGTGTTCTTCCTAGTCTTGGCTGACTGGTTGATTTACACATGTTACGGATGGTCTTGAAGATGTTTTGCAAAGCATGGCATGTTCCTCTAAGAAGATTGAAGTCCCAGCTATGTGTGGCTGACAGTATAGTGATGTGTATGAAGTTTTTGTAATAAGTCAAGTTGTATTTTTGTATTTTCTCTGAAATAAAATAAGTGTATGTTGTGCTAACTTTGATGATCATTCCAAAGTCAATGTCATGTATAAATAAGAATTGTGAAGTCATTCAAATGCATCCTTGAGGTAATAATGAGAATGTAGTAGTGAAGAGGAGCGAAAAGAAAAGTAAAGGTGTTGAGCTTAAATGGAATTGACTCAAGCATAGTGAAGATACTAATCTCCAGTTCAAGTATGTAATACTTATATTCTTTTGTAGACAATGTGTCTCCTGTAGGCAGTGGGCCTCTTGTAAGCAGTGTACTCAGGCAGTGAGCCCTAACTGGCAAGTGCCATTTTATTCTTCTTATTCTTTTAATAGAGAATATAATCTTGGGTTAGTCACCCCGTGGTTTTTCCCTTAACTAGGTTTTCCAAATTAAAATCTTGATGTTATATGTGTTAAATTTGTTTCTGCTCTTGAATTATTGCATTATACTTTCATGATTGAATCATTGATATGCTGTTGAAATATAAGAAGGTTTTAAAGTGAATAAGGAAGAGGATTTTGGTGACAACTGATTCACCTCCTCTCTTAGTTGTTTATCCTAAATCTAACATCATCAAGGTTGGCATCACAATCATCAACCATTAGAACAATCTACAAGGTCGACATCACAATCATCAACCATTGGAACAATCTCCAAGGTTGGTATTACAAACATTTACAAAATAGGTCTTGACCTATTGCAATATCATGCAAAGGGAATGAAATGAGGATCACGCCATGCCTTAGCTAGGACTCAAGCATGATCTTCCATGTCACAACACACTTCCACAATCTTCTAGAGATCTCCACAATCACTGGGATCAACCAGGTCAGCCAAGACTAGTTACACGCTACGTTAACTGTGAACAATTTTCACACACCATCTTAATTTCTTAATGTGAACCAAAGTCCAGATAGGAACATGATTAGGAGACATCCACAAGCACGCTATAATAATCAAGAGCAATTGCATGAACCTTAACCACTTTGTCCATATGAATCTTCTCACTGGAACACATGAACTTTACTGTCATCAACTATCATAAAAGAAAGATAGCTTGCAGACCACAAAACCATGAACCATTGCAACTGTAGGCACTTATCATCATCCTAGACTTCCCTCTAGAATCGCAGAGCCAAATACTTTATTACAGAGGAATGCAGAGTAGAATACTTTCTTCCTGTCCCAACTGAACTTACAGAAAAAGTAGGTTTCACTCTGGTGAACACAACTCACTCAGATCTTCATGCGAATGGCTCAAACCTAGAATGTAGCATCCTCAGACATACCTCTAACTTACTTTCAGTCCACATACCATGATCTTCAAGCAGGAATAAATGTGGTGCAGTTTACCAGACTATTCTTCAGCATACAACTCATTGTCTGTATTGCACTTCTCTATAACTCACTTGTTTCTTCCGGAGAGGCTAATTTTCTCAATATCCTCAACATACAAGTATTCTAAACAAGTAATAGAATAAGATATAGTTGACACTAATGACAAAAAGGATATGTTGACACCAATGACAACACCAATTAAGTACATACTTGCAATAAATAGGACCTAGGGGTATTATTTTGATGAATCCTGACCAAAATAGGGAGGGAGGACTTGGGTGATCGCACCCTAGTCCTGCCCTATTTTGGGTCAGCCCTAAATTTAAATGTCAGTTTTATGACCATTACTTAGGTCCTATGCTAACATCTCAAGTTTGAATTATGAAATTCTTTGCAAGAATGCTTGAAGTTGCATATATAAGTATGTTTATGGTTTCATTTGTAAACTAGAATATGATTATGAAGTTTTGGCAAACTTATGATTTTAGAGCATCCATGATATTCATTTTTGTAGAGTAGAGCATTGTTATTGTGTTTGTGATTACAAATTTAGCTTCATCTTCTCATGTGATTGAAGAACCTTCATTTGTGTGAGATCTACACTTCTAAGGTTACATTTGTTTATGTTTGAATCATTTATCATTTAGATTTTGCCTCTATCCCACAAGGATACACACTCTTATATGACAACATTGTTCGGAAGACTTGAATGTCTCTCTAAGGATTGACTGAGGAAAGCCTCTAAACACCACAACCCCCAACCACACTCCTTTGTGATTGCAAGTTATAGTTATCAAGGTTCGCAGAGTGGATTTGTAGAGGAAGGTTGCAGACAACAAGGATTCATGATTTGAAAAGAAAGGGACAGTATTGAACATTTCAGGACATGGGCACCTAGGGCAATGTTCTCTAGAGTTTTAGAGATGGGGATCAATATTATAGTGACATTTTGCATCTGAAGAAGCCTTGACATCCCAAAAATAGCCTACCATGGATAAGGGTGCCTAAGGCAGTGTCCTCCGCATTTACAATGACAAAAATTGACAGAACAATGTTCATCAGTGCCGGAAGGAGTTCTACATTCTGTGAAGAACACAATACCTTGGACTTGGGCAATCAGGGCATTGTTCTAGAATATTCCAAATTCTAAACTCCAAAAAATGGTCAGTTATTAATCTTTGTCCTCTTCCTTAATATGTAAGCATTTGTCTAAATTTATCAGTTTATTCACTATTTTGCATAATTAGGGTTTCGTCCATATTTGAGGATTACATTAAGGCATTAGTTAGTAATTTTTGATTTTCCACATCTTCCAACTGACAAACCAACCTATCAGGTGAAGGTTCTCGCTTAGTAGAGATTCAAATCAGTTGATATGTCCTTGAATGTTTGTTGGGAAAGGAGGATCAAAACCCATCAACACCAAAAACAACAAATCAGCCCTATCACCCTCTTTTCATACAAAACAATTCCATAGAAAGTAGTTACTCTTCAAAAGATGAGGATCATGATGATTCAAATGATGAAACACTTTTCATGGCCTTGAGTATTGGTGACAAAAGGATGATGTTGGAAAATGTGATAAGACTAATGCCTTCCAAATAGACCAAAACAATGAAAGATCAATGGTTGTATAGACTTCCTTTTATGCAAGAGAAGAAGCCAAGACTTGGGTAATTGACAGTGGATGCTCAAATCATATGACTGGTGATAAGGATGTTGTTAGATGGAGCCTAATCAGACTTAGAAGTTATATTTTCCCCACTTTTATTAGCACAACTTCCCACCAAATTATTTAATAGGGTTAAGGGGCAGTGCCCCTTGCAGGGTCTAGGGGCAATGCCTCTAGCGCACTCCCTATCGCGATACAGGGCGGGGTTGAGGGACAGTGTCCCTAAAACCTCAAACAATTTTTTATTATTTTATAAAGTCGTCGGGAGTTATTTTTCTATTGGCTGACATAAAAAACCCTGTTTTTTAACTGACACAAGTCTTGATAAAATGGCTAAGGGTTAGGGTTTTCATTGATATTGTATTGTAGCATTTACAATGGTATTAAGTTGTAAGGGATTACTAGTTGTAATCAATTTGATTTACTGGATAATAATATTAGACTCTTTATTGGTGGATGTAGCCTAAGTTTGGGTGAACCACGTTAAAAATTATCTCTCACTACATTATTATTTCTATGTATTTTCATTCCTCTCTTTAATCTTTATTTGCATTTAATTGATATCTTCTGCATGTAATTCCTAACAAGTGGTATCAGAGAGGGTTGTGCTCCTTTATTGTTTGTAGGAAGGTCCCACGGTTGAGTGGGAATCTCACGGATAAGTGGGAGCAATGGTGGACGAGGGTAAATTGAAGGTAGATAAATTCAATGGGTAGAACTATCAGTTATGGAAGATGCAGATGGAGGATTATCTCTATTAGAAGGATTTATGGAGGCTATTGGAAGGAATAGCCAATAAATCGGTAACAATGACTAATGAGGATTGGGAACTTCTAGATAGAAAGGCACTGGGAACCATTCAGTTGTGTCTGGCACCATCTGTGGCATTCAATATAATAGAAGCAAAGACAACAAATGAACTAATGAAAGCTTTGGCTAAATTGTATGAAAACCCTCAGCCTCAAATAAGGTATTTCTCATGAAGCATTTGTTTAATCTAAAAATGATTGAAGGTTGATCTATGACAGATCATTTAAATGAGTTTAATATGATTACCAGTTAGTTAACTTATGTAAAAGTAAAATTTGATGAAGAGGTGAGGGCTCTCTTGGTTTTATGTTCTTTGCCAGAAAGCTAGAATAGCTTGGTAATGGTTGTAACTCTGTCTCTGGTTCAAATACTTTGAAATTTGATGATGTTGTTGGTGTTATCCTTACTGAGGAAATGCGATGGAAAAGCTTAGGAGCGTCTACATTAATGCAGAAAGCAGGGATAGATCAAAGGAGAGATGAAAAGGTTCTAGAGGTCATGGGAAGTCATGAGGAAAATCAAAGGACAAGAGGTCCCAATCCAGAGGATAGAAGGATTGCTGGTACTATGGAAAACAATGTCATCTGAAGAAAGATTGTTGGTCTCAGAAGAATAAAGGAGACAAATAGGAAGGCAATAAGGAGACAAATGTGGTAAGTAATAAATCTAAAGATGATGCTTTAATTCTTTTGCTAGATAATGCTGATGATTCATGGGTTTTAGATTCAGGGGCCTCATTTCATGCTATGCCTCATAGAAGTTATTTTCTTGATTATGTCC
Organism: Cunninghamia lanceolata; assembly: GCA_027924645.1. Taxonomy (NCBI): domain Eukaryota; kingdom Viridiplantae; phylum Streptophyta; class Pinopsida; order Cupressales; family Cupressaceae; genus Cunninghamia; species Cunninghamia lanceolata. The sequence goes on along the minus strand of BSBN01001466.1, from coordinate 11,369,965 downwards.
AAGGAGATTTTGGGCTAGTTTGTTTGGGAGATAATGAAACTTGTTAGATTGTTGGAAAGGGAAGAATCAAGATTAAGTTACAGAATGGGAATCATTGGCTACTACAAGAGTTAAGGCACATTCCAAGGTTGATTAGGAATTTAATTTCAGTAGGATAGCTAGCTAACGAATGTTGCATAGTTACTTTCAGTGATAAAAATTGGAATGTTTCAAGAGGTACCTTAATAGTAGCAAAAGGTGTGAAAGTAGGCACCTTATATCTTTGTACAGGTCATACCGTTCCTTCCACTTTAGTTGTTATAGAGAAGAATCAAACAGTGTCAGGAATAGTTGCTATAGGTTGGCAGGAAGAGACTGAAATAGTTACTGCAGGTTCTGAGACAACACTATGGCATAATAGTCTTAGGCATATGAGTGAAAAAGGTATGAAGGTACTTCATTCTAAGAAAGTTTTACCAAGTCTAAAATGTATTAATATGGATTTCTATGAAAGTTGTGTGTATGGAAAACAAAAGAGAGTTAGTTTTCTCAAAGATGGGAAGCAAAAGAAAGATGAAAAGTTGGAGCTTGTGCATACAGATACATATTGGGACTAGCTCAGGTATCTTCTCTTAGTGGCTCTCAGTATTATGTTACATTCATAGATGATGCAACTAGGAAGGTTTGGATTTATTTCCTTAGGCATAAATTTGATGTATTTGAAACATTTAAGAAATGGAGAAGCTTGGTTGAGAATGAGATGGGTAAAAGATTAAAATGTCTCAGGTCTGATAATGGTGGTGAGTATTGCAGCAAAGAATTTGAGGATTATTGTTCCTTTCATGGAATTCGTAGGGAGAAAATGGTTCCAAGGACTCCACAGGAGAATGGAGTGGGTGAGCGCATGAATAGAACAATAATGGAGCATGCAAGGAGCATGATATTACATGTTGGGATGCCTTCAAACATGTGGGCAGAGGCTATCAATACCATTGTATATTTAATTAATAAAGACCTTCCTTCAGTTCCTTTAGGCTATGGTATTCTAGAGGAAGCATGGATAGGTAAGAAGGTGAGTTATTATTTTCTAAAAACCTTTGAATGTGAAGCATTTGCACATGTAGATTCTAAATATAGAACCAAGCTGGATGCAAAATAAAAAAAGTGTATCTTCATTGGATATGGCATTGATGAATTTGGTTATAGGCTTTGGGATTTTGAAAATCAGAAAATTGTGAGAAGTAGGGATGTTGTATTCAATGAGAAGGTGTTGTACAAAGATCAGTTGCAACAACATGAGAAGAAAGAAAAGGATTATGTGGTGCTAGATGATACTCCAGATAGTGATGTTCCAATGGTTCCTCATGTTTCGCAACAACAATAAGAAATACCAGAAACTCCTATGAATGTTAGACGGCCAACAATGCTAAGTAGACCTCTTGAAAGGTTTTCTCCTTCTTTGTATTCTATTTTGTTAACAAATGCTAGTGAACTAGAAGGGTATGATGAAGCTATGCAGGTGGATACAAAGGTTCAGTGGGAGATTGCAATGAAAGAAGAAATAGACTCCTTGCTGAAAAATCAGACTTGGGAATTATGTAAGTTGCTTGCAGGTAAAAAGGATTTGCCAAACAAATGGGTTTATAGGCTAAAAGAGGAAGATGGAGGTAAGATAATATTTAAAGCTAGGTTAGTTGTAAAAGGATTTGTATAAAAAAAAGGTATTGATTTTGATGAGATTTTTTCTCTAGTTGTTAAGATGACTTTTATTCATACTTTTTTAAGTATTGTGGCTACTGAAGATTTGCATTTGGAATAGCTAGATGTGAAAACTACCTTTATCCATGGTGATTTAGAGGAGGAGATATATATGGAACAACCACATGGATTTAAGGTCAAAGGTAAGGAGAAATTGGTGTGCAGATTGAAGAAGAGTTTATATGTCTTGAAATAAGCACCTCGACAATGGTATTTGAAATTTGATAGTTTTATGACTGAGCAAGGCCATAGTTGGTGTAATTCTAACCATTGTGTTTATTTTAAGAGGTTGCACAATGACATCTACATTATTTTATGTTTATATGTTGATGACATGCTTGTAGCAAGGTCTAACATGGATCACATAAGAGAGTTAAAACAACAGTTAGCACAATCATTTGCTATGAAGGATTTGGGGGTAGCAAAACAAATCCTTGGTATGACAATTTGTAGAGATAGGAAGAACATAAAATTGACTCTATCTTAGGCTGATTATGTTGAAAAGGTGTTGCAGAGATTCCATATGGAGAATGCTAAAGCTATCAACACACCTTTGCCTAGTCATTTGAAATTGACTAAGGAGATGTGTCCTAAGACAGAAGAGGAGAAAGAAAAAATGTCCAAGGTACCATATGCTTTAGTTGTAGGAAGTTTAATGTACGCCATGGTATGCACAAGACTAGATATTGCACATGTTGTAGGAGTCATAAGCAGGTATATGAATAATCCCAGATTGGAGCATTGGAATGTGGTAAAATGGATTCTCAGATATTTGAGAGGTACGTCCAATAAACACCTATGTTTTGGGGGCTCTAATACTGATTTAGTAGGTTATTTAGACTAAGATTTGGTAGGGGATATTTATACTAGGTAGAGTACTACATGTTATGTCTTTACTGTAGGTGGGATAGCAGTGAGTTAGATCTCACAGTTGCAAAAGGTGGTTGCTTTATCCACCATGGAGGTAGAGTATGTAGCTGCAATAGAGGTAAGCAAAGAGATGATATGGCTGCAATCTTTCATGGAAGAATTGGGCAAACAATAAGCTAAAACTTATTTGTTTACAGATAGTCAGAGTGCCATACATCTTGCAAAGAATTTTGCCTTGCATTAAAAGACCAAACACATATAGCTAAGGTATTACTTCATTCGGTCAGTGTTGGATGATAGACAGTTAAGGCTGGAAAATATACATATAGATGAAAATCTAGTGGATATGTTTATGAAGGTAGTGACAACGGAGAAGCTAGGCTCTTCTTCAGCTTTAGTTGGTCTTTAAGACTAAAAACAATAATATCAAAATAACAGGGTCCAGGATGCTTATTTCCAGTGGGAGCTATTGGGTCAGCGATGTTATGATTAATCTCTAAGTGGGAGATGATATGTTGTGGGGTCTGATTAGTCTCCAAGTGGGAGATAATATGTTGTGGAGTTTGATTAGTCTCCAAGTAGGAGATTGTTTTTATATGGAGCCTAATCAAACTTGGAGGCTATATTTTCCCCACTTTTATCATTGTGGCTTCCCCCCAAATTATTTAACAGGGGTTTGGGCGCAGTGCCCCCAAGACAGAGTCAAGGAATAGTGCCCCTTGTTGGGTTCAAGTGCAGTGCCCTTGGCACTCCCCTTATCGTGAAATAGGGCGAGGTTGAGAGGCAGCGCCCTTGAAACCTCAAATGATTTTTTATTATTTTATAAAGTCGTTGGGAGTTATTTTTCTATTGGCCAACATAAAAAAAACTCTATTTTGTAATTGACATAAGTCTTGATAAAATGATTAAGGGTTAGGGTTTTTGTTGATATTGTATTTAGCATTTGCAGTGGTATTAAGTTGTAAGGGGTTGCTGGTTGTAATCAGTTTGATTTACTTGATAATAATATTGGACTCTCTGTTGGTGGATGTAGCTCGAGTTTGGTGAACCATGTTAAAAATTGTCTCTCTTCTATTATTTCTGTGTATTTTCATTCCTCTATTTAATCTTTATTTTCATTTAATTGATATCTTCTGCATGCAATTCCTAACAAAGGAGAAGTTTACCAGCCTTGAGAAGTGGGATGGTGGTGCTGTCAAGTTTAGTGGTGATAAGTCAACACAAATCTGTGGAAAAGGTGCTATAACTGTTGATGGGAAGAATAGGACTAGGGATGTACTCTATGTCAATGGGCTAAAACACAATCTTCTTAGTGTTAGTAAGATATGTATCAAGGGTTATAATCTCACCTTTCATGCAAAAGGCTGTGAAATCAAGAAGGTAGGGTCTAGAAAACTAGTTGCAGAAGGTATCAAGACATATGGTGATATCTATCATCTGAAGGAGGTAAATGGAAGAACATGTTTGTTGGCTCAATCTAGTGAGTGTTGGTTGTGGTACAAGAGGATGGGACACAACAATTTTGATAATATGGTACAAATTAGTTCTACTCATGTAGTGAGAGACATGCCTAAGATAATCAAGCCTACAAATACAGTAGGCAGGTAATGTCAAATGGGAAAGTAGACAAAGTCATGTTTCAAAATCAAGGAGTATTCTTGTTTAGTGCCATTGGAGCTGATTCACACTGAGTTATGTGGCCCTACAAGAGTAAAGATTCAACAAGGTGAGAGGTATTTTATGTTGCTCATTGATGATTATTCTAAAATGACTTGGGTTACTTTCTTAAGAGAAAAATCAGATGCCCTTGATAAATTTAAGGTGTTCAAAGCTATAGTTGAAAATAGAGTGGATGCTAAGATCAAGTGCTTAAGACCTGATAGAGGAGGTGATTTCACTTCAAATGAATTTGAAAAGTTTTGTGAAGATCATGGTATTAGGAGACATCTATCAGCTCCTAGGACCCCTCAGCAAAATGGGGTAGTAGAAAGGAAGAATAGAACTGTCCAAGAGATGGCTAGGGCAATGTTGAAAGATGCAGACTTGCCTGATATGTACTGGAAGGATGCAGTTCACAGTGTTGTCTATCTAATTAACAGAGTGCAACTGAGGGTCAACAACACTAAGACCCCTTACAAGCTATGGTATGGAAGACCTCCCACTATCAGATACTTTAGGATCTTTGGAAGCAAATGATACATCATAATAGATGAAGAAGACCTAGGAAAGTTTGATTCAAGAAGTGATGAAGGAATCTCTCTTGGTTACTCAACTAGAAGCAAGTTTTATAGATGCTACAACAAGAGGTTGGCAAAGATGGTTGAAAGAACAAATGTCATTGTAGATGAAGACCTGTATTAGATCTCACATGAGGTAGAGGACTCCAATCTAATATTTTTCCATGCATTGAAGATGAAGAAGAAGAAGTGAAAGAAGAAAAGGAACAAGAACTAGAGTAGATGCCTAAGACTCCAGCAAAGTATGTTCAAAAGAATCACTCAGCAGATCAGATCATTGGAGATAAGGATGAAGGTGTGCAAACAAGGAGAAGGCTTGCTAAGACACATGAGCAAGTAAACTTGTGTTTGTTATCAAAAGTAGAACCCAAAAACTTTGTTGATACTAGAAAAGATGATGGATGGATAAAGGCCATGAAAGAAGAATTGGATCAAATTGAGAACAATCAAACATGGGAATTGGTTCCCAAACTAGAAAATAAGAATGTTATAGGAACAAAGTGGGTGTTCTAAAAAAATTGAATGAAGAAGGTGAAGTTGTAAGGAACAAAGCAAGATTGGTATGCAAAGGACACACACAAGTTGAAGGTATTGATATTGAGGATACTTTTGCTCTGGTAGCTAGAATGGAGGCAATCAGAATGTTCCTTGCTCTTGCTACTCATAAGAACTTCAAGGTATATTAGATGGATATTAAGTCAATATTTTTGAATGGTGATCTAGAGGAAGAGGTTTATATTTAACAACCAGATGGTTTCCAGATATCCAAAGATCTAGACATGGTGTATAGACTCAAGAAGGTTTTGTATGGTATCAAGCAAGCACTTAGAGCTTGGTATGCTAGGTTAGATAAATACTTACTTCAGCAGGGCTTTAAGAAAGGTACTACATATAGTAATCTTTACATAAAGGAAGAAGAAGATATGATATTGATAGTTGCAGTATATGTTGATGACATCATGTGTAAGAGGTTTGTAGAATAGATGGAAAAAGAATTTGAGATGTCTATGATTGGTGAGATGTCTTTCTTCCTTGGACTTCAAATTACTCAATTAGATGGTATCTTTATTTTTCAAGCTATGTATGTCAAAGAATTGTTGAAGAAGTTTGGTATGGAGGATTCATAACTAGTGAGTACTCCCATAGTCACTAGATGTCATTTGAGAAAAGATTATGAGTATCTGGAGGTGGATCAAATTGTCTATAGATCTATGATTGGAGGATTGTTGTACCTAACTACTTCTAGACCTGATATTATGCATACAATATGTGTGGTTGCTAGATATCAAGCCAATCCAAAGAAAACACATGAGAAGGCTATGAAAAGGATATTTAGATACTTGAAAGGAAATCTGGATTATGGCCTTTGGTATCGAAGAGGTAATGACTTTGATTTGAGTGCCTACACTAATGTTGATTGGGCTAGTTGTGTTGATGATAGAAGAAGTACAAGTGGTGGTGCTTTCTTTTTAAGAAGCAGATTAGTTTCATGGCAAAGTAAGAAGAAAGATTCAATGTCTTTATCAATTGTAGAGGCAAAGTACATTGCAACAACATCCTGTTGTACACAAGTGTTATGGATGAAATAAACCCTAAAGGGTATCAAGGTATTGTATGATGATCCTATTCCTATTTTGTATGATAATACAAGTGCTATCAATATTTCCAAGAATCTAGTGATGCATTCTAGAACCAAGAATATAGCAATCATGTATCACTTTTTGAGAGAGAAGGTTGCAGATAAGGAATTGAAATTGGAATATGTTCCAACAAAGGATCATATGGTAGATATTTTCACAAAGGCTCTTGCAAAGGATACTTAAAAGGATCTCCAGAAGAGGTTAGGGGTAATTGCCCCACCTTCTTCTTACTAGGTGCATAATGGTACATCTATCCAGGAGGAGTTCATGTTATATCTTGTTCCTAGACTGATGGTGGCTACCTCTTAGGGGGAGTAGGTAGTGGTTTCTGATGATAGGGGGAGTCTATTTGTTGCAAGAAGAATTTATGCCCTAAGAAAGAATGTGTAGGTATGTGGTCACTAATGAGCAGGTAGTGGTTTCCCTTTGTCCTTGATGTCAAAGGGGGAGAAATGTGTAGGTATGTGTTGCCATCAATGCCAAAGGGGGAGATTGTTACACATATGGTTCCTAGGGTTATCATTGATGTCAACGCTATCACTAGGTTGTCATTCATGTCAACACTATCATGGAGGTGTGATGGTGTTCATGGTTGGATGTCATGTGCAGATAAGATATAGTTCATGGTTAGATGTCATGTCCCATCCAACAAGAGAAGAGAAAGATACAGTTCATGGTTGGATGTCATGTGTTTATCAATGCAGAGTTAAGTATGAAGACATATTAATATGGGAATTAGAAGAACTAAGATGATCAGATGTGTTGCTGATGTTCGAAGATGTTACTGATGGCTTGAAGCATGTGTTTTCCAAGTTTCATGATGATTGGATTAATAGAATAATGTTTTACTATTGACAGATTGAAGATAATCTTATTTCTATGAAGGTGTTCTGTGTAGGACAATGGAATGCTTCTCATTCCTCCACATTTGAAGATATGGCTATGAAGTTCTGGAACTATGTTTAGGGTGAAGTGAAGGTGATAATTCTAAAGTTTCAGATCATTTGTCCTTCCACTATGAAAGTTATACATGATAGAGTGCTGGCATGTGTTTTGACAGAGTGAGCTGGTATTGAAGGCCTATTGGAATGCTTTGCATTCCTTCAGAAGTAAATGGTTGAATTTATGATATTTTAGACATGATAATGGATGTGCATTACATGCTTCCTTGAAGTTTCAAGGCTCTTCGTGGTCCACAAGCTCAGTTTCTCAATGACAGTATGTTGCAGTGTGTTCTAGATGATAAGTTGTTCTAAGAGATCATGATTGAAGATGTGTAGCACAAAATCTTTGATATACAGAGGTAAAGGAGTGTTCAAAGATGTTGTATAAGTCTTGTAGACTCATCTAGAAAAGTTTCATGAAGATCTTTCTTGTTTCCAATACCACACAAGGCTTGCAAGTTGATGTGGCCATTATGCTTCAAGGTTCTTGTGTTTTTGCATAAAGCTACCCTATTTTCAAATAAGTGGAGTGTGTAGATGTAATTCCTTAGTGGTTGATGTTGTGAAGGATGTTTTGGACCTAATTAAGCAAGTGTTGATGTCCACAAGGCATGGGACTTCTACCGATGTAGCATTGTTAGGAACCCCTGCTTAACCCTTCTCTTTACTTTGCTAGTATATTACATTTGGATGCATATGATTTGTAAGTCATCCCGTGAGCATATTGTATTATCCCACATTCATGGGAAGTAATTGTTGTTTAGATTAGACTTGATATATAAGTACGTGTTGAGGCCAATGAAGGCATCCATGAATTTATTGTATTGAGCTTGCTCAAAGGAGGTTGCCCCCTCAAAGTGGAATGCGATCAATAAATTCCTTCTGTGTTTCTGCTATTTATATATTTATGTTATTTTGTGCATTTTTCATTATATTGTTGCAGGAGGTTCCTCTCATCTGGTATCAGAGCACTTTCTTAGGCTCACTAGGTGGAATTTCTACCATTTTTTTTGCAGTGTCCTCTAGACACTGTGATTACTGTAGTAGTTCTTTTTTTTGCATTTGTATTGTTCATTTCAATTACAGGTTCAGATAAGGAATATCCCTATCCTCTTAACTGCGGGAAGTACCTTGGCATATATCCCTAAAACACATTGTGAGGAGTACCACAGGAACCCTGAAGTAGCTGGCCAATTGAGAGGACCTACTAGCAAAAAGGGCAATGGCTCCTACCTAATTGACTAGTTCCCATCCGTGAGGTAAACCAAGAGCTATTGTTTGTGGGAAAGCAATTATTAGTTTTACCTGAGTTGTGGAGTGAGGGGTACTACCCCAATACGCAAGCCGTTAGATAACATTGGTGGCTAAGTGACTCCCCTGAACCTTTAGGAAGCTGAACATACTTGGGGCCCATATCTTTTGACATCCAACAAATAGTAGATTGAATCCGTCCAGAGCATTTGGCAGATTTTCAAAAAAAAATTCTATTTTTTCACCATATCTTCCTTGCTTTAGCTCCATTTTCTCTCAAAATTCACTAGAACCCCTAAAATTTCATTCTGCATATTTCCTTCCTTGAGGACCCTATCCCAAATTCCACTTATTGAAGCCAGAAATCCCACATTTGTCTATTTTTAGGGATTCCTATAACTTCTTCGATTCTCACCCAATAGCCTTCAAATTTTGCCATAGTGTTCATTTCATATTTCTGCTCCTTTATCCCTCTTGGATAAATTTTCCCATTCTTTCACCCCACTTCTAAAATCCCCATTTTCTTCTCTCCTTTCCCTCAGAAAGTGTCCAAAACCTAGTCAAACCCCAATTACCCATCAAAGTTTTTCCCAAATCCAATTTTTTCTTTACTAAAAAAACTTCCATTTTTCTTTTTCTACCCATTCCCCAAAAAAAAATCTCCTACCTATGGTTGTCACCTGAACAGGAGAAAAAAACATGGAGGATGAACTTGTAGCCCTCAAGACCAAACTCCAAGATTTGGATGAAAAAATTCTCGGCCTCAACCCTCAACTTTCAGCCATGAATAATAGACGACAACCAGAGTCTTCTGCATACACTGGGTTTTCTTCTTTTGGTAATTTTCATGGGCCAAAGCTTGATTTTCGTCGCTTCAATGGTGATGATCTGATTGGATGGATATACCGGGTAGAACAATATTTTAGTCTGCATAATGCTTTTGATGTCAACAAAGTCCCACTTGCATCCTTTCATTTGGAACATGAAGCCCTTCAATGGTTCCGTTGGTACATTAAGGCTCATGAAGAGCCAAAATGGATAGATTTTTGCAAACTCATTTTGCAACTATTTGGCCCTAGTGCTTTCGATGACTTCACATGAGCACTCACTAAACTGCACCAAACAGGCACTGTGAGAGAATTTCAGACATAATTTAAAAAATTGGCTAATCACACAGAGGGATTGTCTGATGAATTCTTCAGGAATTATTTTGTTAGTGGCCTGAAGGATGCAATTCGCTTTGAGGTTAAAATGTTCTGTCCCAACACAATGATGGAAGCCTTAGGGTTGGCTAAGTTGGTGGAGGACAAGATCATAGCTCAACAATGATACAAATCCAATTTTGTTCCATTCAGAAATATGGCTTCCTAAAGACCTCAAATAACACCAGCTCCTAGAACAACTCCTATCAAGCATTTAACTAAAGCAGAGATGCGGACATGTAGAGAAAATAGGCTTTGTTATAATTGTGATGAGAAATCCACTCAGGGACATAGATGTGTTGAGAAAAAGCTCTATCTCTTGGATGTGGATTCTCCACCTAAAACTAAAGTTCATGCAAATGCTTATGATAGAGTGGATGATCAGGTTGACACTCAGTAGCTGCTTGTTGACCCTACTTCTTAGGAAGACCACCTAGAGATCTCTCTCCATGCTTTAGCAGGAGTCACCACCCCACAAACCATGTAGGTCAAGGGTTAGTTCAAGAAGCTCCCTCTTACAATACCCATTGATTTTAGTAGCACTCATAACTTTATTGACCCTCAGATCACCAAACAGGCTTATTGTTTTGTCCATCCTTGCTCCAACTTTGAAGTCATGATTGCCAATGGGGGCACATTACCTTGCAAAGGGAAGTGTCACAATGTGTGTATCTCTATTAGAGATTATAACCTATGCTCTGACATGTTTGCCTTGCCCTTAGGTGGATGTGATGTGGTTTTGGGTGCCCAATGGTTATGCACACTTGGACCCATCTTATAGGATTTTGTTGAACTTTGGATGTAGTTTTTAGAAAATGGGCACAAACACACATTGAAGGGTTTACAACCGAGGTCTCTTAGCATCATAAGTTCACATCGCATGGAAAAACTCCTTAAGAAAAATTCACATGGTGTCACTGCTTAGCTCCATTCCATTCAGATGCAACCATCAGTAGTCTCTACTACTCCTTCTAATCTACAATGAAATTTGTATAGGTATGCATGTGTCTTTGTCGAACCAGTAGGATTACCACCTTCATGACTAGAGGACCACCATATTCAGCTCCTACTTGGAGGCATTCCTCCCAACATCAGGCCCTACCGCTACCCATTTCACGAAAAGATAGAGATTGAGATGCTCGTTCGAGACTTACTGAAGCAAGGTATTATTCGCCCTAGTACTAGTTCCTTTTCTTCACCAGTTCTTCTTTTCTAGAAAATAGATGGGTCATGGCACCTCTGCATTGACTTCCGAGCACTTAATCACATCACAATCAAGGATAAGTTTCTGATTCTTGTTGTTGATGAGCTTCTTGATGAGCTTCTTGGTGCTCATTTTTTCTCCAAGTTGGATCTTCATTCTGGATATCACCAAATTTAGGTTTATGAGGATGATATCCCTAAAATGAATTTCCACATGCATGATGGCCACTATGAGTTTTTGTCATGCCATTTGGCCTCACTAACGCTCCTTCAACATTCTAGGCATTGAAGAATAAAATATTCCAGCCGTACCTATGGAAATTCATTCTGGTCTTCTTCGATGATATCCTCATCTATAGTAAAACATGGACTGAACATCTCCAACATTTGGATCTCATATTGCAACTTCTCTCTGATCGTCATCTCTATGCAAAACAGTCTAAATGTGTTTTGGGCTAGGAGGAGGTAGAGTATCTTGGGCATATTGTTTCGTCCCAAGGGGTTTGAGTGGATCCTGCCAAAATAGATGCCATGAAAAATTGGCCACATCCTCAGACACTCAAGAGACTCCATGGTTTTTTGGGGTTGACTAGCTACTATTGCAAGTTTGTCAAAGATTATGGGAATATTGCATCTCCATTAACAACTATGTTAAAAAAGGATGCTTTTATCTGGAAACATGCTGCTGAGTGTGCATTTGAAAAACTAAAACAAGCTATGTGTACTATAGATGTTCTAGCTATGCCAGATTTTTCCAAGACCTTCACTATTGAAAGTGATGCTTGTGGCAATGGACTTGGTGCTGTTCTCCTTCAAGAAGAACATCCCATTGCATTCACTAGCAAATCCTTTTCTAGCAAGAATTTAGTACTCTCTACATATGAGAAGGAAATGATGGCTATTTTGCATGTAGTACAGAAGTGGTGACCATACCTACTAGGGAATCATTTTTGCATCAAGATTAATCACCAGAGTTTAAAATATTTCTTGGAACAATGGGTTAGCAAACTCATGGATTATGACTATGAGATCACTTACAAGAAGGGTAAGGACAATATTGTGGCGGATGCTCTTTCTCACACATTTGATGACCAAGCTTCCCTTTTAGCTATTTCTATGCCTATTCCAAATTAGTTTGAATCTGTCTAGCTGGGCTATGTCAATGACTCTTCATTATCTCAAATCATTCAACAGTTGGCCACTAACCCTTTTGATGTACCGCATTACTCTTGGGATGGTGCTTCTCTACAATATAAGGGTTGTTTGGTACTCCTCCAGAGCACAAATCTTCAATAGGTTGTCTTCTATGAACTCCATGCTTCTTCATCGGTAGGGCATTCTGGATTCCTCAAAACTTATGAGCAGGCACGATGTAACTTCTTTTGGAAGGGAATGAAAAGGGAAATTTAATAGATGGTGGTTGAATGAGATACCTACCAATGCAACAAGGGTGAAATGACACTCCTTGGATTGCTCAAACCCTTGCCCATCCCTACATGGATTTGGACAGATATTTCTATGGATTTCATTAAGGGGCTCCCTAAATCTAGAGGAAAGATAATGATCTTGGTTGTGGTTGATCGCCTCTTCAAATATAGTCATTTTTGTGCCTCAGCCATCCCTATAGAGCCTCCTTAGTCACACAAATTTTCATGGACTAGATCTTTCGTCTTTATGGTATCCATTCTTCCATTGTCTTAGATCATGATGCAACTTTCACCTGTCATTTTTGGATAGAACTATTTCAATACACTGGCACCAAACTAAGATGAGTTCTGGGTATCACCCACAAACAAATGTTTGGAAACTTATCTTCATTGCTTCACCTCATAACAACAACATTAGTGGGCAAAGTGGCTCCCTCTCACTGAATGGTGGTACAATACCTCCTATCACACTGCATCTAAAATGACTCCATATGAAGCAGTCTATGGTCAGGCCTCGCCAGTGCTCCTTCCATACACCCTCAACAATTCACTAGTTCAAGTAGTCAACATGGTTCTCCGAACCTGGGATCAGATTCTTCACATCTTGTAGGACAATCTTCACATGGAAAGAAATCAAATGAAACAACAAGCTGATCATCACCATTATGTGTGCACTTTTCAAGTAGGTGATATGATTTTTTTTTGTCTACAGCCATACAAGCAATCATCCCTGAAACTCAAAGGGTGTCATAAGCTAGCTCCAAAGTTCTATGGGCCATATAAGGTTCTTAAGAAGATTGGGTCAGTTGCTTATAAATTGGAGCTTCCTCCTTCTCGCATTCATCTAGTATTTCATGTCTCTTGTCTAAAGAAAGTTCTTGACACCAACGTCAGAGCACAAACTATTTTACCAGAACTGGATAATGAAGGATCCATAATTTCAGAGCCAGAGACAATCCTTGATAGATGACTCATCAACTTCACTCCCGATCCATCACAGAGGTCTTAATTCAATGGCACAGAATGCAACCAAAGGATGCTACATGGGAACCACTCCTTTAGTTTCAGCAACAATTTCCACATCTTAAGCTTTGAGGACAAATCTTTTCTAAGAGGGAGGGGTGTTAGGAACCCATGTTTAACCCTTCTCTTTACTTTGTTAGTATATTACATTTGGATGCATATGCTTTGTAAGTCATCCCATGAGCATATTGTATTATCCCACATTCATGGGAAGTAATAGTTGTTTAGATTAGACTTAGGATATAAGTATGTGTTTAGGCCAATGAAGGCATCCATGAATTTATTGTATTGAGCTTTCTCAAAGGAGGTTTCCCCCTCGAAGTGGCCTACAATGAATAAATTCCTTCTATATTTCTGCTATTTATATATTTATGTTATTTCATGCATTTTTCATTAAATTATTGTAGGAGGTTCCTCTCAAGCATGTAGTCTTGTTTAGGACATGTCCTTTACACATTTCATGTTGTGTGTTGTCTAACTGACTTGTAAGTGTATTTTTCATGTTGTATTTGGTTGACAAGAAATGTAATGAATGTAATATCTTGTATAAATTGTAAATCTAATTGAATAAGGCAAGGTGTGATTACAAAGTGACTAATAAGGTTTACAAGTAAAATAAGGAGTAGAATGAATACATTATGATGCGTGACTGAAGGAGAAAGAGTAGAAGTTGTAGATGTTGTCCTAATTCAAGTTGAAGAAATATTTGTGAAAGTGATCAAGTGTAGAGTGTGCCTAACTAATATGATAATAAGATGAAAGTGTGAAGAGGTAGAATTGCAATCAGCAAAGGTGTGAGTTTCAATGTTAGTTTTCAAAAAGCAGAAGGACTGTCATACTATACTCTTTTGTAAGTGTGTTCTTAATTCAGGGAGTAGTAGATTCCTTGGGAGTGACTCTAAAACAAAGTCTTCATGGAGTAATAGCTTCCTTGGGAGTGACCCTAAATCAAAGTTTTTAGGGAGTAGTAGCTTCCTTGGGTGGTAGCCCTAAAACAAAGTGTTACAGGTAAAAGGGGATAATAAAAAAATTTATAAAACACCCAATAACATCAATGAAATGTGCAAATAACAAAAGCTTTAAAATAATAATGATACTTACAACCTTTGTTACCTCGCGATTTCCATTGCTTGCCTATTCTCTTTTGATCTTTTGGTGATGAATGTAGCCCTCAGGAAGCTTGCTTCCTTGCTTTGATTCCTCAAGATGACAAGGAGAAATGGCTCGGATGCTTCTAGTGTTGAAGGTGAGCTCCAACATAATATGAAATGGATAATAAATGATGTGAGAGTGAGGGTTCCAATGGCACACTATGGATTCTTTAGCATAAGTTTACTTGAAAGCTTCGTTATATATGAAATGGAAGAATAGAGGGGTATTTATAGGATTGTGTGAGAGAAGATCAATGGTGTAGAAGAAATAAGAAGATCAATGGTAGAGGATGTTTGAGAGAATGTGCATGAATAGAATGACATGTGTCATTCAAAAGGATGCTTTGTTGAGTTAACTGCTTTCTTGATGAGGATGAGCTTTTATTTCTTAAATTAGAATATATTTTTCTAATTTAAGAGTTTTGTTGATAAAAACAAAGTTGCTTTAAATCAGTTAACTCAGCTGTTGCTTTTGCATGACAAGGAAGATTTATTTTTAGAAGATTTGGAAGATAAAAAAGCAAGATTAAATAAATAAATTTATTTTAATTATTTGTGCAAGATTTAGAGGAATAAATAAAATATTTGATTATATTTTATTTTTGGAGATTGTGATTTAATTTAAATAAATTTGTATTTTATTTAAATTTAGAAGAATGAATGATTTAATTAAATAATTAAAATTATTTAATTGTTTAGAAGAATAAAGTTGATATTGATGGAATTAACTAAATAAATGTAATTTATTCAATTAATGGGAGAAAATGAATCAAATAAATAAATTGATTTATTTATTTATTGATAGAGGAATATTAAGATGAAATAAATATTTAAAATATTTATTTAGGTAGAGTCATGTCATTTTTAGGTGTATACATTTTGCCCCTCTTTGATGCAATGTGTTTTATCACGTTGTTTCAAAGAATAAGAATTTTTGACAATGATACATGCCCCAGTTTTCCCCTAGTACAAGTTTAAAGATAGGATGCCCCCTCAGGAGATTGGATGAGAAGAAGGTAGGAAGCGTAAAATGGACAATCTCATGAAGAAGCAGGTGGAAAGATGGTTAGGATGGAGAAAAATAGGACATGGTTTGGAGGAACAGACATATATGGGAAGTAGTCATAGTTGTCACATAGTCAGCTATGGCTCCCTTGCTATATATAAGAGCTGGGTCCACAAGTCCTATTCATTTGCACACTTGTCTTTAGTTGATTGGTCTTTGAGAGCTTAGGAGAGTAGAGGAGCTAGAGCAATCGACAGAGATATGGATATTCCACGTGAGGAGCACTGTTTTGAGCGAGTTTGATGGTTCGATCAGCCACCCAATGTAGGACCACTGGTATGTAGTTCATCAAATCTCACTAAAAGTCATTTATTAGGCCAATAAATGCCTAGGAAAAATAGTTAGGATAGATACACTGAACTATAGTTTAGCGCATATGCGTCCTGAAATAGTGCATATGCCAGAAAACTGTGCATTTGAGTGATCTTATAGCGCATATGATAAATGTACACATATAGGCTAGGAATTGGCGCATCCACTGTGGAACTGCACATGTGACACAAAAAGTAACGCATGTGCCAGAATGACACATATACGTCAAGAATTGACGCATTCACGGTGAAGTGGCGCATTTGATATGAATCAACACATTTGCCACCTGGTTTGGCACATTTGCACTAGGATAGTCAGTTGACTTAATGAAATTAACCCAATTGGCACCTTGATCGATGCATCAATTGATAAGCAATCTTTGAGATTACCGAGAATCTAGTCAAGAGATGATATGCTAGTTTAATTAATTTGATATGTTAAGTCAATAATAGGATAGTTTGATTGCTTTGAGTAGGTTTTCTTGGATATGGGTTTCTTTGACACTATGCTTTACTTGGTTGCAGGAGGATATCTGTGATACCCTGATGTCATGAGAGTAGTTCCCTTTTTTGCTGTTACAACGATATATGCTGACAGAGATGGACCACAAGGCTCTTGGTGCTATGGGTCTGCATTACATTTGTGTCATGCCTAAGGTTTACATGAACCGCAGTTTGTTGACTGCAACAGTGGAGCAATTCCACAGTGAGGATGGGACATTCCATCTACCGACCAGGGAGATGGCGATCACTCTAGAGGACATGTACAGGATTTTGCACCTCTCTATTCAGGGAGAGTTGGTAGAGTATGATTCATAGCGTGATATGGGATTGGTTGAGTGTAGACGACTATTTGATGGCTTGGAGCTGGTTGAGTAGGTGATTTTGTGGCAGGATATTCATGACTACTATGACTACTTCCTGGGGATAGTGGTGGGATTGATCAGTGACGTAGTATGCCTCGATACGAGGTCACATAGGTTCCTGATTGGATGGGGAGGGTGCTATAGAGCCTGCTTACCGATGGGACTCGATACTCATGGGGTGTGTGCGTGCTAGCACACTTGTATAGGGATATGCACCGGCTTGTGTATCACAGAGGGGCCAGCTTGTTAGCAGGTGTGTCTCTTTTGCAGTTTTGGTTGTGGGAGCATATAGCAATCACGCGACTAATATGTGTTTTTCATAGGCAGAGAGGGGAGCCTTACAGCTACTGATATGCAGGTGTGATTTCCTAGCACAAGCTGGGAAAGCTCGAGTATTGGAGACACGTGCTAGATAATGTGGATCTAGTTATCTAGCACCCATACCTAGACTGCGAGGTATGGGAGGATGAGGATGACAAGTTGCCGTATTGTTCCCAGACTTAGTGGCTTATTGGTAGGATGCAGTACATACTAGAGCATCACATTGTCCATAGAGTATAGAGGTAGTTTGGTAGAGTGCAAGGTAGGCCACAAGGGTAGGCATGATTTACGAGGATCCATGCAGAGAGATTGAGGTGGGGTCTTCTGGCATCATATGAGGAGGCCCTAGTAGACTTTCGTTAGATGCCCTATGCAACGTGGCCTATGAGGAGGGAGATAGTAGATGCAGGTATGATGCTAGACTATGAGGAGTGGTTCACTACTCATCCACTTCCTAGATATTTAGGACCTGGAGAGTTGGCTCCTCATATAGATGAGGAGGATTCAGAAGATGAGGGTGGAGCTGGTAGGAGGAGGAGGAGATGGAGGGGGGAGAGGAGGTTAGGAAGATGATGGTGGAGATGAAGGAGGAGGAGGAGATGGAGGAGGAGATGGTAGACTGAGACAGAGGAGGACATTTGGGGAGGGACCTTCAGGTCAGTAGCATGTTGCGCAGCCACAAGTTGCAGGGTAGGTGCAGGTGCCAATAAAATAGGTGGCATAACAGAGACAGATGTTGCCACCACAATAGGTGGCACAGTAGCAGGTGCATGGATAGGTAGAGCAAGCTCTGCAGCCTGACTTACAGTAGCAGGACATTATTGTGTTACAGGGTTAGGTTAGGCAATTGAGGGCCCACCTGAGAGAAATGGAGTCTCAGAGAGATGTAGACGCAGGACGGATATTAGAGATCTCCAAAGAGCGAGACTCAGCCTTGGCAAGGGTGTGGGCGATCAGAGTGGAGAGAGATGTAGTAGTGGCAACCCTGGGTACATATAGTACTTTGAGCTTTTTGGTTGCCCAGGTGCAGCAGGCATAGACACAGCTGGTGTAGGTATAGACATAGCTGGCCTAGGTACAGGGTGAGATTGCCAGGGTGCAGGCTCAGACTCAGTATTACAGAGGATTATATTACGGGGCAATGCCGGTGGACCAGCATGCACCTAGTTATAGGAGTCAGTTTGTGGCATCGCATAGAGCAGGTGGATCTCTATCTATAGCATCAGTGAGAGGCCCCGAACAATCAAGGGGTGACAGAGGGGAGGCATTGCTCCACGATTGTACTTTTTATACATTACATGACATGACTTTGAGAGATGGACAAATATTTTGATATATTGCACATTTAGACATGTTTTTATGTTTATATGATGATGCAGGTATTTGATGTTCTACATGCACATGTTCTATTTTTATATATTCTGGATGCAATCTATCTTATGATGCTTTGTATATGTTATGTACACTAGATGGATTAGGATAATTTGATATGCAAATGCAAATGTGAAATGTTATTGATATGATTATGCAGCTCTATATGTATTTGTCTATGTTGTTTATTTTTTATATGATATATAGATGCAAATGTGATGTAGTAGCCGTAGATATCGGAGTTAGTGAGTTATGAGTTACTTAAATAGAAAGAGTTGTGTAGGTACAAGTGTAGGTGTAAGTGTAGGTGCAAGTGTAGGTGGTGTTAAGGTAGGTAAGATGAGTATTGGTGGTTGTGCTTCCTTCCCTGCTTGTTTCCATCCCTTGTTCTTCATTTGCTTCATTCCCTACTTCCCTCCATCCTCTGATCATCCTTGTTGGATTCGTTGCTTTGGTGCTTCCCTACATGGATCAATGCTTGGTGTGCATCCTTCCTTGCTTCCTTCCTTCATCCTTCGTTCCATCCTTCATTTCCATGTTTGGTTGTTACTGTCCTAACCAGGTGGCTTGCATGTTAACTCATTAATCCTAAAGTTCCCAATGGTCGTTGGTACCCCCCCATGCATGCAGAGGGCACCCCCGTAGGGAACTTGTTTGGTGGTTTGGCTGAGTAAATTCCCCCATCCCTCTCTCAAAGATCCACTTATTATGTATGCAAATGATTTGATCATGTGAATGACTATCTTATGTGACATGATATGTTATCTATGCTATGTTTTTGATATGTTCAAATGTACTCAATCGTCACAGAGATGATATATATAGGCGGAAGAAATGGAATGAAAGAAATATAGGCTTTCCTTTGATACTATACAAAATTTTCTTATTGCATGGTTGACATGGATTTCTAGATATGGGATGGATTTTTGGATACTTTGTCATCATTAGAGCGCAAGTACTTTGTGTAATAAGTGAAAAAAAAATGAAGATAAATACATAAATCAAATGCAAAAATACATGATTATACCTTCATAACGAACTCACAAATCCAAGAGGGAAGGAGTTGCACCTGATTGTCTCCTCTGATTTTACCCAAGACTAGTAGTGTAGATGTGGATTGCTCAAATGCTCAACACAATGTAAATGAGATGGGGATTGATAGATTAGATGGGATTGAGGCAAGATTTTGACATTAGGATGGGAGGATGAGGAGATTATGGAGTGATTTTGGTAGAGGTTTGATGCATGAAGAAGTCCCTCTCAAATGGCTTGGAGATGGTCTCATTTATAGAGTTTTGGAAATGAGGATGGAGGGTGAGGATTGAAGGATGAGGTCAAGGGCTAGGAATAAAAGTAAATCTTTTATTCATTTTGGGAAAAGGGGTGATTAAATGAGGTATGGGTGTGAAAGAATGTGAAATGAATTAAAAATTCATTTGGGGAATGGGAAATGAATTAAGAATTCATTTGGGGATAAGAGATAATGAATGAGGATGGGTGAGGTAAGGGGTGTGTAAGAGAAGTAAATGTGATGTGTGATTTGTTTTAATTTTTAATTTGAGGGATGTGGGGAAGGGTGTTAAACTAGGTTTGACCACCCACATGAGAGGTTAGGACTAATTAAATAGAGGTTTTGCTTAATTGATCCTAGGGCTAGGATGAGGTAGGCTAGGGTAGGTTAGGGTAGGTCAATTAGTAGGCTAGATCAATTAGATAACCATGATTTATCCAATTGATGAGGATTAGGGAAAAGGATAATTAAACCAAATAAATATTGGGAATATTTATTTGATTAATGAGGGTTAGTGTTGTAAGGTCCAAGTGATAAATTAAATGAATTAATTGATCACAAGGGATAGATAGATGGTTAGGGAAGATACGGGAAATTGATTTTCAGAGCAAGTCAATTTTAGGTGTCTAGATTTGCCCCTCTTTGGGATGATGTTGCGGCTAAGTAACATCATTTCAAAGAAGTTAAAACATAGAGTTGGATTGGATAGAAAAAAGATTTTGGCTTAGAAGAATAGGGTAAGGTTTGGAGATAATTGGTAAGGGTGATGCCCCCTCGAGAGGATAGGCGGGTTGCAAGAACACGATTGTGCTCTTGAAATGGATGGAAGAGATTGGTTGAAGTCGTTGGAGGATAAGTGGTGAGATGAAAGGATGATGATGGTGGGAAATTGATTGGTGGATGATCATTGTGTTGAAAAATGATTTAGAGCAATCCTAGGTTTGATATAGCAAAGTGGATATTTTCACCAAGATATAGAAGACCAGGGTGATGATGTGTATCCAATATTTGCATGGACTAGACATGCAAACAAATGGATGATCTCATGCATGCCCAAGATAGTGCAACCTTGTCCTAACAAGGGAAGGGGACTCATAGCATAAGTCCTTAGTACACAAAAGGTATGATGAACCTTAGATGCATAAGGGGATCAATATGCTAGAACTGACCCTATGATCAACAAGATATGAATACTAGCTTGGAGTAATGAAAAACAACCCACAAGCACAACATACAAAAGCAAGACTATGCCCCATTCTAGATATTTTCACCACATACCATGATATAGTAAGATCAAGGTAGCTTTGATGTGATCTTCGAATAGGACAAAAGATAAAAATCAAAAACAAAAAGACCAATGAACCAAAACAAATAGCCATTGTCTCTCTTGCCAAAATGCATAATGATTGGATAGATTCTGCATATCGTAGGAAAGATATATCCTAAGGCAGGAATCAATTGATGATTGGATCATGATTAGTTGATGTTGTAAGATTGGCTCAAGTTATGATGGTGACAAGTTATGGTTGATGCTGATTTGATAGTTGATGATTTTTGATAAGGGATGATGGTTTGATAGGTGATGTGATGCTTGGATCTAGTGTAAGCTTAGTGGGTTGGAGGGGTACATCTTATGCACCTAAGTACTAGAAACGTCCTTCGTATCCTAGACTGCCTACATACCCTATATCCACGAGATCAAGGCACATTAAGATGCGGGTGGTGATGATATGTAGTTCTGATTTGTGATGATGATGTGGGATGATGATAGATGTGATGATGTTGGAAGATTTGGGTGATTTTGAGGCAACAATGTTGATTTTGTGATGGATCAATTATTTTTGGAATTTTGTGTGTTTTCTATTGTTTTTGGTATTTTTTTTATTTTTTGTGATGTTTTTGAATTTTTTGATTTTTGAAAAGGAATGGTTTATTATGAGATGGTTGCATTGGATTTCATGTGGATAACCTTTATGCTAGATACCAATGACAAGGGAACACCAAGTCTAGAGGTGAAAGTGATGGGGTTGGATAGGGGGATTGGCGATGAAAGGATAATGGATAGGAGATTTGTGGTAGATGAATGAACAAGCGATAGGGATGCCTGATATATGGATGGGGGGTTTTAGGATTTTCTCCAAGGGCTAGGTTGCAAGGAATCATATGCCCCTAATGCTTAAAGAATTTTGCATGATGGGCTCATGTTTGAATGGATGGACTTTGCAGTAGATGGATGGAGGATGTACTTATAAAGGGAGTATGCCAAGAGGTCTCCAAAGCATGTTGTTGATATTTTGCCCCTTGTCTTCATCAAGATCTAAGGAGGAGGAAATAGTGGATAGAATGGATGGGGAATGATAGGATGAATAGGGGGTATTGGATAGGAATATGATAGGATAAGGATATATGGATAGGATATGCAAAAGGATGTTATGGATGTGGATGATTAGATGGTTTTACCCCCAAGTGTAGGGATACAAAATGGATGGAGAAAGGATTACGTATCATGCCCACAAGGGGTTTTCATCAAGGTATGTGCCCAAGGTGCCACAAGGAGTGGTTTTCACCATTGGACGGATTTTTTCTCTTTACTATTTTCTTGATTTTTTTTGATTTTTTTACTTTTTTGCTTTTTTGATGGAATGGGGACTCTAGCATCTGTTTCCATAGCATGAAGAAGATGGTCCCATGTTGGATAGCATTATGGATTATGATTGCATGGATTGTTGGAAGATAGGAGAAGAAGGAATAGATGGTGGATAATGGATTATGATGTGGATTATGCAAAAGCATGGACCATAGGAATGTGATGGGGAAGATATGTAGGATAGTGAACGAAAGATGGAGAGATGGGGGTATGTGGGAATCTTAAGTGGTGGAGGGGAACCAAGACCAACGGTTGCACACACCGTGATGTATTTGGAAGCTTGTATTTTGGATGTGGAGTTGGGAGTAATGGGGATCGGGATGGGGGATTTTTGAATGGTCGATTTGGGGTTTTAGGGACCCAAATAGACTTAGGATTTATGGGATTTTTAGATGTGGAGCAAGATGTTTGGAAGTTTGGAGTGGATTGGGATGTGGATGCCTCATTAGAGTTGAGTGATCTTTGTTTGGGGACCCACACCATTTTTGTTTTTTCTTTTTCTTGTGATGGTGTGGGCTTTGATATCCTTTGGGATTTTTCATTTTGATTGGAAGGGATAACATCTTTAGGCTTTTGTACTTTATGAGTTGAGGCATTCAAATCATTACTTTTGAATCCCATGGATTTGGGGGAAGCTTCATGTTTGAAAGATGTGTGCTTTTGTTGGTCTTGATTGGGAATTTTAGGGGGTTTATGGGTGGAGAAATTAAAAGTGGATTTATGGATAAATGGATGAGGAGATTTGAGGATAGGGATATTAGGAGTTGGAAGGAGTGGAGGTAAAGTGCATTTGATAGAGATATTTGGAGTTGGAAGTAGTGGAGGTAAAGTGGATTTGATAGAGATATTTGGAGTTGGAAGTAGTGGAGGTAAAGTGGATTTAATAGAAATTTTTGGAGTTGGAAGTAGTGGAGGTAAATTTGATGGAGGAAAATGGATGGTCATATGCTTTTGCAAATGATAGGATGATGGAGGAGGGATGGCGACATATGTTTTGGGAGTGCGATGAGATGCACCATGTTTGGGATTGGATGAATGGATTTTAGAAGGTGTGTGGGTGGTACCAACATGTTCATTTTGTTTGTCTTGGGATGTATAACCGAGGCCATACAAGGATGGATGGAATGTGGTGTGGATGGGCTCCAAGATGCCTTGTTCATGAAGGCCTAAGCCTTTTCCTTGATAGTTCATATGTTAGAGTATGCGACATGCAATGGGATGTTTAGTGCTTTGGAAACAAGACGCAAGTCCATTATTTGTTGGAGAAAGATACGTGGTGGATGGAAGTTGTTCACCTCTTACAAGGGAGTCACCACGGATGAAAGTGCTTGTGCCAAGTGGATAAGGGGATGGATTTTGGATGGGATTGGTAGATGGTAGGGGATCATGGATGGGATTAGATGGGATGGTTAGATCTTGATTAGGAGAGGGGGTTGATGTTTCAACATGCTTTGGATTTGATTCTTGACATGGCTCATGTGTTTGGATAGAAGTGGGAGTGACTTGGATAGATGTGGTAGGTGCTTGACTTATGTGTTCTTGAACATGGCTACATGATGGTTCTTGACTTATGATAGGGGGTTGTTCAAGAGATTTGGTGGATGTTGGATTGCATGAGGGTGTTCAATTCCTTGCTAATAGCCAATGGATGGCATCCTTCATGAGTGAATGGGTTGAAGAACAATATAATGGATGGATAGTAAGGGTGGATGGTGTAGGATTAGGATTGGGATTGGATATGTGGGTGATGGGATTAGGTTGTGATGGTTCGTGGATGGGTTCAAGGATAGGTATAGGACTAGATGATGGTGTTGGAGGGGTGGGGGATTGGCGGGATTCCTTTTCTTTGCTTTCATTTTTAGGTGATGTTCTTTGGAGGAAATCCCACAAGGATTCTTTGGATGTGATAGTGTTGGGACTTGGAAGATTTGATGGTGGATTAGATGGTGGATGGGTGATAGGGGTTGGTGGATTGGGAGATACATAAGGTGATGGATTAAGGTTGATAAGGTTGGAGGGATATAGTGATGGGGGGATTGGAGAATGGGGATTAGGATATGGGGGATTTGGTTGTTGATATGAGGTTTTGATTTCAGATATAAGGTGTGCTAGATTGGTGTTCCCTTGATCAAAGTTAGCATGACAAAGGTTGGGGGATTGATAAGGTGGAGCTATGGATTGATTGGATAAGTATAATTGCATGGATGTGTAAGGGGATGAAGATTGATATGAGGGTAAAGGTTGATATGATGGAAGTTGGTATGAGGTTGAAGGTGTGGATATGTAGGATGATGGTTGATATGAGGTTGATGGAGTGGATATGTAAGATGTAGGTTGGTATGAAGGTTGAAAGAATGAAGATTGATATGATGCGGATGGGGATGATGTGTAGGGTGTTTGTTGATATGATGAAGGTTGGTATGAGGTCAATGGTGTGGATATGTAAGATGTTGAAGGTTGATATGATTAAGATAGGGTAGGGGTTTGGGATTCTCCAATGATGAGGTGTGCTAAGGGTATATCTTTAATGTCATTTTTGAATTGTTCCTTAGCATTAGGATCCATGTTCTCATAGACTTTTCTAAGTCTTTGTAATTGTTGTATTGATTCATAAAGATCCATTTTGTTGGAGAGATATGAGATGAAATGGAGGATAATGGATGATTGTGATGTTGAGGATCAAATTTCAAGACCTTAGGATGATTTGATTTGATTTGATTTGATTTGATGAATGGTTCTCTATGCTTAAGATAGACTAATGATCTTAAGCAAGAGGGTTGATTGGGTTGATTTGATTAGGTGATCAATTAAGGTCTTGATTTTTGATTGGGTTGATTTGGATTTGGAGTTTGATAATGATGTTGGGGGATTTGGATAATGATTGGGATTGATGTTGATTTTGGATTGGATTTGGAATATGGTTTGGAAGATTATGGATTGATGTTGGTTGGATTTTGGATTTGATTTGGATGAGATGGGATTAGAATGATGTTGATGAATTGGATTAAGGGTGATGAGAGTGATTAGGATGAGATTAGATTGAATGATTTGGATGATGATGTGGATAAGATAGGTGATTAGGATGATTAGGATAGATGAGTGATTGGATTTGAATGTGTTGGAAGAATGAGGTGAATGACTTGTCTTATGTGTTTGATGTTTATCTTGATTTGGCAATGTTCAATGAAATGATCACACTTGTACAAACATGAATCACTCACACAAGACACAAGCAATTTTAAATTTTGAATTTGAAGAATATGATATGATTAGACAAGCACACTTGCAAAACAAATCAACATGCCCTAATGTCTAGTTTGATGTAAGGTATGGCAAATTAGGTTCGGGCAATATTTACACAAGGTTGACTAAGAATTGAAAGTGAAATCCTATCACATAGTCGGGAGAAGGGGGTAACCCACCCTTCACCTTCACTTCCCAAAGGTAGAAAGTTCTTTGGGGCTTAGCAAGAGTGACAAGATTTTGATTTCAATGAGGGTGTCTTTCGATTCAGCCTCAGATGACATCGTCCCTAGGGGTGATGAAATCCCCTAGTAGGCCTCCTAGGAAAGGGTAAACAAAAGAAAATCAAAGTGAGGTGTTTTTGATCTCCAAGGTCGCCTTGCGGTGCGAGGAGAGAGCATACACACACCCACTTGACCCACACTTGCACTTGGTTAATTGCCCTTAGAAATTTGAAATGTGAAGAAGACACTTCAAGCACAAGTTCTTTTTAAATCCCAATTTCAAAATGTGATTGAAGACACTGATTTGTTTCAAGCCCAATTTCAATGATGTGTGATCAAACAATGTTCGTTTTAGGAGCCCAAATTGAAATGTGTGATGAAAACAAGATTATGAGATAAAGGATGAAACGAATGCACCTGATTAAATTGCTGTCCAAATTGATGTAGATGTTGATCTTGATGTTTTTCCAGCCCTGAATGATCACCTACAAGTCACAAGAACGAAAACGGAGCGAGTAGACTAGCCAAGATGATCATTATGCAAAAATCAAGAACCTGATAAAATCTCATGAAAAATGAACTGATATAGAAAAATAGATTGCATGAACAGAAAATTCAGGAAGTTCTATGTGATTTCAAAAAAAAAATTGTGAAAATTCGATCAAAAATGCAAAAGATATGAGCATTTGAAGTTTTGAAGCATCTTTGACTTTGATTGCAAAAAAGGCTAGAAAAAAGTATAGTCACCTGATTAAAGCCTCACAACTGCTTAGTTTGCCTCGTCCTCTTTCTGATGAGTCCTTGTTTGCTTGATTTTGCCTCCGTATGCAAAATTTGTGTGAGTTTGAAAAAAATAGCCTATTTCAGCATGTAAGAGGCACTAGAGGTTGGCTTAGCAGTTAACAAAAATGTTAGTGGTTAACTGTTCACCTGGTCACAAGTGCTGATTTGACTGTTGGTGGTTAGCTATTAAAGTTGGCAGTTAGCAATTTTTTAACCCTCTGGTCACCCATGTGACCAGGGGCGAAAGAGGAAGAAAAAAAAAATAACAAATTGATAGGGCTAAAAGCCCAGCCTAAAGCGACCACCACCTGCAGTTTTAGAGGCTTAAAAGTGGATGCCCTAAATATTTTAGGGTGGTTTGAGGGATGTGAGGGAAGCAGTTTGGGTGCAGGCGGTGGCGAGATTGGCGATTGGGTGAGCTTCGAGCGATAGGGTTCGATGGAGGCGGCGGGAGGAGGCTGCTGCTGGGGTGGCGGGACGATGGAGGGTGCTACGGGGAGCGGAGAACAGATGTGGGTGGCCGGGGGGGGGGGAAGTAGAGAGGTGGCCGTGGGGATCAGGCGGTGGAAGGGGCTATGGGAGAGTGGAGGGTATTGTAGGGGATGCAGCTTGGGCAGTGCAGTGGTGTTAGGGCATTGGCGGACGGAGGTTTGGTCCAGCGGTGGCGGGGGGCGGCGGTGGAACAACAGAGGTGGAAGTGTCGACAAGGTGTATCGGGGGTAGCGAGAGGATGGAGGGTGCTGCCGGGGTGTTAGGGCAGAGTGGAGAGTGGTGTGAGAGGTGGTTGGGTAGAACAGGGGTGTTAGGGCAGCAGCCGTGGTAGAAAGGGTATCCCCGGCGGTTGTTTGGATTTGCAGAGGTGGCGACAGGAGATGCAGGCAGTGGCGGCAGTTGATGTAGGTAGCAGCGGAGAGGGCGGCGGTGGACTAGAACTTGTAAATAGTAATGTTAAACCTGCAAAATTAACCTTGAAACCTACCGATTACAGAAAACCACCGATTACAGAGAACAACTAATGAGTAGATTAGTGTGGCAGGGGTACGGTTCCGTACGGTGCGGATCCGTACTGTATGGACTGTACCCTAAAACGTTTTCAAAAAATTTCAAAAATTTCTGTCACCAAACATAGTCGAGTTTACTATCAAAAAGCTCAGAAACAGTGTTCTGATGACAACGGTGAGGTTAGTTTCTGCTCAAGACACAACCTTCAATAGTTAATCACCAAATTTTGCAAAACTTCACAAAACAAGAGTTAGAAAATGAAGCTTTTGACAAGAAAACTTCACAAACCGATGATTGGATCGAAGACCGGGTGTGCCAATGTAATAAGTGAAATCAAAATGAAGTTAAATACATAAATCAAATGCAAAAATACACGATTATACCTTCATAACGAACTGACAAATCTAAGAGGGAAGGAGTTGCACCTGATTGTCTCCTCCGATTTTACCCAAGACTAGTAGTGTAGATGTGGATTGCTCAAATGCTCAACACAATGTAAATGAGATGGGGATTGATAGATTAGATGGGATTGAGGCAAGATTTTGACATTAGGATGGGAGGATGAGGAGATTGTGGAGTGATTTTGGTAGAGGTTTGATGCATGAAGAAGTCCCTCTCAAATGGCTTGGAGAGGGTCTCATTTATAGAGTTTTAGAAATGAGGATGGAGGGTGAGGATTGAAGGATGAGATCAAGGGCTAGGAATAAAAGTAAATCTTTTATTCATTTTGGGAAAAGGGGTGATTAAATGAGGTATGGGTGTGAAAGAATGTGAAATGAATTAAAAATTCATTTGGGGAATGGGAAATGAATTAAGAATTCATTTGGGGATAAGAGATAATGAATGAGGATGGGTGAGGTAAGGGGTGTGTAAGAGAAGTAAATGTGATGTGTGATTTGTTTTAATTTTTAATTTGAGGGATGTGGGGAAGGGTGTTAAACTAGGTTTGACCACCCACATGAGAGGTTAGGACTAATTAAATAGAGGTTTTGCTTAATTGATCCTAGGGCTAGGATGAGGTAGGCTAGGGTAGGTTAGGGTAGGTCAATTAGTAGGCTAGATCAATTAGATAACCATGATTTATCTAATTGATGAGGATTAGGGAAAAGGAGAATTGAACCAAATAAATATTGGGAATATTTATTTGATTAATGAGGGATAGTGTTGTAAGGTCCAAGTGATAAATTAAATGAATTAATTGATCGCAAGGGATAGACAGATGGTTAGGGAAGATACGGGAAATTGATTTGCAGAGAAAGTCAATTTTAGGTGTCTACACTTTGCTTTCATCATTGGGCAACTTTTTATTTCTTTTTTCTTTTTGAAATGTTGTAAGAAAATACAAGCATCTAGGTATAATTAAACCAAGATGACCCGAGTATTCCTTACATGGATTTTGATATAGCAAGTTGATACAAGCATCTAGTCAAACTTGAATCTAGATGACCTGAGTACTTCTTACATTTCAATAGACAAGGATTGCCCCTTTTCATGTTCAAACCCTTGAAAGTCCTCAATGATCTTTTACTAATCATGTCGTTAGACCAAAGTCGTCACATTACTAAAGTTTGATCCACAAACAACAGACAAAGAAAATGATTATGCCCCCATCATAACATCTCTAGATTTTGGCATCCTTGAGTAGCATAGGAAGACATAATAATGAAAAATCAAGACCTTGTAAGTTAATTGATATAAAAACACAAAGCATTCTCACATTAGATGTGTCTTCTTGCCATAATTGATATAGAGTCATTTTTAGTGTTTTGGTATGGTGTTGCTTTGCTTTGGATAGGTTGATGTTCTATGTCAAGATTTTTGTTGTTTTGGGAAGCTTTCTTTGCTACATGCACTTGTCTAGTTGAAGGTATCACAATCCTTTATTGGTATTCTCTTAGAACATGTGGCATTCAAGAATCCAAATTTGTAACCAGGTCGAGGAGTTGCCCCCAGTTTAGACAAAGGATCAACTTATTATGGGTGACATGACAAACAGATATGAAGAGACGGACCCTAAGGGATTGACCTAGTGCCTCTAGGGCTCATTGCTAAATGGCCTTGCCTACATGATGACACAGAGGCAACATAGTTCAGGGTGAACCTGTTGGACCTAGGACCTAGGTGATGGAAAAGATGCAGAAATGGTCATGGATAGTAGGACAGATGACACTTGATGAAATGGACAGGAATGAATTGGAGTGAAGCCTCGGGGGTGCATTGAGAACGGCCTTGCCTACGTGATAACTCAGAGGTAACGTAGTTTGACAATGGCTCAAGGATCGGCTCAAGATAAACGATACAATGGACATAAGAGAAATGAGGTGACAATAGATGGAGGAAGTAGTTTGTCACAGATAGTGCCTATTTACCAGGTTTTCGCCACTCGCTTTTATTTGCACGAAAGCTAAAAGTACACGACACCTGTTTGCCAGGTTTTCATCATGGTACCTATCCCAGGGTCCTGTTTGCTAGGTTTTCACTAGAGGATGATTTTTTTTGCTATTTTTCCATTTTTTTGATTTTTTTGTTTGTTTTTTATCACTTTTTCATTTTTTTTGAATTTTTAAGGACTCCCTTGCATTGAAGTTTTTAGGTATAGAACTTGCAAAGATGCATTCTATTGATATGATCATCAAACTCTTCACCTTCTGATGTAGCCAATTGATATGCCCCTGACCCATAGGCTGCAATGATGACATAGGGACCTACCCAGTTGGGTTCGAACCTGCCTTTCTTTTCTTGATCTTGCTAATTTCTGGTATGCTAGCTTTAACTAGATATGCCAATTGCAACCGGCATCATCGACAATCTTCTTTAGAATTTTTAAGATAGTTTTATTTGATGCCTCCACCTGGCCATTGCCTTGGGGATAATAGGGGGTAGAATAGTGGTGTTGGATATGGAATTTGTCACATAGTTCCTTGACATCTTGATTTTTGAAAGGTCATCCATTATTTGTGATAATGGACGAAGGGATACCGTAGTGACAAATGATGTAGTTCAAGATAAAGGAGGCAATCTGCTTGCCTGTGATATTGGCTAATGGCACAGCTTCAATCTACTTTGTAAAGTACTCAGTGGCGGTGATTATGAATTTATGGCCATTGGATAAAGGAGGGTGAATCTTGCCCACAAAGTCGAGTCCCCACTGACAGAAAGGCCAAGGAGTCATTAATGGTTGCAACTCCTATGCCGGTGCATGTATCAAGTTCCCATGGATTTGGTACTTCTTACACTTCTTTACAAAATGATAGGAATCTTGTTCCATGGTTGGCTAGTAATATCCCATGCATATGAGTTTCTTGGCTAGGGTAGGGCCACTAGAGTGGGTCCCGCATATACCATCGTGTACTTCATTCAGGGAAGTTTGATATTCCTCACTATCGACACATCTAAGGAGAGTCCTATCGAGACCTCTGTGATATAGGGTATTGGCAACAATGGCATACCGGGATGCCTGACGGATGAAGGTTCATTTTTGGTAATTGGAGAGATCAGGTGGGAGGGTATTCTCTTTAAGATAGGCAAATATTTTTCCATAGAGGGGGGAATCAGCTCCAATAATGTGGTAAATGATATGGGATTCAGGTGTGTCATATGCAGGATGGGACACTGGCTCTACCAAGAACTCATAACATGATTGATTATTTGGAATATTGAGGAGAGATGCAATCATTGCCATGGTGTCTGTAGCTTTGTTCTCAATCCTTGATATCTTCTCAAAAGAGATCTTGACAAAGTATTCTTTGAATTCATCTACCATTCATTTGTAAGGGATTAATTTCTCATCTTGTGTATGGTAGTCATCATTTACTTGATTTATGACCAGCTGTGAGTTACCATACATCTGAAGTTCTTGGATATTCCATTCAACTGCTAGCTTGATGCCAATGACTAGGGCCTCATATTCTACCACGTTGTTAGTGTAGGGAAAGAGTAATCTGTATGATTTAGGAATGGTGTTGCCACTAGGGGTGATCAACAAGATACATGCTCCCGATCCATGCTAAGTATATGAGCCAACGAAATAGATTTTCCAGGTTGCTGTGGTTATGTGAAAGATAGACTCATCTGGAAATTCGAAACTCAAAGGGCTATCATCTATTAGAGGTGCATTTTCCAGTTGATCTTTAAGTACTTGGTCTTTTATTGCTTTCCTAGCTACACATTCGATGTGAAATTCACTGAGAAGCATGACCCATTTGGACAATCTACCTATTAGGTCTGGTTTGTTGGGTAAGTACTTGAATGGATCAATTTTTTCTACTAGTTTGACAGAATGTGACAACATGTAATGTCTCCATTTTTGTGAGGCAAAGACCACAGCAAGAAATGCTCTTTCGATTGGTGTGTATTACAGTTCATACCCAACAAGTGTTCGACTGATATAGTAGATTCCTTGTTCTTTCCCTTCATAATTTTATTGTGTGAGGAGAGCTCCCAGAGCTGTTGGTGTGGATGAGATATACAACAACAAAGGTTTACCCTGAATCGGTGGCATCAATACAAGTGGTTTCATTAGGTATTCTTTTAACTACTAAAATATCTTCTCACATGAATCATTCCATTTGAAAGGGACATTCTTATGTAGGAGGTGGGAAAATGGGTGGCACTTGTCTGCTGATTGAGAAATGAACCTTCTGATAGATTGTAGTTTTCCTTGTAAGGACCTTAGCTAAGTGAGATTCTTAGGAGGCAACATTTCCATGATGTCTTTCACTTTAGTTGGGTTGACTTCGATTCCATTGGTGGACACTATGTATCCAATTAGTTTACCTGATGTAACTCCAAACACACACTTCTTCGGATTGAGGTGCACATTAAACTATTCTAGTCTTTTGAAGATTTTGTCTAGTACTACTAGGTGTCCTTCTCCTGTGAGTGGTTTTTCTAGGATGTCATCAACATAATCTTCCATTATAGTGTGCATCATGTCGTGGAAGATTATGTTCATAGCTCTCTGATATGTTGCACTGGCATTTTCCAAACCAAATGGCATGACACACCAACAATAGGTGCCCCAAGGACATGTGAATGCAGTCTTGTGTTGGTCTTCAGGTGTAATTTTTATCTGGTTGTATCCAGAAAAACCATCCATTAGTGACAACATGGTGTGTCCTGCCATGAGATCTGCAATAATGTCAATGTTTGGCAAGGGGGAATCATCTTTTGGACAATCTTTGTTCAGGTCTCTAAAGTCATTACATATTCGTACTTTGCCATCTAGTTTGGCAATTGGTACTATGTTTGAAATCTACTCAGGATAGTCTATTGGTCTAATGAATCTGACATCTAATAGTTTCTTCAGCTCTTCTTTCACCATGAGGGCCACATGTGGGTGCATCTTTCTGAGTTTTTACTTTACTGGATTAGCACCTAGAACTAAGGATAAGTGATGCATTATGAGATTTGGATCTAGCCCTGGCATATCCGCATATGTCCATGCAAAATTGATTTGTTTTCTTTTGAAGAATTCAGTGAATGTTGGATTTTCTTGTGTGGTTAGAGACTGTGCCATATGAATCATTCTGAGACTGTCACTTGTGCTAACATTGATTGGTTCTGCTGGTTCTATCAATATTGAAGATCTCTCATGATGTGTGAGATTGGGTAGAGGGTCAAGCCTTCCATCCTTCAGTGCCTTAGAGAGGTTTTCACCATCGAATACGTCTATATTTTTACTTTTTTCATGATCTAACACTGCCATAGATTGGTTTTCACCATTAGATGTTTCTTTCATTTTGACATTTTTGAGATTGAACGGCTTGGCACTCTCTCCAAAATAGGCCTTATCATTGAGTTATATGGCATAGCTAGCTCTATGGTCCCCTACGGGTATATGATCTCTAAGCTCAAGATAGTCTATGATGGCTTCATCGTTCTGAAAGGTATTAGCTTAGGGGTAGTGTCTTGTAAGTCCCAAGCTATGAGTTCGGGGTGCAACAATGGTAAGGGGTCATTAGGTTGGTTTGGTTCGATGGTATTGATGGTTAAGATAGAGGTGTTGTGGAGGTCATTATAAGCATGGACAAAGTCTATGATGGTACTCTCCATTAGCTAATCTGTAAAGGGGCATATCATTCTTTCGTCATGACTTTCACTATCACTAGTACGTGGGTTAGACTCTAGTGGTCTAGCCCTTGGACCTCATCTCTCATTTGCATGGGTTGGGTCATACTCATGGACAACATCAATATATTTTTCATCACAAGATAGCTTCGAGAGATTATCACACTCATATTTGTTGGAGTCAGTCTCACTCCCCATTTGTAGTTGGTGAATTTGATCAACCAGATTAGTAGCAGATTTTTCTAGTTGTTTGCCTTTATGCTTATTTGCTCTGTTGGTTCTTGTTGTGCCAGTGTAACCTAGCCCTATAGTGTCTTGGTCTATCAAGGTATGAGGTTGGATGGGTTTAGTGATACCATCTTCTCTTGAAGCGAGTGGACCATGTCCTTCATACCCCATTCTTTGTAGCATTTGGAATCCTTGACCATATTGTTTAGTTTGTATAGTGGTGTGATGGTCTTGTTGTGTTGATGAATTGCCTTCATCCTTATATAACTATTGAAGGATATCCTTTTCATCGCTCTCATCTTTGAGGCTTCCCCATTTGATAAATGGACCTTTGGTAGTTTTGACTACTTTGGATTTGCTTAGGGTAGGTCTTCCATTTGATCTAGGAGATAGGGGGAATTGTGCCAAACAGAGGGATTGGGAGATTGTGTACTTACCCAGGCCCTTATCTTTGAGTCTGGGGTCAGGTTGGGATGCCTTTGAAGTGGAAGCAAGTGAATCTGGGTCAACACAAGAGGAAGATGAAGTAGAAGTGTGTTTATGAGGAATCACAACTTCAGGTTTAGGATGAATGGAGTTACATTACTTAAATGGATTGGGGTCACCTTGGATGGTGATCTCTTGACCTTCATAGGGGAATTTGATACACTGGTGGTATGTTGATGGCACTACTTTCAGTGCATGTATCCATGGTCTCCCAAGAAGAATTTTGTATGCTAGCTCCAAATTGAGGACTTGGCATGCCACATCTTTTACTATAGGTCCCACTCTGATTGGTAATATAACAGTTCCCTTGGAAGTTCTCTCCTCCTCATCATAGGCTTTGATAATGATTTTCTTTTTTGGATCTATAGCTTTCTCCACAAACCCCAATGCAAGGATTAGCTTCAAGGTGCAAATATTCAAAATAGATCCCCCATCGATTAGAACCATTTTTATCTTGTGTTTGTGGATGAAGGCTTTGATATGAAGAGAAGTGTTATGAGGTTGGGTAATTGACATATCATCCTTTTCAGTGAATGATAGGGAGTGAGGTGAGGTAATGTGACCTACCATGGTTTGAAACTATTCTTCAGTGAGGTTTGTTGGAATGGAGGCTTTCGAAAGAGCTTTGTCAAGTATGGCCCTATGGGATGGGGACAGACGTAGAAGTTCTAGGATGGAGATATGTGTTGGTGTCTTATGGAGTTGATCCAAGATACTGTATTCATTAGCTAGAGAGGTGGGGGCTCCTCTAAGAGTGACTCTATTAATGCAGGTGGTAGCATTACAATCCAAATCTTTGTTTATAGTGATCACATTGATGAGTGAATCACCTTTTGAGATGTGGTTAACAACATAGTCAAAGGACATGTTTGTGTAATTGGCATTGTTAGTTCCACTATTGTTTTGGTTGGAAGGCCCTCCCTGCTCATAGTTGGGAAGAGGATCCTTGAATGCCCAGTGATCATTATTAGAGGTATGTCTATCAAGTGATACTTTGTTTTTCTCAATCAAATCTTGGATGGTGTGCTTGAGCGCAATGTAGCTGTTGGTTTTGTGCCCCCTATTTCAATGGTACTCATAGAAATTGTTGTTGTTCCACCAAGGAGGTTTGACTTTTGGTTCATATTCCCACGTTTTCGGAAGTGTTATGATCTTACTTGTGATTAACTTCCCTAGGGCAGTTTCCAATGATTCTCCCAAAGGTGTAAATTTTCTCCTAAGTTGAAAACTTGTAAACTATGATTCAGTGTTTCTTGGTTTGTTTTGCAGGGGGCTATTTTGAGGATTTGATAAGTTGAAGATTGGTTGTTTTGGTGCTGCATTCTTGGCATCTACCACCCCATCATTCACAATGTTTTTGTTCTTTTTCTAGAATCTTGGTTTATCTACGTTGGTATTGGTACTAGGAGTGTCTTTATAAAGCCTTATTTGACCCTTTATCTTTAAAGCCTTTTTGATGATTAGAACCATCTCAATGACCTTACTAAAGGAAGTAGGAGATTGGATCTGTATTTGATAGCTTAGGTTAGTTTCTAGGTTATGGACAAACATTTCCAGTATTTGTTTTTTAGGCATTTGATGTGGGCACTTACTTGCCAACTGTCTCCATCTTTGTAGGAAGGCGGCGAAAGATTCTTGCCGCCTTTTTGCTTGGTGTTACAAAGGTCTAAGATTGAGGTGTCATGCTCAATATTATAGGATAAGTGTGTGACAAATTTGTCCACAAGTTCATTAAAGGTTCTAATGCTAGGTGGTAGTCTAGAAAACCACTTCATGGCTTGCCCTCCTAAGCTTCTTGGAAACAGTCGCATAAGATAAGTATCATTGTCGGCGAATTCAAGATATGTAGAGTTAAATTCCCTAATGTGGTCCCTTAGATCGCCATTTCCTTGATATTTATCAAATTTTGGCACCTCAAATTTAGAGGGGAAAGGTATCATGATCAAGGTTCTATCAAACATATATGGTGAAATATCCTCTAGGGAATAATGCTTAGTTGATGTTCCTATTTACATGTCTGTGAATTGTTGTTGTAAAGCTTGGATTTGTTGGGTCATTAAGCTTAAGGCGTTTGTAGAATCAATGGTTGCTTTGCTTTTATCTGTGGGTATTTCCACTTTTGTGCTTCTCTCAGGGTTTCTTTCTTCCTCAGGTTATTTTAGAGATTCTACGTCAAAATATTTAGGGAGATTGACTCCTTGTTGTGCTAAGTGGAGAAATAATTTAGTAGGGTCTTGGGCAAGTACCTTATCCATTATGCATTGAAACCTTTAGTCTTGCTGAGTTTAGAGAATCTCTTCTAGAGAAATTTCCTCATCACTATCATGAGAGGATAGAATAGTTTTCTCAACCATTTCAATATGTTTTTGTTTTTGGGACCTCGTTAAGACCATGCAAGGTGACTTGAGATGGGATGGAGTGAGTTTGAAAGACTTGAGCAAGAAGCGATGAAATGCTAAGGTTTGAACAAGGTTTTCCTTAGATCAATTGGTGTCAAACAATTTGGGTGAACAAAATGATAGTCAAAGTAAGGATGATAGAAATCCGATTACTTGATATAGACTAGTTTTGCAAAAGACACTAGTGGAGTTCCGAGAGAAAAGGATGATTGATCCTTGATAGTGGAGACTCGCTAGGTTTGTTTGAGGGTGATGCGATCAAGGATAGCTTGGTACTAACCTAGTTTTTTGATATCTTGCTTGATTTTGGAAAAGCTTGGATGATGCGTGTGTGGGAAAAGTAGCTATGGTGCAGAAGATGGTTGACTTGCACGATTTTAATTGAATCTTGGGAAAACTAAGACAAGTTTGAAATGGGTTCGTAAAAAATTTAAAGTTTTTCTCCTAGGAAGTACAGAACAACTCTCTGGAATGGATGTGCAGCAGTAAATGCACTAGAATAGAAGGTAAAAGCACCGTAGGTCAAAGCACATGCACAAATTTGATAGATTTTATATGCACCGCAACAATAATTAAATGTGCAGCAAGTCTAAATGGATGTACCATAGGTTATAGTGGATGCACCATTCTAGTTTTTAGTTTTGTTTTTGTAGAGTTGTCGGCATGTTTTTCAAAAAGTTTTTTTTGGTTGAAAACTTGGTCTCTTTTTGAATTTTGATTTTCAATTATGGTAGATAAAGACACAACAAGCGCATAGAAGTTTTCATGATTTTTAGCTTTTATTATTTTTTTGTATTTTTGTGGACTTTTTGACACATTAACAATTACAATCTAGGCTGGAAAGGACAGTATTTGTTGAGTCCCCTAGCTATGCATATTCAAAGCATGTAGCTCTAGGATTTGGTAGCACCATCTCCCCTCCATGACACTCATTTCTCATGCATACAAGATCTGGGTTTCCTTAGGCTCATACCCCCACTGAATGTTAAGATTGTCCCTGCTACCTCTACTAAGAATGATATGAATCGGGGCCACTTCAAAGGTTCCACCTTTTACGCCAACAAATAGAGGATTTTGGTATGCTAGACAATGGCTAAATAGTCAGGGAAACCATTTGAGTGTTTACACGTGCAGTAGCACTACTCTTTGTTATGGAGTCTCCCAGCCTCCAAGGGTTACACCTTGGAGGGTTTTGGGGGAGGTTGGTTGTCGATGTAACACAGTGGCATTCGTTGCAGGAAGATTTCACCTCAAGCATAATTTATTTAAAGTGGATTGGTAGGGCTTGGCTTTAGCTTGTTACCACTTAGGGTCATTCCCACTTGGATAGGCAGGCATCCAAGGGTAGGCCCCTCTAAAGGTTATACACAAAGAATAACAAGTCTAGCGTTTTGGTCACCCAGTAAAGGGGAGAGCATAAGCCTATTTTCATTCAGCAGACACAGTAAACAGTGGTTCTTTCATGCCTATTTAAAAGAAAAAAGACTATATGTGTTACACTACTTGGGCACTCACACAATTGTTAACTTTGAAGTGGTTAAAGATAGCAATGGTTCTTTCCTTTTTGTAAGAGAGTAATGTTCTAAACCAAAAGAGATAGCAATGATGCAAAGATAGCAATGATGTTTGTTTACTATCCTCCTAGTTAAGAACTATGTGAGATTGGCATGCACACATTGTTTTACTTTTCCTCCTAGTTAATCTGTGATGTGTGTGTTAAGGAAAATAAAAATATCCAGCTCTCAACCCTACATAAAGATCAAAGAAATCAATCCTACAAGACAAATGTCAGTGTTAGAAAACCTGCAAGAAATCCCTAGAATCACTGTGAATAATATATGCCAAACTTTATAGTCTGTATGCACAGAAATAGAGACTATAAGCGTAGAATTACAAATGTACTAAGACAGGTGTCAAAAGCATAGGAATAAAGGACATATGTACAGTTACTATAGATGCATCATTCTAAAGAATGAAAGCACTGTGTATTGGGGTATATGCACTAAAATATCGCAGGCACTGAAATAGGTTGTAGATGCGCCGCTTTGGAGGATGTATGCACTGAAAAGTTGCATGCGCTAGAACAATGCTCAAATGCGCCTCGGGATCGCTTAGATGTGCCGACTGAACCTATTTTGAAGCTTGTATGGAATCTATACAGAACTTGTCACTCAAGAACTCAATTTTTTGATTAGATTTGGGGCAAATGCCCCATGGTGGGTGCCAAAAATGTTATAGGTAAAATGGGATAATAAAATGAATTATAAAACACCCAATAACATCAATGAAATGTGCAAATAACAAAAACTTTAAAATAAGAATGATACTTACAACCTTTGTTACCTCATGATTTCCATTTGCTCGCCTATTCTCTTTTGATCTTTTGGTGATAAATGTAGCCCTTTGGAAGCTTGCTTCCTTGCTTTGATTCCTCAAGATGACAAGGAAAAATGGCTCGGATACTTGTAGTGTTGAAGGTGAGCTTCAACACAATATGAAATAGATAATAAATGATGTGAGAGTGAGGGTGCCAATGGCGCGCTATGGATTCTGCAGCATAAGTTTACTTGAAAGCTTCGTTATATATGAAATGGAAGAATAGAGGGGTATTTATAGGATTGTGTGAGAGAAGATCAATGGTGTAGAAGAAATAAGAAGATCAATGGTAGAGGATGTTTGAGAGAACATGCACAAATAGAAGGACATGTGTCATTCAAAAGGATGCTTTGTTGAGTTAACTACTTTCTTGATGAGGATGAGCTTTTATTTCTTAAATTAGAATATATTTTTCTAATTTAAGAGTTTTGTTGATAAAAAGAAAGTTGCTTTAAATCAGTTAACTCAGCTTTTGCTTTTGCATGACAAGGAAGATTTATTTTTAGAATATTTGGAAGATAAGAAAGCAAGATTAAATAAATAAATTTATTTAATTGTTTGTGTAAGATTTAGAGGAATAAATAAAATATTTGATTATATTTTATTTTTGGAGATTGAGATTTAATTTAAATAAATTTGCATTTTATTTAAATTTGGAAGAATGAATGATTTAATTAAATAATTAAAATTATTTAATTGTTTAAAAGAATAAAGTTGATATTGATGGAATTAATTAAATAAATGTAATTTATTCAATTAATAGGAGAAAATGAATCAAATAAATAAATTGATTTATTTATTTATTGATAGAGGAATATTAAGATGAAATAAATATTTAAAATATTTATTTAGGTAGAGTCATGTCCTTTTTAGGTGTATACACAAAGTTATTATTTTGAGCTTCATATATTGAGTTAGTCCTCACCGTGGTTTTCCCCTCCTAGGGTTTTTCACATATATCTAGTGTTATGTGTTGATGTGCATTATGTTAATCTTTCTTGCTTATGTTGATGCTATAATGCTTAAGTTTTAATCTTCTTTGAAAAAGTTAAAGCTTGTTTAAATACTGATTCACCCCCTCTCAGTATCCTTGTATGTTCAACACAGACCCTGCAAGGGGGTTATCCCCTACA
Organism: Cunninghamia lanceolata; assembly: GCA_027924645.1. NCBI lineage: Eukaryota > Viridiplantae > Streptophyta > Pinopsida > Cupressales > Cupressaceae > Cunninghamia > Cunninghamia lanceolata. Next base: position 11,329,464 of record BSBN01001466.1, on the reverse strand, counting down.
CCCCTTAGATAACCTACATCCTTCAGGTATTGGGATCAAACATGTAGCTTGTTTAGTATGAAAAATGTTTAGGGTTGATTTTGATAGTTGTTTGAAGAGGGTTTGGGTTGATCCTTCTTTCACCACTAAACATTTAAGGACATTCAATTGAGTAGGAAGTCTACTACAGATCTCCTGTCACTTAGAACATAGGGGAAGATTGGAATTGTATTATTTTGTTATTCAGTTAAGCCCAATTATGCTCAAAAACCCTAATTACATATATTCATGAACAAACAGACAAATTATAGAAAATGATCGCACACAGAGATATCAAATGACAATCAAATGTGTACTAGATTTCAAAGTTTGGAAAATAGAAAAGTCAGGGAGTAATGAGCGGGCGCACTAGTCCAGTGCCATAATTTTTTTCAGGATCTAGGAATCTTGTCTGCAACATATTCTTGCTATTCTAGAGATTTCTCTGTTGCGGGATCTGGAGGATTAATGAGCAGGCACCTGAGTCCAGGTCCCTATTTTCTTCTTTGATATGTAATTCTGACAATTTGCACTACTCTCCTTCAACTCCAATTCTTCTACTTTTGCAACCTGTAACTTGTAATCACAGAAAAATGGGTTGGGGGTTGTGGTGTTCAAGCCTTGGAGAGACATTCAAGTCTTCCAAACACCATTGTCAGATAAAGAGTGCGTATCCCTATGGGATAGAGGCAAAAATGCAAATGAAAAATTATAGAAAACACAATTGATATTACCTTGTAGTGAAGATCTCATGGAAAAAAGGTGCTCTTCATGCCATGAGGAGATGGATGCCAAATCTGTAAATACAAACACAAGAACAATGCTTTGCTTTGCCACACAATGAATATTTTGAATGCTCTAGAATCACAAGTATGCCAAAATCATCTCTAATGTCCATCTAATTTATAAATGAATCACTAATCATGCTTAGACATGCAACTACAAACATTCCCACTAAGAATTTCATAATTCAAAGTTACCATGTCGGCATAGGACCTAACTAATGGTCATAAACCAATGCTTTGAAATTGATCCTAACCTAACATAGGGCAGGACTAGGGCGCGGCCACCCAAGTCCTCCCCCTATTTCAAGTAGGATTTATTATAAATGTACCCCCTAGGTCCCATTTACCATGAAACTTTAGGGTTTTCTCATCAAGATGTCAAATTAACATGCAAGATGTCCTAAATGCATCCTAAAGGACCTGAGAGTTAAACTGTAAGAGGAAAAAACCCCCAAGGTTACTTTTTCCAACATAACACAACTAAAACAAGATCACTATTTGGTGAATACTTATTCCCTTATGGGTGATTTACAAACAATATTAGGAGTAATTAATTACATACGATTTACAAGGTTGATGGAACCTGAATCCTAACATTCTTCCACTTGATATCATACATTGTAAATACATCCATAGGAAAACATAAAATACCTAAGCACTAAGAACAAGGCCCATGGCCTTTCTGCACCACATAAAGTTTTTTGTGCTCACAGGTTTATTAAGTGAATCTACAACATTCTATTGAATATCAAGCTTCTTCAACTCAATTTGACCATTAATAATCATTTCACAAACAAAATGGTATGGAACATCCACATGCTTATTCTGTGCATGATACATGGGGTTCTTAGCCAAACATATTGCACTTTGGCTATCACAACCAATCTGAATAATCCCGCAATCAAAACTAATACCTATACAGAATCTCTGTAACCAAACTACCTCTTTATTAACATGACTAGTAGCCATATACTCTGCTTCAATGGTGGATAAAGCAATGGTGGGATACCTTTTACTCATCCAACTCACAACTCCTCCAAACAAAGTAAACACATAGCCACTAGTGGACCTTCGACTATCCAAGTCACCTACCCAATCTATATCAACAAAACCCTATATGTCCAATGTCTTATCCAGACTATTATTACCATAATAAACCAAACAATAATTAGAAGTGCCATGCAAATATCTTAACACCCTATTTGTAAAATTCCATTTCTATCTACTAGGGTTAGACATAAACCTGCACAAAACTCCCACTTCCTGGGTAATATTTGGTCTAGTGTAAACCATTGCATACATCAAAATTCCTTCAACACTAGCATATGGCACATTAGACATATCCTCTAAATCATCTTCATTCTTAGGACACATATCTAAACAATTCTTAGTACCAAATGGTAAAGGAATTCTAACTAGATTGCAATCCTAAATCCTAAATACGTGCAAAATAGTATTCACATACTTACTTTGTGATAACCAAAGCTTTCTGTTACCTCAATCCCTTTTGATCTCCATTCCCAGAATATACCTAGCTACCCCTAGATCCTTCATGTCAAATGCACTTGAAAGTTGAGTCTTCAACTCACTGATCATACCCTTGGTGTTACTAAAAAATAACATATCATCTGCATACAAGGCAATAATTAAAATATCATCAATACATTGAATGTACACATAATGATCCTCTTCACTTATAACAAAACCCAATTTTAGAAAAAATGAATCAAACTTCTAGTACCACATTCTGAGGGACTATTTTAAACCATAAATATATCTTTTTAACTTGCATACCCAGTGTTATTTTCCTTTTACCTCAAAACTTGTAGGTTGTTGCATATAAATTTCTTCTTCCAAATCTCCATGTAAAAATGTAGTCTTAACATCCATTTTCTCAATTTCAAAATCATAAGCTATAACAATGGATAAAAGAAATATAATAGAAGATAATTTAGCATTAGGAGAGAAACTTTCATTGAAATTGATTCCCTCTCTCTGGGAGTAGCCCTTGGCTCCCTGTCTAGCCTTATACTTTTGTAATGAACCATCTACTCCAAAATTCTTCTTGAAGACCCATTTACATCTTATGGCCTTTCTTCCTTTGGGAAAACATACAAGATCCTAGGTTTTACATGAGTCGAAAACCATTATCTCCTCCTACATGGCTAGCTGCTAAGACTCACTATCATTTGCATGAATAGATTCCTTGTAGGATCTAGGTTCATCATTAGTACTCAATAAAGCAATCACACAATGGAAATCTGGTGGGCTATACATGTTCTCATGTGAAATTGCACCCTGTTTGAAGCTGGTTCAAACACTTCAATGACAGAATGGGACTAATCTCAGGGTGTGGGACCTTGCAAATGAGATCAAACCTCCAGAGAAGGCTGGTTCCTCTATCTGAGCTTAAGGATCAGAGAAGTAAACTAAAATCTAGTGCTAATACTTACAGGAGAAAAGGGTAAGAAGGATTGCTAAATTAAAAGAGGTGATGCACTATATTAAGATATTTAACTGCAACTGACTCAACACAATGATAACCTCAAAACTGAAAAGAACTCACAAAAACTCATGTTCATTCTAATAGAGGCTAGGATAGAAAAATGGAGGTATGAAGGGGACCGTTTTACCCACAATACACAACTCACATTAATAAAAAAGTAGACCTAGTACAAGAATGATGATAGAGGAAAAAATATTAGTTCGTATTGATTATAGAGGCCAAATAGCCATTACAAGAGAGAGAATAATGTAGAGAAGTTAGGCACAAAATAATCAATTACATTCATAGTTGAACTAACAATTGGAGACATGAGAGGCTCAACAAAAGAGCACAGTCCATCAGATCCAATTAGTTCTTGTAATTGCACTAAAGAGGCCTGGTTACAAGAATTCTCCAACCTGCAATAGTCTAGAAGAATAGTTAACAGAAATACATTGCTTTCTAATGTATTTATAACAATTTTGAGCACTCTACAATAGTGGTGCTGGAGCTGGTCAATCAACCCAGGACAGGCCCATGTTTCATTTAATTTCTAGCCTAGAACCCCTACAAATTTGGGACAAAACCCATACTGCTCATAGGTTTGTAACTCTACAATGGAGATTGCCTGCATGCATGGGTGCCAGGCATTAAAGAAGGAATGCTAGAAGTCCTATTTTTTCTCACAAATCTACCCTACAGCTTCACTTGTACCCTAGCATTGAAGAGTTCACTATTTCAACTACCCTCATTTGGCCTTGGCTTGTAGAGATTTGAATGTTGTGTATCTCCCTAAGAAAATGGCATGATTTTAGGGAAGGTAAGCCTTTACAACACTTCAACGTGTTGTACCTTTTATCTCTTTTGTTGCCTCTGCATTTGTCATGGTGATGACTTCTGCATTCAGAATCTCCTGCATTTGATTTCCTGTTTGATTGGCGAATTTGTGGCTTATGGAACAATTAGGATTTATAATTGTGCCTTTTCCTACCCTATTGGAAAAATACCACCCTCTCGAACTGAGCCTTAGTACCCTTTTATCTTTATTTTGCTCTATCGGCAAAAGTTCCATTTGCCAAACCATCAGTTACTCCAACTTTTGCCTTATCGAAAAAAGTTACTCTTGGCGAACCATCGACTTTGGTCAACTTCTCCTCTTTTTTGCCTTATTAGCAAAAGTGGAATTTTATGAACCTCAGCTTTCCTTTGCATCCTTCGCCTTATCGGCGAACTTCTAAAAATTTGAAACTTTATGCCTTGTCGGCAAAACTTTATTTTGCTAAACCATTTCATTTCACTCTTGATTATGTCAGAAAAAAGAGCTTTTGACAAAGTCTCACAAAATATAACTATTTCATTAGTTTAGTCTCCCATTGATTTCTCGACAAAGGGAAACTTTACTTCCATGCCTTAGCCAATTTTGGAGCCTTCTTTCTTGCTTATCAATAAAATGAAAATTTTTTGAACCAGACTGTCTCCGTCGGCAAAAGTTTATTTTTCCAAACCACTTCACTTTGCCGATGTCTTCATCCTTTGCTTAATCGGTGGTTTCCTTCATTTTGGAACTCGACCATCCTTCTTCATTATATCAACAAAGTCACTGATCGGTGAACTTTTGGTTTGTTGAACCATCACTTTGTTGATAAGGCAAACACTTGCTCCTTTTTTAAATAGCCAAATTTTGATCTCAACCTGCCCCCTTGCCTTATCAATGAATCGTTGAATCAGTGAACCTGGGGAAAAGTGAACTTGGAGAAAAGTTCACAAAATATGAAACTTGTTGATAAAGGGAAAAGAGCCACTCTTAACTTAGCCATTTTTGACAAAACTCGCCCTCTTGTAGCTTTATCGGCAAATCGCCAATTAATGAACCTGTGAAAAGATGAACTGTCCACCAAGTTCATAAAAGATAAAGATTGCCAACTAAAGGGAGAAAACCCTCTTTCATTCCTTAGCCATTTTTATAATTTTTCTATAAGTTCAAAAACTTGAACTTTTGTCGATAAAGGCTAAAAGGGTCCCAAAAACTAAGGCAATGGCTTAAAATTCTCTAGGTTTTTTCTGGGTTTTCTAGAAGTATTTTTAATTTATTTAAATGTGCCTAGTAAATGTATTAATGTGACTAGCAACGCTGGTGCGACACGTCCTCCAGCTCCACACGAATGCTTTTTCCCGGATCAATGAACCAATGAGGCCACAACATGGGGGACCTCATCCCCTAGCAAGAACACTTCAAACCTGCAAGCTCATTGGCCCAGTGAAGGCGTAAAGCCTATGATCTCGTTGGCCTAGTGGGGGTTTGAATTCTGGTGGCCACCACTACAACCGAGTGACTTAACCACTGAACCACGCCCTTATCGGCAGATGGGTTTTCTACAAGTATTCTCCATTGGAAATTTTGGGGATTTTTGCAAGGGAATCAACTAGATTTTGAAGGGTTTTAGTTTTTACCTCCTTCTATTTAGGATTTTCTCTGATCAGATCTTTCTGATAGGAGGGATTCTGGAATATTTTGAGTTGGGCAAAATATGACAACATTTTGGCGACTATGCAGGGGTGTTTTCCTACTAAACATAGGGATCCAACTACCTTATACAATCCATTGGGCATAGGGTCAAAAGAAAGCAGCCTCATGACCAAAACAACTGAAAATGCCTCCCAAAAAACAAGGGAAGATAGTATCCTAATGAGAAAGTTGCCTACGCAAAAGCACTTATTAAAGAGAACCTAAAATAGAAATAAAACTAACCTAAACCTAAACTAAAACTAACCAACTAGAAATGACATTAAACGAAGCCATTAACTAGTTTTTCAAAATAACTGCCCCTTCTTAATAATTTACAGTGCTTCACATGCATATGGGCAATTAATAGGAGGTGGGGAAGGGATGGGCATACAATAAAATGACAAAACACTCCCCCAAGATTGGTAACAAACTCATTGACCCACCTGAACTAATTGAAAATGTAGTTGCATAGAAGTAGATAAGTGGGTTGATCCCACTTATTTGGATGCTCAACTTCATGCTCAGGAGTGAGCATTACAAGTGGTGACTCTTCATGACATGTCTCCAGCTAGGCTAGATGTCTGATAGGACATCCCTTTGAAATGACATACAAATCAATAGAGTTGATCTCATGACCATGCTCTAATTCTTCATCATTTTGCTGCTGGTCTGAATATTCTAGCTCTTGTGATTCAACTAAAAATATGGATGCCTCCATCTGATGAATAGGATGCTCATGTTTTTTGAATTAGGCTCAAGAAATGAGCCCTGCACATGATTGATGTAGAAATCTCCTCCATCAAGGAGAACTAAGAACAAATCTTTAATTTTATCTTGCCAATGTTCAATCTCTATATCGCTATCTTCTATAAAAGATGGGAGCTCCACAAATTGGTCTGCCTCAACAACCTCTACACTTTTCAGCATAAGGCAACATTGTTGCTCTTCTATATGATCTGGAACCTCACTGTCATGCTCAACCTTATGTGCCAATGACAATTTGCCATCATTTTCATTGCTCCCATGCTGTTGGTCCATTGCTTCAGATGCATCCTCCATGCCCACTTCATTTTCAATATAACCAGGTAGTTCATGCAATAGGGCAGTATCATCCACTTACCAATTCAAAAACACACATTTGGCCTACATTTGCCTTTGTCCCACCATAACTTGCCGACTAGGTCCAATCTGTTACCTTGGAACTACTAATGGATTCTGGACCATTAAAACTTGGTTAAATTCTTCATTTCAGCCTGTGCTTTGGACATGGGACTAGCCACATGGATGGGGTCACTCATAGCCTTGAGTCAGTTTGTTCTAAATTGGAACAAGTATGCTTGATGTAATTGTAGCCACTGAGTTTTAGGAATTTAGGGGCCTAACATAGCCCAGTTGATTTTGTCTTTGATTGTTCCCTTGACAAAGTTGCCCGCAAGGCTGATAGGGCTGATTTGGAGCTTGGTATGGCATATCCGCTATAAGAATTGGTGCCATAATTGGTTGCATGATTGGGGCCTCTAAAAATAATGAAATTAGAGGTCTAGGAACAATCTTTCTATCTAGAATCAAATAATTTTATACCCTAATAGCTACCTCATAGGCATCAAGTAACACATCCCCTCCTAGAGACTATATCATGAAAATGATATCACTGTTCAAGCATCTCAAATAATACAAGAAGGCAACATTAGGGGAAGGACTCACCAATGGTGGAATTCTATACCAAGTCTTTTGAAATCTAAAATTACAATCCACCATGAATTCATAAGGATCCCTTCTAATAGTGGCCAACTGCTCTATCAGGGATAAATGATCACCATTATCTTCAAAACGCTGACATAGCCTATCTCCCAACTCATCCTAATCATGAATTGAACTTGCAGGTAACCCCTATACCACTAGAGAGATTTTCCTTTCAAGGAAGAAGCAAGGAGCCTTACTGAGACATTGTCTTGGGTAACATTGTGAACAAAACATACAATAGCAATGTCTTGGATGTTCTCAGTGGGTGTGGTGGAGTTTTCACTAGTGAGAAATGGGATAGCCCTTAGTGCTAGAACTGGGATGTCATCATATTGTGTAAGGTTGAGAGGGCTTCCACCATTAAAGGCCACAAAGGGCCTATTTCTTGGCAAGGCCATGACAGTGGTGTGAACGTTATGATGGGCATATGGAAGCCTATTCTTGAAGGAGGGAAAAGGCCATGACTTCCATAATAGCTTGACATACTAGAACATTGAAAAGAAAACATGCATCAAAATATTGTTTAAAAACAAGGGTAACAGGTCTACCTTTGGAGATTGGAAACATACCAGAAGAGAGTTGCTAGGTGATTCAGGATGCTTCTGAAAGCTAGAAAAGACCAAAAGTATCACTGAACTGCGATCTTTGATGAATCTTTAAGCACTTAGGTTACTTCACCAGTAGATTTGTCTAACAGAGTTTCCATAGTGTTGAAGAAGACTACCTTGAATGGAAAGATGCATTGAAGAACACACAAAATCCTTCGATAGATGATATAGTTCATCAAACTCATCCCACTGGGTGTGCTAGAAATTATTGTCATGTGAAATTGCACCCTATTTGAAGCTTGTTAAAACATTTCAATGACACAATGGGACTAATCTTGAGGTGTGGGACCTTGCAAATGAGATCAGATCCAGAGAAGGCTAGTTCCTCTTTTTGAGCTTAAGGCTCAGAGAAGTAAACTAAAATCTAGTGCTAATACTTGTAGGGGAAAATGGTAAGAAGGATTGTTGAATTAAAAGAGGTGATGGACTAGATTAAGATGTTTAGCTACAACTGACTCAACATAGTGATGACCTGAAAACTGAAAAAGAACTCACACAGACCCATGTTCATTCTAACAAAGGCTAGGATATAAAAATGGAGGTATGAAAGGGATCATTTTACCCACAAAACACATCTCACATTAATAATAAAGTAGACACAATGCAAAAATGATGAGAGAGGAAAAAATATCACTTCGTATTGATTGTAGAGGACAAATAGCCATTACAAGAGAGAGAATAATACAAAGAAGTAAGACACAAAATAATCAATTACATTCATAGTTGAACTATCAACTGGAGACATGAGAGGCTCAACAAAAGAGCATAATCTGTCAGATCCAATTGGTTCTTGTAATTGCACTACAGAGACCTGGTTACAAGAATTCTCCAACTTGTAATAGCCCAGAAGAATAGCTAACATAAATACATTACTTTCTGATATATTTATAACAATTTTGAGCACTCTATAATAGTGGCATTGGAGCTAGTCAATCGACCCAGGACAGGCCCATGTTTCATTTAATTTCTGGCCCAGAGCCATTGCAAATTTGGGATGAAACCCATGCCCCTGACAGGTTTGTAACTTTGCAACAGAAATTGCCTGCATGCATGGGTGCGAGGCATTAAAGAAGGAATGCTTAAAGTCCTACTTTTTTCTAACAAATCTACCTTGCAGCTTCACCTATACCCCAGCATTGAAGAGTTCACTATTTCAACTACCCTTATTTGGTCTTGGCCTATAGAGCTTTGAATGTTGCATACCTCACTAAGAAAATGGTGTGATTTAAGGGAAGGTAAGCCTTTACAACACTTCAATGTGTTGTGCCTTTTCTCTCTTTTCCCGCCTCTGCATTTGTCATGGTGATGACTTCTGCATTTAGAATCTCCTGCATTTGATTTTCCTTTTGATTGGGAAATTCACGGCTTATGGAACCATTAGGCTTTATAATTGTGCCTTTTTCTACCCTATCGACAAAATTCCACCCTCTTAGACTGAGCCTTGGTAACCTTTTATCTTTATTTTTCTTTATTGGCAAAAGGTCCATTTGTCAAACCATCAGTTACTCAAACTTTTGCCTTATCGGCAAAAGTTACTCCTAGCGAACCATTGACTTTGGTTGACTTCTCCTATTTTTTTCCTTATTAGAAAATGTGGCATTTTGCAAACCTCATCTTTCCTTTGCATCCTTTGTGTTATCAAAAAAATTGCATGTGCACAAACTTCTAAAAATTCAAACCTTTATGCCTTGTCGGCAAAACTTTATTTTGCCAAACCATTTCACTTCACTCTTGATTATGTCAACAAAAAGAGTTGTCAATGAACTCTTAGAAACTAGAACTATTTCATTAGTTTAGTCTCTCACCAATTTCCTGACAAAGGGAAACTTTCCTTCCATGCCTTAGCCAAGTTTGGAGCCTTCTTTCTTGCTTATCGACAAAATGACCAAATTCTGAACCAGACCATCTCTATCGGTAAAAGTTTATTTTGCCAAACCACTTCACTTCGCTGATGTCTTCATCCTTTTCTTAATCAGTGATTTCCTTTATTTTAGAACTCATCCACCCTTCTTCATTATGTTGACAAAGTCACTGATCGACGAACTCTTGTTTTGTTGAACCATCACTTTGTCGATAAGGCAAACACTTGCTCCTTTTTTACTTAGCTGAATTTTGATCTCAACCTGCCCCACTTGCCATATTTGTGAATCACTGAATCAATGAACCTGGGGAAAAGTGAACTTGGAGAAAAGTTTGCAAAATATGAAACTTGTCGATAAAGGGAAAAGAGCCGCTCTTGACTTAGCCATTTTTTATGAAACTCGCCTTCCTCTAGCTTTATCGACAAATCACCGAATTAGTGAACCTGTGAAAAGATGAACTGTTCACCAAGTTCATAAAAGATAAAGATTACTGACCAAAGGGAGAAAACCCTCTTTCATTCCTTAGCCATTTTTATGATTTTTTTGCAAGTTTAGAAGCCTAAACTTTTGTCGATAAAGGCCAAAAGGGTCCCAAAAACTAACGCATTGGCTTAAAATTTTCTGGGTTTTTCAAGGTTTTCTACAAGGATTCTCCACAAGGAACTTAGGGATTTTTTAAAGGGAATTCACTAGATTTTGAATGGTTTTAGGTTTTACCTCCTTCTATTTAGGATTTTCTCTGATTGGATCTTTCTGATAGGAGGGATTTTGGAATATTTTGGGCTTGACAAAATATGAAAACATTTTGGCAACTATGCAAGGTTGTTTTCCTACTAAACATAGGGTTCCAGCTGCCTTATACAATCCATTGGGCATAGGGTCAAAAGAAAGTAGCCTCATGACCAAAGCAACTGAAAATGCCTCCCAAAAAACAAGAACAAAACAAACAAGGCAAGATAATCTCCTAATGAGAAAGCTATTTGTGCAAAAGCACTTATTGAGGAGGACTTAAAATAGAAATAAAACTAACCTAAACCTAAACTAACCAACTAAAAATGACATTAAACAAAGCCATTAACTAGTTTTAAAAAATAACTAACCCTTAATAATTTACAATGCTTCACATGCATATGGGCATTTAACATAAGGTTGGGAAGGGATGGGCATACAATAAAATGACAAAACACTCCCCTAAGAATGGTAACAAACTCACTTACCCACCTAAACTAATTGAAAATGTAGCTTCCTAGAAGTGGATAAATGGGTTGATCCCACTTATTTGGATGCTGAACTTCATGTTTAGGAGTGAGCATTACAAGTGGTGACTCTTCATGACATGTCTCGAGCGGGGCTAGATGTCTAATAGGACATCTCTTTGAAATGACATATAAATTAATAGAGTTGATCTCATGGCCCTGGTCTGATTCTTCATCATTCTATTGCTGGTCTAAATATTTTGGCTCTTGTGATTCAACTGGTCTAAATAAAGGAACTGATATCCCTGTTGGATAACTAAGAACAATCTTTAATTTGTTCTTGCCAATGTTCAATCTCTATATCGCTATCTTCTGTAAAAGATGGGAGCTCCACAAATTGGTTTGCCTCAACAACCTCTACACTTTTCAGCATGGCATGTTTTCTCTTCTTTATGATCTGGAACCTCACTATCATGCTCGACCTTATGTGCCAAGGACAATTTTCCATCATTTTCATTGCTCCCATGTTGCTAGTTTGTTGCTTCAAATGCATCCTCCATGCCTTCTTCATTTTCAATATAACTAGGTTGTTCATGCAACATGGCAGTATCATCCACTTACCATTTCAAAAACACACATTCAGCCTGCATTTACCTTTGTCCCACCATAGCCTACTGACTAGGTCCAATCTGTTACCTTTGAACTACTGATAGATTCTGGACCATCAAAACTTGGTTAAATTCTTCATTTAGGCCTATGCTTTGGACATGGGACTGGCTGCATGGATGGCGCCACTCATAGCCTTGTGTTAGGATGTTTTGAATTGGAACAAGTATGCCTGATGTACTTGTAGCCACTAAGTTTTGGAAATTTAGGGGCCTAACATAGCTCAGTTGATTTTTTCTTTGATTGTTCCCCTGACAAAGTTGACTGCTAGGCTGATAGGGCTGATTGGGATCATGGTATGGCACATCAACTATAGAAATTGGTGCCATAATTGGATGCATGACTGGGGCCTCTGGAAATAATGGCATTGGAGGTCTGGGAGTAATCATTCCAGCTAGAATCAAATAATTTTATGCCCTAATAGCTACCTCATAGGCATCAGGTAACACATCCCCTCCTAGAGATTGTATCATGACAACGATATCACTGTTTAGGGATCTCAAATAATACAAGAAGACAACATTAGGGGAAGGCCTCACTAATGGTGGAATTCTATACCAAGTCTGCTGAAATCTGAAATTAAAATCCACCATGAATTCATAAGGAGCCCTTCGAAATAGTGGCCAGCTGTTCTATCAGGGATAAATGATTACTATTATCTTCAAAATGCTGACAGAGCCTATCTCCTAACTCATCTCAGTCATGAATTGAACTTGTAGGTAACCCCTATACCACTACAGAGTTTTTCCTTTCAAGGAAGAAGCAAGGAGCCTTACCGTGACATTGTCTTGGGTAACATTGTGAATGGGGCATACATTGACAATGTCTTGGATGTGCTCAGCGGGTGTGGTGGAGTTTTCACTAGTGAAAAAGGGGATAGCCCTTAGAGCTGGAACTAGGATGTCATCATATTGTGTAAGGTTGAGAGGGCTTCCACCATTAAAGGCCACAAAGGGCCTATTTCTTGGCAAGGCCATGACAGTGGTGTGAACATTATGATGGGTGTATGGAAGCCTATTCTTGAAGGAGGGAAAAGGCCATGACTTCCATAATAGCTTGACATACTAGAATATTGAAAAGTAGAGATGCATCAAAATATTCTTTAAAAAAAGGGTAACAAGTCTACTCTTGGAGACTGGAATCATACTAGAAGAGAGTCGCCAGGTGATTTAGGATGCTTCTAAAGGCTAGAAAAGACCAAAAGTATCATTGAGATTCAATCTTTGATGAATCCTTAAGCACTTAGGCTGCTTCACTAGTAGATTTGTCTAGTAGAGTCACCATATTGTTGATGAAGACTGCCCCAAATGGCAAGATATATTGAAGAACACACCAAATCCTTCAATGTATGATAAGGTTCATCAAACTTGTCCCACTGGTTCAAACACTTCAATGACACAATGGGACTGATCTCAAGGTTTGGGACCTTGCAAATGAGATCAGACTTGCAGAGAAGGCTGGTTCCTCTTTCTGAGCTTAAGGCTCAGAGAAGTAAACAAAAATCTAGTGGTAATACTTTTAGGGGAAAAGGGTAAGAAGGATTGTTGATTTAAAAGATGTGATGAACCAGATTAAGATGTTTAGTTGTAACTGACTCAACATGGTGATAACCTCAAAACTAAAAAGAACTCACACAAACTTATGTTCATTCTAATAGAGGCTAGGATAGAAAATGGAGGTATGAAAGGGACCATTTTACCCACAATACATAGCTCACATTAATAAAAAAGTAGACACAGTACAAGAATGATGATAGAGAAAAAATATCAATTTGTATTGATTATAGAGGGCAAATAGTCATTACAAGAGAGATAATAATGTAGAGAAGTTAGACACAAAATAGTCAATTAAATTCATAGTTGAACTATCAACTAGAGACATGAGAGGCTCAACAAAAGAGCACAGTCCATCAAATCTAATTGGTTCTTATAGTTGCACTATAGAGGCCTAGTTACAAGAATTCTCCAACCTGTAATAGTCCAGAAGAACAACTAATAGAAATACATTGCTTTCTAATGTATTTATAACAATTTTGAGCACTCTGCAATAGTGGCATTGGAGCTGGTCAATTGACCCAAGACAAGCCTGTGTTTCATTTAATTTCTTGCCTAGAGCCCCACCAAATTTGGGACAAAACCCACGCCCCTGACAGGTCTATAACTTTGCAATAGAGGTTACCTGCATGCATGGGTGTTAGTCATTAAAGAATGAATGTTGGAAGTCCTATTTTTTTCTCACAAATCTTCCCTATAGCTTCACCTATACCCCAACATTGAAGAGTTCACTATTTCAACTACCCTTATTTGGTCTTGGGCTACAAAGCTTTGAATGCCACGTACCTCCCTAAGAAAATGGCATGATGTCAGGGAAGGTAAACCTTTACAACACTTCAACATGTTGTACCTTTTCTATCCTTTGGCACCTCTACATTTGTCATGGAGATGACTTTTGCATTCAAAATCTCCTATATTTGATTTCCCTTTTGATTGGCAAATTCATGGCTTATGGAACCATCGGGCTTTATAATTGTGCCTTTTCCAACCCTATCAGAAAAATGCCACCCTCAGACTAAGCCTTAGCACCCTTTTATCTTTATTTTTCTCTATCGATAAAAGTTTTATTTGCCGAACCATCAGTTACTCCAACATTTGTCATATCGGTAAAAGTTACTCCTGGCGAACCATCGACTTTGGCCAACTTCTCCTCTTTTTTGACTTATCAATAAATGTTACATTTTGCAAACCTCATCTTTCATTTGCATCCTTCACCTTATCATAAAAATTCCCTATCAGTGAACTTCTAAAAATTCAAACCTTTATGCCTTGTTGGCAAAACTTTATTTTGCTGAACCATTTCACTTTGATCTTAATTATGTCAGCAAAAAGAGTTGTTGGTAAACTCTCACAAACTAGAAATATTTCATTAGTTTAGTCTCCGACCAATTTTCCAACAAAGGGAAACTTTCCTTCCATGCCTTGGCCAATTTTGGAGCCTTCTTTCTTGCTTATCGGTAAAATGACCAAATTATGAACTAGACCGTCTCTATCGGCAAAAAATTATTTTGCATTACCACTTCACTTCGTTGATGCCTTCATCCTTTGCTTAATCAGTGATTTCCTTCATTTCAAAACTCAGCCATCCTTCTTTATTATGTCAGAAAAGTTGTTGATATGTGAACTTTTGTTTTGTTGAACCATCACTTTGTCGATAAGGAAAACATTTTCTCCTTCTTTACTTAGCCGAATTTTGATCTCAACCTGCCCCTTTTGCCTTATTGGTGAAACACCAAATTAGTGAACCTGGGGAAAATTGAACTTGGAGAATAGTTTGCAAATTATGAAACTTGTTGATAAAGGGAAAAGAGCTGCTCTTGACTTAGCCATTTTTGATGAAACTTGCCCTCCTGCAGCTTTATCGACAAATCGTCAAATCAACGAACTTGTGAAAATATGAACTATCCACCAAGTTCATGAAATATAAAGATTGCTAACCAAAGGGAGAAAACCCTCTTTCATGCCTTAGCCATTATTATGATTTTTCTACAAGTTTAGAAACATAAACTTCTACTGATAAAGGCCAAAAGGGTCCCAAAAACTAAGGCAATGGCTTAAAATTTTTTAGGTTTTTCTGGGTTTTTTGCAAGGATTCTCGATAGGGAATTTTGGGGATTTTTGCAAGGGAATTCACTAGATTTTGAAGGGTTTTAGGTTTTACCTCCTATTTAGGATTTTCTTTGATCGGATCTTTCTGATAGAAGGAGGGATTCTAGAATATTTTGGGCTAGGAAAAATATGACAACAATACTTATAAACTAGATTTTGTTGTCTTGTGGATCTTCTCAAACATAGAGTAAGAGATTTTTCGTCATGTTCTTCTATATGCTCAACTTCTTATGTAACAACAGAGTCTTCTTCATCTGAACTTTCACTTAAAGCTTCTTCTTGTTCTCCATCACATAATCCATCATTTTGTTCTTCCTGATGTGCATTTTCCTATTATAAATCAAAATGCACTATCCTCTTCCTTTCTTTTTCTTCTAGTTGTATAAGATCAAAAATAGCTCTATGTTCCTGATGAAGGGGGTAAATCATAAAACACACAATAACAGAAATTGCACACAGAAAATAGAATGATATTTTATTAATATGGGAAAATATTACATTACAGAAGCTCAAATACAATCAGAGGATGAATCCCCTATAGGCTGCAACACATTACAGCTCCCTCTCTCAAAACTTTGGAATCTTCAGCCTTCTCTAATTCCCAAATCAACTAGGGTTTCTAATTTCCTACCTTTCTTGACTCTACACCTTCCCCCTTAACTCTACTACCCTAAGGGTTCCCAAAAATGGTTATATATAGCCATTTTTGGTGATCACCAACTTAATTTCAAAATTTGCATCTCCTCCAAAAATAGGTCAACTTCGCGGGGCCATAACTTTCGATCCGACCATTGGATTTTCAATTATAATACGTTTTCGGAAAGCTCTCGAAAAGACGATGGATCATACCGATAGGTAGACTACTTGGGTTTCCCACTAGATTTTGGGCCCATCCGGAGCCTCTAAGTGCCTCAAATTTGACTTTGAATATTTCAATAGTATTTTTGGAATTTGAAATTTTAATATCTCACAAATGACAAATGATATTGAAGTGATTTCTTCACCATTAGCTTCAATTCACCATTCTAGAGGTCTATGTAAGATTTTGTATCCAACCGTGCACAAATGCAAACTTACCAAAAAAATAGTAACCCTGCCAAATTTAGCCCTTATTGAAAAGAAACAACATTTTTTTTTTGGTTGATGCAAGATTGCTCTTGCATCAGACACCCGGGGTAATTTGAAAAGTGACGCTGTCACTTCTCATGTGTTAGAGGGAAACCAAAATGATTAACCTCAGTCTCAGATAACCGTGATGAATCTTCAACGAGCCTTCCTTTCCATTTCACCAAGTATTTTGTATACTGCATGTTTCTTGTACTTTTACCCACACGGCTATCTAGAATGCCCTCTATCTCCTCCTTCTCTGAAGTAGATGCTGGAATGTCCCACTGTGTTCCTTTATCAAGTCCATCATCGTGATACTCTGTCAGATCTGAAATATTGAACACTGATAAAATATTGATGTTATCATGCAACTCTATCTCAAATGCATTTCCTGAATCATGCTTCTTCAGGATTCTACATGGTCCAAATTTCCTCATCTTCAGCTTATTATATGTACCAACTAGAAATCTTTCTTTTCTCAAGTGAACCATGACTTCATCACCCTCCTAAAACTCCTTATGCCTCCTCTTCTGATCTGCCTTAGTCTTGTACTGAGAATTCATCTTATGGATATGCTTTCTTACCTCTTCATGCAAATTCTTCATGTGCTCAGCAAAATTTTTAGCTTCGGCACTACTCTTCTCCCCCTTATCCATCCTCCTCAATTCGGAAGTAGTTCTTGGGCTACTCCCATACACAACCTGGAATGGAGATTTACCTGTGCTCCTATTGACAGAATTGTTGTAAGCAAATTCTACCTGTGGTAAAATCAAATCCCATCCCTTGGGCTTAACTCCTACTAAGCATCGTAGCAGGTTACCCAAACTCTTATTCACCACTTCTGTCTGTCCATCAGTCTATGGATGGTGCGTAGAACTGAAATTCAAATCTGTCTTCAACTTCTTCCACAATGTCCTCCAGAAATAACCAACAAACTTGGTATCTCGATTTGAAACTATGCTCTTAGGCAGACCATGTAGTCTCACCACCTCGCTAAAAAATAACTCTGCAATATGAATAGCATCATTAGTCTTCTTGCAAGGAATAAAATGGGCCATCTTTGAGAATCTATCCACCACCACAAAAATGGAATCATGCCCTCTCTAGGTCCTTGGTAAGCCAAGAACAAAATCCATACTAATATCATCC
Source organism: Cunninghamia lanceolata (assembly GCA_027924645.1). Lineage (NCBI taxonomy): Eukaryota > Viridiplantae > Streptophyta > Pinopsida > Cupressales > Cupressaceae > Cunninghamia > Cunninghamia lanceolata. The sequence continues at coordinate 11,311,677 of BSBN01001466.1, read as the reverse complement.
CATGGCTTCTCTGGTACAGGTAATGGCTGATATAGCCCTGTATTCTGACTTGTTCCTTTTGCCATCTAACACACTCTGCAACTCTGCACAAATTTCCTCACATCTTGTTGCAATTGTGGCCAGTAATAATGTTCACCAACAATAGCAATGGTCTCATCTCGACCAAAGTGTCCAGCTAATCCTCCACTATGCTTCTCCTTAATCAGGCTCTCTCTCATGGAACTCCTTGGAATGCACAACTGGCTTCCTCTAAACAACATGCCATCTTGGATTATGTAATCCAACCATTTTATCCTATCCAAAGTTACAGGTTCCAAACAAACTTTCCAAGCCTCTGCAAAATCTAGATATTTAGGATACAAACTTTTGAGTTCATCAAACCCAACAACCTCTATCTTCATTACTGTCAACAAATTTTGCCTTCTGCTCAAGGCATCTACAACCCTGTTGGACTTCCCACTCCTGTGCTTCAAAACAAAAGTATAACTCTGTAAAAACTCATTTTAAGTGCCTTTGATTTAACTTTCCTTGACTATTAAGATACTGCAAAGCCTGATGATCAGTATATAAAACAAACTCTTTTGGCAACAAATAATGTCTCTATTTCTTCAAAGCCTGGACTATTGCATAAAACTCTTGATCATAAACAAAATACTTTTTCTTTGCATCATTAAGCTTCTCACTAAAATAGGCAATGGGCTTACCTTCTTGACTTAGAGCAGCTCCTATACCACTACCACTAGCATCACAATCTACCTGAAATACCTTATTGAAATCTGGAAGTGCTAACACAGGTTGTTCTATGACTTTCCGCTTCAATGTATCAAAGCTCTTGTCTGTTCCTTTAGTCCATCTAAACTCTTTTCTATCCCCTCATTGTCTCAGTTAGGGGTGCACAAATGCTACTGAAATTCTTGATAAACTTTCTGTAAAAACTTGCCAAACCATGAAAAGATCTTACCTCGAAAGCACTCCTTGGCGTAGGCCATTCAATGATAGCCTTCACCTTCTCTGGGTCCATCTTAAGACCTTCCTCTAAGACAACAAATCCCAGGTATACCAACTCCTTTGCAAAACTACATTTCTTTAGATTGATCAACAATTTCTCCTCCCTTAGCTTCTCTAAAACTCTTCTGATATGCATCAAATGCTCATCCCAAGTCTCACTAAAAATCAAAATGTCATCTAAATAAACAATAACAAAAATTCCAAAAAATTCCTTCAGTACCTCGTTCATGAGCCACATGAATGTGCTCGATGCATTGGTTAGCCCAAATGGCATGACTAACCACTCATACAAACCCTCCTTTTTCTTGAAGACTATCTTCCATTCTTCTCCTTCTCTGATTCGAATCTGGTGGTACCCACTCTTTAGATCAATCTTCGTGAAGTACTTGGCTCCACTCAAACAATCCATTATGTCATCCATTCTTAGCAATGGAAATCTGTACTTGATTGTGATCTTGTTGATGGCTCAAGAATCTGTACACATCCTCCACTCTCCATCTTTCTTTGGTGCTAGTACTGCAAGTACCGCACATGGACTTAGGCTCTCCCTTATCAGTCCCTTCCTTAATAGATTGTGAACTTGTCTATTCAACTCTTCATTCTCTGTTGGAGTCATTCTGTGGGCTGCCTTATTTGGTTAACTAGCTCCTGGTATCAAATCCATTTGATGACTTATCTTCCTCACTGGTGGTAAACCTTCTGGTACATTATTAGAGACAATATCTTGAAATTCTTCCAACATTTCTGAGACTTCTGCTGGTACGTCTTCATATTTCTCTTGACTAATCTTAGGACTCAATGCAAAGCAATGACGCTCATGCTTCATACCCTCCAAAAACTTTCTACCATCTACCAAGCAAATTCTGGCAGTACTACATAGCTTTTCTTCCACCTCGTTCAAGGGCTTCAACTTATGACGGACTCCATCCTTTGTTAGGGAGTATATGTTTGCATGACCATCATGGACAGCGCTCCTATCATACTGCCACGGCCTCCCCAATAACATATGACATGCATCCATCGGTATGATGTCACACAACACCTCATCATGGTAGTCACCAATCTTGAACTTCACTAAACACTGTTCATTGACCAAAGCTCTATGGTCCTTCTGCAACCATGCAATCTGGTATGGATGTGGATGCTTTCTTCTTGTCAACTTCAACTTGTCAACCATCTCCCCTGAAACAAGATTATCAGTGCTTCCACTGTCAATAATAATGTCACAACACTTGCCTTCACATTTGCACCTTGTGTGGAATGAACTCATCCTCTGATTGGGTTCTTTCTCCTCATTCAACAAAGTTCTTCTGACAACTAGGGTTTCTCCCCTTTTTGCATCTTCGGAGTGCTCAGACTGTGCATCTTCATCCACATGTGCAACTCGTGCATTACCTTCAGGTCTTCTATTCATCCTTCGTTGATGTTGTAGACACTCATATGCTTGATGCCCTTCTTTTCCACATTGGAAACATGTTCCTCTGAAACCTTCTCTTCCAGGTCCTTGCCCAGGCCTACCTCTTCCTCTTCCTCTTTGCTCACCATTATTCTGGTCACGAGGGCGGTAGGTATTATCTCCTCTCTAATTTCGACTGGTTCCAGCTTCTTCACCTTTCTTTGGATCTTCATTTCAGCCTCCATAGGGTCTTCTGCCAGTCCTTCCACCTTGACCTCTTCCCCTTTGCTTTCTTTCAAATCTCTTATTCAGCTTCTCTTCCACCTTCATGGAAAACTAGTACGCATCTTCTATGGTGGTCATTTTGACCAGGCTCAACTCTTCTTGAATACTTGGCCTCAACCCATTAATGTAACGGGCCACCTTCTCCTTGTTGGCCTCTCCATGGCCTGTCTTGATAGTGATCTTATAAAAATCTTCTGTATACTCCTTAACAGACTTGTTGCCTTGCTTCAATCCTTGCAACTTCTTCATCAACTCCATCTCATAGTCCACAGGAATGAACTGCTTATTCAATTTCTCCACCATCCGATCCCATCTGGTAATCTTTGGTTTTCCTCTTCTATTTCTCTCTAACTGGACCTCCTTCCACCAAATACTAGCATGGGCCTTCAACTTTGTCTTTGCAAACTTGACCCGTTCAGGGTCTTCCACATCTTCATACTCAAAATACTCCTCCATATCATTGATCTAATCAATAAGTTGTTCTGGATTCAAATCTCCAGAATAGGTAGAAACTTCGATTCTGGGCCTCTTTCTGATCTTTGAAATGGGCCTCAACAACCTAACTTCTGTAGGATCTCCCGCAGCTTCTTGTTCTTCCTCAGATAGCTCTTCTTTAGCTTCATCTTCACTTTCCTCTCTCCTTCTCAGCTTGAACCCTCTTCGCAGCTCCTCTTGCAATACATCGATTTGTCTTTGCAGGGCTCTAAAACCCTCTTCCGTCAAAGCATTCCTCCCATCACGGTTTCTTCGTGGAGGCATCTTGATCTATACAGCAAACCCACAACCTTAGGTCCTGGTACAAACTGCCTCACAATTGGTGATCTGTCTACACACTCAGGAACGCTTGCTCTAATAACACTTGATGAAGGGGGTAAATCATAAAACACACAATAACAGAAATTGCACACAGAAAATGGAATGATATTTTTTTAATATGGGAAAAACATTACATTACAGAAGCTCAAATACAATCAGAGGATGAATCCCCTACAGGCTGCAACACATTACAGCTCCCTCTCTCAAAACTCTGGAATCTTCATCCTTCTCTAATTCCCAAATCAACTAGGGTTTCTAATTTCCCGCCTTTCTTAACTCTACACCTTCCCCCTTAACTCTACTAACCTAAGGGTTCCCAAAAATGGTTATATATAGCCCTTTTTGGCGATCACCAGCTTAATTTTGAAATTTGCATCTCCCTCCAAAAATAGGTCAACTTTGCGGGGCCATAACTTTCGATCCGACTATTGGATTTTCAATTATAATACCTTTTCGGAAAGCTCTCGAAAAGACGATGGAGTACTAATAGGTAGACTACTTGGGTTTCCCACCAGATTTCGGGCCCATCCGGAGCCTCTAAGTGCCTCAAATTTGACTTTGAATATTTCAATAGGATTTTTGGAATTTGAAATTTTAATATCTCACAAATGACAAATGATATTGAAGTGATTTCTTCACCATTAGCTTCAATTCACCATTCTAGAGGTCTGTGTAAGATTTTGTATCCAACCGTGCACAAATGCAAACTTACCAAAAAAAATAGTAACCCTGCCAAATTTAGCCCTTATTGAAAAGAAACAACATTTTTTTTTGGTTGATGCAAGATTGCTCTTACACCCTAGATGCTCTTGCATCAGTTCCCTAAAAATCACATCTCTAAAAAAGATAACTTTTTTGGTTAGAGGATCCCAAAGCTTATAACCTTTTACATTCTCACCATATCCAATAAAGATACATTTCTATGCTTTTGAATCCAAATTAGAGAACTTTTCTTTAGGAACATGAACAAGAACTTCATAGCCAAAAACCCTTAAAAGTAAAACATAAGGTTTCTTACTTGTCCACACTTCATAAGTGTTATGTTGAAAAAGATGACTTAGCTTAAAACCCTAAACTAGGTCAAACCCTTTTCTACAAGGACATTGGATCACAAATAAAGGAGAATCAATACTCAACTATAGTACTCAAAGGAGAGTTGAGAGGTCTCTTGATTGGTACCTTTATTGCAAAGGAGAGATATCTTATGACTAATTATCAAATCTAGGGTTTCTAGGGTTAAAATAGAGAAAGCAAGAGTTACAAACTTGAAACCGTCAAAAACCCAGAAAGTTGTGGCAAGAAGGGGCTTAATAGAGCTATGAGAACCTAATTCCAGAAGGTTTTAGCCACCCAAATAGGTGGTTCAAGGGTGCTAGGTGCCCTAGTCCTTGACTAGATGTTTCTATTTGATTACGGTCGTATTTGAGTCTTTTGCCTTCTTACAATTTGTCTTTGTCATAAAGCTTTGATCACGACCTACACACACAAAAAAAGGAAGAATGTTGGTGTTATTTAGGGGCTTGCCTAACTCAAACCCTGTAAATGGTGTTTCCACCTCCACAATAGCAATGATAAGAGATTAAAGAGTGCATGTTGTAGGAGGACAGACGTAAATCTAAAGTAGAATGGAATGTTGCAATAAATCGTGAAGGAAAGGGGTCACCATGAGCATGGAAACCCTATCTTGCTTTATGTAGCATCACAACTTGACTCAAGAGGTTGGTGTAGCCCAAAGAAGTAGAGAGATCTTAACAAGACCTGCAAGAAATTAGTACAACAACAATAATCCACCATAGAGAGATTTAGAGAAGAATAGAGAGCATGAGAGAGAGAGTGCTAGAGTGCTTAGATCTTCAAATGAATAAACTAACTTCCTTATATATGCATTCCCATTGATTATCAAGGATATAAACTAAATGAGGCTGACATGAATAAACATTAGAGATGTCATAAGCTAACATTACCTTAATTTAGCCCCAAGCTAAAGGAGGGCCCAAGGCACTGGGTGCCCTTGTCCTTTAGCCCCCATAAACTTCGAGATGAGCTCAATTAAGTATGCTTAGTCCCATTCTAAAGTCATCTTTTAGGTTTTATGCATCGGGATTAATATTTAATTATTTTAGGTCCACCCAGGTGCTAAACTAGGTGTAAAATGGCAAGGGTAAACATTTTACTCCATAACATTTAGCCCCCACTTTAGTCTGGGTATGATCTTATTCTCATACTCACACTAAAGTATGAAGAGGACAAATTTCAATCACAACAAACATAGAAGTCATAGAATGTCTCCAAGTTGGGAGTTGCCTAAGCCCCCAAGCTTAGGATTCTATGAATCTAGAAGAATTGCATACACATAATACACAAGGCATAATTTCTACATACATGAAGCACATAAAAAACATAAGGCATACACTTGAGTGATCACAATGTATACATGCAATAAACAAAGCATAGATGCCATACACAAAGTATACATGTAATACATAAAGTATACATGCCATACACAAAGTATACTCACCACACACAAAGTATACACGCCATACAAAAACTATATATAGAATACACATGAAACACAAATGGAATACATGAAAAGCACTCAAGATGCATACATAAGGAATACATATAGAATACATGTGAACCACACATGAGGCATGAAGAATATATAGAGGATAAGAATATGTGAGGAGAACACATGCATTATACAAAAACCACAAGGAGAACATAATAGAAGACCCTGAGTCAACATGATAAAAGAGACCTTAATCTAAAAGGTTGTCTCAATTGCCATGCATCATTCCTTAAGGTGCAATAAGAAGAATGCTAAGAAGGGGTTAGTTAGAAATGAGAAATAATAAGAGGATACAACACATCATACAAATAATCCACACCAATAATGCATCTCCAAGTCCACAGGAAGAGGAGAGGTAATATGACTAGTTTTGTTGATTTTAGAAGTGTGATTATATTTTGAAGAAGTAGAAGAGTCATACTTTTGATCATGACGAGGAGGGTCAATCTTTGTTTCAACAAACCCATGGGGGTTAAAATCTAAAGGGAACTCATCATTACTAAGACATGCACAAGAAGAAGAAGGTCCATTAGATTGAATCTTTTTAGATTGAGATGATATATCACAAATGGCCACCATTTCTATAGAAGAAAGCGGATAATCATCAATATCAAAAGTTCCATCATCATTACTTTTGAGTTTGAGTTTTTTAGGAATAGGAGATTGTGTTGAAGAAATTTCATTTACCTTCGAGGTTATTGGGTGTGTTGGTGAGATTTTATATTCACCCTTAAAGGTGGGTGTAAAATCTAATGAGCCCCAGCCATCACCTAAGAACACGTTCAAAGGACCAACACTATCCTGACCATCACTATTGTTAGCAATGTAGGGTAGTGGTTCAACTTTTGTTAAAGAAGGGATCAAATTATTTAGATGAATTTGATGTCTCACTTCTATTTGCAAGAAACTTTCTGGAATTAGATCAGCTTCAATTGTTTGGAGCTTATTGTCATAAACAAACTTGATTGATCAATGAAGGGTAGATAGGATTTCCCCCATGGCATGAATCGAGGGTCTACCAAGAAGAAAATTGTATGAAAGGGGACCAAGCATGACATGGATAAGGATAGGAAATGTCATAAGTCTAGCCTTAACATTTAAGGTGATAGTACCTAATGATTGTCTACCAACATTATCAAAGCCATGAATGTTGAGTTTATCTAGTTTGATGAGAGATGTATCTATGCCAATCTTAGGCAACAAGTCCATGCCACAAATATTAAGAGCTTACCCATTATCAATCATAGTATGATGCATTTTCATTCTATTATTAATGACAAATATCATGAGAGGATCATATTGGTTTTGCACTTCTATGGGAGGTAATTTATGTTGTTGAAATAAGATATCCAATGTTGTCGCACGCATATAACTAAACAAAGATGCTACATCATTTGGTCTAGCATATGGTGGAACAATTACCTTTTGTAGAGCCTCTTGGAGAATTCAGTGGTATATAGGCAATGTTTGTATTAATTCCCATAGAGAGATCTTAGCTAGAGTAATGCGGAGCTACTTGACAAGATCATATTATCCACCAACATGTTGAGAAAGATGAGAAAGTGGGGGCATAAAAGGTTGAGAAGGTGGAAGAGAAGTGGGCACATGAGGTGCTTGCTTACTTTGCATGTTATTACAGGTGTTGTATGTGTGAGCAACCACATGATAATGAGCTTGTTGTGACACATTTTTGTTATGTATGAAAAAGGAGAATGATGACAACTAGAACACAAACTAGATCAAACCCTTTTCCATATAACATTCAAGGACAAGACCAAGCCAAATCACTACCAAATGAAGGTGGACTTAGTTGTAGATCTTGTACTTAGGTATGCTATAGGTAGATCAGATTTAATTCAGCATTTTTATCAAACAATAGGTTAATAATTCTTGAAACCCTAGTTCTACAATAATTGTACAAGAATGGTTAGGAAGATGATTGGAACCTACCTCACAAAAGTAGAGGTGTCGAAGGACCAATTTAGGACCACCCAAGTCCCGACAAAAGGAATCTACCAGAGGTCTAAACTAGAAAGTTGATCTAACTAATGTCTTGATGCTAGATCTAAACCCTGAAAAGGCAGAAGGACATGGGTGGTACCACCTAAGTCCTTGATGATGAAATATTCTAAAATAGTCTTCAAATCTTGAAACCTTGATCTGTACTCTATCTTCCTGTAGCTTTGTATTTTCACGATCTCTCTCTTATAACCTCCACACAAGAAGATAAGAGGGGGTTTAGGGGTTATGGTGTTTAGGGACTTGCCTCAGTCAAATCTTGGTATAACATTCAAGATTCCCAACATTGTTGATTGATAAAGAGTGCATGCACTTGTAGGGAAGAGGCTAAACATAATAATGATATGATGAATCAAATGATGATAAACAACAATGATATCACCTATGTGATGAAAGCCTTAAGAGGATGAAGATCCTTCAACTCCTAAGGAGAGATAGATTATCACTTCAAAACCTGCAATAAAACACAATAACAACACACAAATCTAATCTAGAATCACAATGAATGCTCTTGCTTGCTTTCCTTCAAGATCTCAAGTTATGCTCTTTTCCATCTAGTTACAAATGAATCCAAAAAAACAATTATATATGCTTTCCCGCTCATAATTGTCAAATTAAACCAAAAGAGCTGACAAGGAGGAATCTTGAGAAATGTGTTAAGCTGACATAACCTTATACTAGACCCAACCTAAAAGGGGGGAGTGGTACCGCCCATGTTCATAAACCCTTTTTAGGTCCAAGATAAGGTAAAGCATGGGGCCCATACTCCAATTTCACTTGGGTGTTGGGCAATTTTGCATCGAGATAAACATTTTGAATGTATAATGTAACAAATGGGACCTAGGATCTAAACAAGGAGGTAGAAAGACAAGTGGACACTTTTTTACTCCATAACATTTAGCCCCCACTTTAATGTTTGTATGATCTTATAGTCAATACATGCATTAAAGTATGATCTAAATACATCAAGAACATCAAACACTAGAGTGAAGACACACCCTAAGTTTCGAAGACCATTTCAAGCCCCCAAGATTGAAAACATAAGAAACCACATGATAAACATGTAAAACATAAAGAAGACAATAAAGATGCACACAATACATGGAGAAGACATGAAAATAGTCACAAAATACACAAGGTATACATGGAGAGAATACATGATTAAACAATTATGCTATCCTAACTAGGCGATGGGGGGAGCTCATTTCTACATGCCACCATCAAAGCACACAAAACACATAGCGTGGGGGAAGCTCATCACTATGCACTTCCACAAAACACGTAAGACACATGGCATGGGGAAACTCATCACTACATGCCTCCACAAAACATGCAAAACACATGAAATACACATGGAATACACGAGTACCATAAAGTGTGTCATCGATCCACTATATGTATTATACAAAACAAACACGGGCCATGGGGATGAGCTCATCACTACACTCTACCATCTAAAACACGTCAAACACACCTGATAGTTGAGCTACACTACCACAACCACCAAAAACATGCTTAAGGGTGAATAACTCATGATCCAACCCCACCTCCATATAAAACTTTTTCAAAAGGATGTGAAATCTACTCAAGGGTATACATCATCTCATCTTCCACATAAGGGATTTCAAAATCATGCAACCCCATCTGTGTCATGGAGATGCCTTATGGTAAAAAAGAAAGCATGTGCACAAAGTATATGACCCCACCTACATCACGGAGATGCCTTATGGTGAAAAGGAAGTATATGCAAACACACAAAATAAAGTATACAATCCCACCTGCATCACGGAGATGTCTTATGGTGAAAACAAAGTATATGCAACACAGTTTATCACAATGTTTAAGACATCCAAGTATTTACCACAATATATGTCCCAACCTTAAATTGGTTTCTCCCACTTTCTGGTAGCAATCACATTTAAGGTAAGGTTGAAAACATGCAAGGGAACAAAAGATTTTACAAATCCCATGCCCCAAAGTGACATGTTCTTACAATCATTGAATTGTTCCCAACAATCACAATAGAATCATATCAATATCATTTGCTAACAACCATTGATCAATAATAAGCTTTGGTTAGAAAATCTATTCTATGATAACAACCAAATCATTTTATGAAACATATCATTCACCAAACCAAGGCTATACTTATGGGTTCAGAACTAAGTATAGTCATGAGGTTATGCTTCAGGTACCTCAGAATCGAGTGTAGCTACAAGGTGAGACAAAAGCAATTCAAAGTGCATAGAAGCAAATTTAGAGTATTGCAAAGGTTTGTTACAACAATTTCACAATACGATACATTATCACATCACAATACAAGGTGAGTCTACTAGTCAAATGTTAATAAAAATTACCCCCATCTTCATCTATGGTCTGGATCCATTTTTTATTTCTTGTTTAGGGATGCATGGTCCTTATCAAAAATGTATATTTGTTGTCATCATCCTCCGACTAGTACAACCACAAGTACAACAAAAGAATGAAATCATGAAAAAAATGAGAGAGGAGACAAAAGTGACTTAGGGTCACAATGTGGGAAGATGCTCCCAAGACATCCTTCCTTCACAACGTTATTCCCCCAAGGCATCACACACAATAATTGCAACAAGAGAAGTGGAAGAATAGAAAAATAAATAGAAGGAATGTCACAACGGAGGCGGTCTCCTTGTATCCTTGACCTTACAAGAGTATCAAGGGTCATCCAAGGAGACCTAAATAAACATTTAACACTACACGAGGGAACACAACACATCAAAATATATACCTTAGAGGAGGAGGCCACCCTATCAAGTGTGGGTCAATGAGGGAGAAATACTTACCTGATTCATATGGGATATTTTGTGGTAGACAATCTATGTCTATCATCTTAGGATATATCAGATTTACTATTCGACTTGTTGATATTGTGTTAACATTGAGAGTAGGATGATTGTAAGCTATGGTGGACTTCAAAGGATGGTATCCAATACCAGTCGAAGAGCTATGCATAATTGCTTCTAAGGGTACTTTGATTCCTTGTTATTTTATGCCACAACCATTACCTATATAGTTACAATTTTTTGTAAAGGATTTGAAATCCATGACCATAGAGAGACTTCATCTCATTAGAAGAAGGTAGGGCCTCATAAGTCTCATATTCTATAGTGTAAGTAAGAGTATTATCTTTGTTTTCTACTAAACAAACCTTAGTTTTCTTAGGTATTTCCAAAGATTTCTTGGATGAGATTGAGGAAACTTTTGGTGTTTTAGGATTACGGTTAATAAGTTTATATTCTCCCATAAAGGAAGGAGTAAAATCTAATGAACCCCAATTGTCACCAAGAAGTACATTTGATGGTTATTTGTGTAACAACACTTTCCATAATGCCCAAAAGTTAACATAAACATTAATCATAATCAATAGATTAGTTAATCATCTGATTGTGTAAATCAATTCTTAACCAAAAGAATTGTTATCTTTTCACCAATTAAGCATGTTATTCGAATCAAAAAATATAAAAAGGCTTACAATATTATAATAATCATTTACAAATCTTTAGTGAATATCCAATCACATTTCATGAACAGGTTATGCCCACGGCATCATAAAATAATTTATACATAGCATGATTATACATCACAAATGACATCAAGTCATGAAGCAGATAACATTGTATCTAGAATAATTGACATCCATCTTCATAAGCCTCAGCTTGTCTAATGCCCGGGAAGGAGAGAATCATCTAGGTGCTTTTCCACCAACCATAGATCGGTGGTCCCCCACACACCTTCCTACCTGGAAGTGGCCTGACCCTTCATGGAAATGATAGATATTAGGAACTGATAGGTTAGCCATCTGTGTATCTAGTTTTGTGTCCTTCATAATGTCCCACAGTCATACAACTATAAATTCCCTCTAACTATACATGATGCTACTGGAGACCATTATGCCATCTGGAGCACTATGGACTGACAATGCATGCATGGACGGATGCATTACTTTGGTCAAAGTTTTGTATACATAGACGTTACATCCTAAACGTTGTCATTTGTCCACCACCCTAACTCAACTTATAAGTTATCATATCCTACAATAAGTTAAGTTTGACCTCTCACTCTAGGTCTAATGTAAGTGGGATCTATTTGATTTATAGTCCATACCCAGACAATTGACTCTCGTCTTGAGTTTTTTTCAATCAAAAGGGTTACTTTCATGACGTGGATCTTATGACTTCTTGTCACCTTATTCCACTTTTTCTTAATCAAGGATCTAACCATATTCACCATCTTAGGTTTTCCCATGGTTCACAATTTCAATTGAATCTTTCATATAGGATATCATTATGTTTTTCTTGCTAATCTAGCCATACTTGTCTTAGCAAAGTACAATGTTTCCTTAATGATTAATGGCACTAATTAACCTTAGGAGCCTTGGGTGGTAAACATTATACCCATTATCATCTTCCTCATCAAGTTACATGAAAGTTAATTTAACGTATACTTGAGTGCTATAAGCACAATTTGAATTAAGGTCATATAAGCTAATTACTATAGTCAAAGTGGCTGTATTAACTTTAAATACGCCATAACCATTAATGAATGCTAGACATCACTGTTTGGCACTATTTAGGCCATGAGAACCTCTATTCAACTCCATACATGAGTCTTGATATTGTTAATAACTAAGTCATATTGCTACACATCGTATATGTGCTATAGTTTAAACATGGGCTCGACTAGGATGACCTCGAACCACAGTTGTAGAATGGGTTTCCATTGTATAAAGCTTGGCCTTTGTGGCCTAGAGCTACAAACATAACATAGTAGACATTGTATAGAGTTCGGCCTGCATGGTCGTGACCATAAGCACGGTGTAGAATACAAAGTATTAGAGCTCATCCTCCATGGCCTCGAGCCCAAACATAGTTAAAGATTTCAATGAGTAACCTCTTAGCCACAAGGTCTTGAGAGAAGCCTCTAAAAAGATTAATATAAAAGTATAGCAGCTAGACCATAGGCCTTGAGCTTACATAGTAAAGAATATAGAACCACATAGCTCGACTGTGAGGCCACGAGCATGGACATTACAACGGGTGTATTATAGTACAGCTCGGCCATGAGGCCACAAGCATAATACATAGTAAAGAATGTGGAATAATGTAGTTAGATTGTATGGTCTTGAGCATAGATATAGCAAAGAATGCACAATAAGAAAGCTTGACTGTATGGTCTTGAGCGTAGCTATAGAAGTATGAAATACAATGCAACTTGGCCGCATGGCCTTTAGTCTCTAAATAAGAAACATCTCATATTTTTACAGGTTCGTTCATAAGGTCTTTGAACAAGAATATCTAATAGTTTTACAAGTTCAGTTGTAAGACCTCGAGCCATTGTCAATAGATTATTATAGAGGTATACAATACCACAGAGACACCCTTTAAAGCATGGTTTCCATACGAATGCACACTTAGGTTTTCATTGTAAAAGAAGCTCATACTTCATAATGTATGTAGGAGTAACCATCCATCAATCTTCCTAAGCACAACCATATAAATGTGATGGTGCTCCCAATTTGTCTTCTATCCTTTCAACTCTGTAAGTTCTCCCATCCCATAGAATGAGAGATCCACCTATAAAACCAAATAAAAACCCTTTCCAAAAACTAGCAAAAACTGAAAGCTTCAAACCCAGCTGAGTCTTTACAAGACTAAAAGAATTCCCTCTTTCTAGCATTCTCTCATGCCTATATCTGAGGGAAAAACTACCACCCTTAATAAGGTGGTGGGAGTGGTTTCTCCCACTCAGCCAACTATTTCCAACATGGCTCGCATGAGATTACCACTTACAAGACAATGGTGAGCTCGAAGCTCCCATACAACTAAGTTACTTTATCAAAATAATAATAATGAACACAATGACATTGCATGATATTATATATCAAATCTATATAGTTATGTCATAATATTATTACAATCACCCACTATATGACAGTGAATACTATTGTGGACAAAGTTGTAATAAACTAACATCAGCTCTTCTAAAGGGATAGATTCATCAAGCGATTTGAGGATTGAGCTTCGCTCTCCCTTCATCGCTAAGGATCTGGAACCTTACAAATCACTAAAAATGGATTTTAATTCCAATTCAAAAAGCATTTGAGAGTGATAAAAATTATGCTCCGATCAAAACAAAGCTAACCCTCGACTCGATTTGACATTCTAAAATGTCGCTAGTCGAGTCTCTACAATGTTTTCAAATCGACTAATTCAACAAATCGTGGTTACAAAAGGAGAACAACTAGCCAAGACAAAGCATAGATTATGCCAAGTTACATGGTTCAAAAGGACAAAATGTCTAATAATCAAATGATTGTCGATCCCAATTTCCCAACATCTATTCCTTCCTCCCGAATGATTACTTTCCTGATCCAACTCACAACCAGAAAATCATGATCAGTGCATCATATATAATCAATAAATCATAATAATTAAATAATCATTTGAATCTACATTCTCTTAACTAACCAAACACTAATTAGAAGAAATGATTAATCTGACATTTTCCACAAACATCATAATCCAGCTCCTAATTAATCCTCCTGATTACCATGTAAACATAGGATTAAGCTAATCAAATATTAGGGGTGTAACATATCTCCCCCCATATGAATCATTATCCCTGATGATTTACTATCTTAAAGTCAGTTTAAAATAACAAGAAAATGTTTCATGAGTATAATAAACAAATGTTTCAGAAAAGATGAGGAAATCTAGCATGAAAGTCATCATAATTTTACCACGTGGTGTTTTCCTCTGCGTATTGGTCCCATTGGACCTTGCACTATGTTATTTCCTTATTTTATAAGCGTAGCTTATAGGTTTCAAGCACCTTGATGTGCTCAATCATCACCACTCCTAGGTCCTTCACCTGTAGAGTATTCCAATCAAGCATAGGAATTTGATTATCAGCAGAATTAAACTTTTTCAAATATGAAACATGAAACACATTATGCATCATGGCCAGGGCTGGTGGTAGAGAAATTTTGTATGCCACTGGGTTGATTTCCTCAAGAACTTTACAAGGGCCCACATATCTTGGTGCCATTTTGGACATCTTTCCAAATTTAATGGAGCTTTTATGAGGTTTTATCCTTAGGAGAACTTTATCTCCCATAGTGAAATGCCTTTCAATATGCTTTGCATGTGCATAACTCTTTTGCCTATCATTGGCTTCCACTAGCCTTCTTTTAATTAGATGGACTTGTTCTTCCATCTCTAATATCATTTCTAGACCAAGGCCAACCCTATCTTCTAGCTTATCCTAGCTTATAGGGGTTCGACACTTTTTAGTTTGTCCATCCATTTTAGGATGATAAGTAGAGCTTATGTTCAACTAAGTACCAAGTGAAGAGAACAAGGTTTCCCAAAACCTTGATCTCATTCGTGTTGCAAGTATGTGCCTAATTGGTGTTGTCATTGATGTCAATATATCCTTGTTGTCATTAGTGTCAACTATATCTTATTCTATTACTTGTTTAGAAGACTTGTATGTTGAGGATATTGAGAAAATTAGCCTCTCCAGAAGAAACAAGTGAGTTACAGAGAAGTGCAGTACAGATAGTGAGTTGTATGCTGAAGAACAATCTGGTAAACTACTCTGCATTTATTTCTACTTGAAGATCATGGTCTGTGGATTGAAAGTAAGTTAGAGGTATGTCTGAGGATGCTACATTATAGGTTTGAGCCCTCCGTATGAAGATATGAGTGATTTATGTTCATCAGAGTGAAACCTAATTTTTCAGTGAGTTCAATTGGGACAAGGAGAAAGTATTTTGCTCTGCATTCCTCTACATTAAAGTATTTTTCTCTATAGTTCTAGAGGAAAGTCTGGGATGATGATAAGTGCCTACAATTGCAATGGTTCATGTTTTGGTGGTCCACAAGCTATCTTTCTTTTATGATAGTTGAAGACAGTGAAGTTCATGTGTTTTGGTGAGAAGATTCCTATGGATAAAGTGGTTAAATTTCGTGCAATTGCTCCTGATGATTATAACATGCTTGTGGATGACTCCTAATCATGTTCCTATCTGGACTTTGGTCTGTGTTAAGAAATTGATATTGTGTTTGAAGATTGTTCCCAGATAAGGTAGCGTGTAACCAGTCTTGGCTGACCTGGTTAATCCTAGTGATTGCAGAGATCTTTGGAAGATTGTGGAAGCGTGTTGTGGCATGGAAGATCATGTTTGAGTCCCAGCTAAGGTGTGGCATGATCCACATTTTATTTCCTTTGCATAATGTTGTAATAGGTCAGGACCTATTTTGTAAATGTTTGTAATGCCGACCTTGGAGAATGTTCCAATGGTTAATGATTGTGATGCCAACCTTGATGATCATTCCAAGTTTGATGTCATGTATAAATACTTGTAAATGAATCAAGGAAAAGTTGTCCTTGAGCAAAAATGGAAAGATTATAAGAAAGGTCCAAAAGGAAGAACAGAGAAGAGGCAGAGATAAGAAGAGGAAGAGCAGAGTAGAGGTAGAGCAGAGCAGAGGAATTATTGTATTTCAATAAAAGACATAAGAAGGTGTTGATCATGGTAGAGAGCCTGGCAGTGAGCTTCCAGTAGGGTTTAACAGCCCTCATGGTTTAACAACCCTTATTCTAATCTTGCTAGGTTAGGGTTGAGGTAGTGAGCTTGCTAGACCTAGTTGTTCTTCACGGCAGTAAGCCAATATGTTTAGGCCCACGGAGTGACCAAGCCTAAACATCATTATTTCAAGATTGCAATATATATTAAGAGATAATCTTCTCCATGGTTTTTCCCCACCTTGGGGTTTTCCACGTAAATCTAGTGTCTCTTGTTTTTTATGTTGTATCTATGATTAAGTTTCTATTTTCATGTAGTCAGTGTTAAATCATAATAATTGTGGATAAGTGATGAATGTTTAATTTCTGAAAGTGTTTAAGTTTTTGCGACAACTAATTCACCCCCCTCTTAGTTGTCTAGGGCATATAAATAATTGGTATAAGAGCCAAGTTCCTCAGAAAAAAGTTTAACAGCTTGAGGAAGATCCAAAATGTCTTTTAAGAAGGAAGCGCTACATTTTGATGGAATGAATTATGTTCTCTAGAAGACTCAAATGAAAAGCCATCTTCTTAGTCTTGGTTCCAAATTTTGGAAAGATGCAGAAACATAATACACCATACCTCAAAATAGTCTGACGATTGAAGATGCAATCAAAGAATATGAGATAGATATCAAGGTGAAGGATGCTCTGCTAAGCTCATTTACCAACTCAATATTGATGAAAGTTGTGGATCTTGAAACTGTAAATAAGGTGTGGGAAAAGTTGAAAAATCTATATGAAGGAGATGATTCTATGAAGGAAGCCAAGTTACAAAGTCTGAAAGTGAAATATGAAAGCTTGAAGATGAATGATGATGAAAACATATTAGCGTTTATACAAAGAGTTGATGAACTTGTTATAGGGATAAAAGCTCTAGGCAGAACTCTTGAAGAAAAGGAACTTGTTATGAAAATTCTCGGATCTCTGCCCAAGTGCTACTGTCACAAGGTAGCCACGACTGAAGAATTCATTCAAGTAAAAATAGTTAACAAGGATTAGCTACTTGGTAAGATTATTGACTTTGAAATGAGAGAGTTTGGTGATGCTCTACTAAAAGTTGAGATGGCCTTCAAATCCAACACTCCAAGAAATACTTCCAAATCAGAAAAGTACAAGGTAGAATCTGATAATGAGTTAGATGAAGTTGAAGCCAACTTTGTTGACAGACTGCAAAGAGGATCTGGAAAGTATAAAGGCAAACTACCTTTCAAATGTTTTTCTTGTGGTAAAGTAGGTCATTTTGCTTCTAGATGTCCTAAAAGAATTGAAAGAAATAGAAGAAGATATGAGAATAGGCCTAGGACCCAAAAGAAGTGTTATTATGTTGAAGATTTTGATGATGATGAAGGAGTATCAGATAATGGCGAACCAGCTAATGCTAGTTTCTCTATAAATGAATGCTTGTCCATTGTTATTAAGGAAGAGCCTATGTCTACTAATTCTTCTAGCCGTGTGAAGGAAGAAAACTAGTGGAAACTGCTTTGGCTGCTCAGGTCATTAAGGACAAGGATGAATGGGTTATTGATAGTGGCTGCTCTCACCACATGACTGGTGACAAAAGTAAGTTTGTTTATTTGGAAAGATATGATGGTGGATTGGAGATGATACAGCTGGTAGGATTTGTGGAAAAAGATCTATTTCTTTTGATGGAAAGCATAGTACTGAAGATGTCTTGTATGTGAAAGGATTAAAGCACAATCTTTTGAGTGTGGTTTAGATGTGTGAAAAGGGTTATGATCTAAGATTCAAGGACAATGGATGCAAGATCAGGGAAAGCTTTGAAACAGTCATTGCAACTAGTAAGAAGACCAAAGGTAATATATATCACTTGAAAGGAACTGATAACTATTGCTTGTTGACTCAGACTGATGAGAGTTGGTTATGGCATAGAAGGTTGTGTCACATAAATTTTGACAATATTATGAAGATAAGTACTACATAGGTTGTTAGATATTTGACAAAGCTTGTGAAGCCTACTAATACTATTTGCAAGGAGTGTCAATTTGGGAAACAAACAAGAACAAGTTTCAAAAGCAAGGACCAATTAGTTAGAGGACTACTTGAGCCAGTGCATACAGATTTGTGTGGACCTAGCAGAGTACGAAGTTTGCAAGGAGATAGTTATTTCATGTTGCTTATTGATGATTATTCTAGAATGACTTGGGTCACCTTTTTTAGAGCAAAAACTGAAGCTCTATACAAGTTCATGTAATTTAAGGCAATGGTTGAGAATGAGATGGATTTGAAAATTAAATGCTTAAGGTCTGATAGAGGAGGAGAGTTTACATCAAATGAATTTAATTTCTTTTGTGAAGAACATGGAATAAAGAGACAACTATCTGCACCTAGAACTCCACAGCAAAATGAAGTTGTTGAAAGGAAAAATAGAACAGTTCAAGAAGCTACTAGAACCATGATGAAGGAAGCTGATCTTCCTGAAGCATATTGGAGAGAGGCAATTCACACTGTTGTCTACATTCTAAACAATGTCCAAGTAAAAGGTAATAGTTCTAAGACTCCTTATGAGTTGTGGTATGGTAAAGTTCCTACTGTGAAATATTTCAAAGTTTTTGGTAGAAAATGTTATATCAAAAGAGAAGAAGATCTAGGCAACTTTGATGCTAGATGTGATGAAGGAACCTTCCTTGGTTACTCCACCAAGAGCAAAGCCTAACGGTGCTATAACAAGAGGCTAAATAAGATCATTGAAAGTACAAATGTTAAAGTTGATGAATGTAAGGAAAGGCCTTTAGAATTAGGTGAATATGAGTCAGATGATCTAGATGTTTCAGAAGTGGAGCAACATGAAGATAACCTATATGAAGAACAAGCTCCGATAAGTACTACCAAAACTCCAAGATATGTAAGAATCAGTCATTTTGAAGATTAAATCATAGGAGATAAGAGAAAAGGAACAAGTAAATTTCTATCTAATTTCCAAGATTGAACCTAAAACTATGGATGAAGCTTGCAAAGATTAGAATTAGATAAAGGCTATGGAAGAAGAATTGATGCGGATAGAGAAGAATCAGACTTGGGATCTTGTTCCCAGACCAATAGGCAAGAATGTAATTGGCACCAAATGGGTCTTTAGAAACAAGATGAATGAAAATGGTGAAGTTGTAAGAAACAAAGCAAGGTTGGTAAGCAAAGGATACACTCAAGTTGAAGGAATAGACTTTGAAGAAACATTTGCTCCAGTGGCAAGGATTGAAGCAATAAGGATGTTTTTGCCTTTGCAGCATACAAAGAATTCAAGGTCTATCTGTGGTAGGTAAAAATCAGGTTAATAAGATCAAGCATTACAAATGAAAACCTAATCCTACCACCATCAAAGAATTGAATCCAAGTGAAATCAAAAGCATGCAATTCAAGAATAATATCACCTAGATTGTATGATTCCTTGCTTGTGATGTGGATTGCTTCTTCAACAATGAACAATTATGGAGATCAAAGCTACGATGATGGATGGATGATAATAATAATAAGCTAGATGGATGCTAAAGGGCTCAATATGCTCAATATGATAATGTAGATGCTATATGAAAATGCTAGATAAATGTAGTATGAAATGAGAGGGTGTTTATATAGAACTCAACCAAAATCAATCAACGGTGGAGATTTGGTGGCTATGTGAACGACTGGGATGTAATGATAGTCATAGGTGAATGTGTAGGTGACAAGTGGAGGGAAGATAAGGCTCATATGTGATCATGTACATAAAATGTACTACATGTGAAAGATATTAAATAAAAGCTGTAGTACCACACAAGTTTTTAAATAAAAGATGCACACATGTTAGCTCATGAAGACAAATGATAAGATAAATTAATTAAATAAATAAAATTTATTTAATTAATTGGAGAGACGATTAGGATATGATTGGGATTTAGATGGAATTTTAATTAAATAAATAAGATTTATTTAATTAAAATAGATAGAATAGAGATAATTAAATAATTAAAGATTATTTAATTATAGATTAGAGAAAATAGAAGAAAATAGATAGTGAATTAATTAAATAAATATGAATTTATTTAATTAATAGAAGAAATAGGCAATTTAGAGAAAATAGAGAAATTGCTCAAGTGTGTTAGGCAAATGCAGATGATAGATAATGAAATTTGATACTAATGATAATTAGGTCAATTTTGGGTGTCTACTTTTTGCCCCTCTTTGATACAATGTTCATTAGAATGTTGTGTCAAAGAAAATACGATAATTCACTTGATAAACAAGGTTATGCCCCATTGTAACTAGCAGGTGATACCCCCTTGAGAGGTAAGCCAGGCTAACCAAGAAGGGTTGGGTTGACTTGCGATAAGATGAAAGCTAGAAACAAGGTTGACACAAAGAAAACGGGGGTTGGGCGGGAGAAATTGGGATGGCAGAGAAGAAAATAGGCTATGGTATAGAAGAATTAGGGTTTGGAAAGGGGCTATAAGTAGTTCCCTCAATGGAACAGAGGCTCATTTGTGCTCATTTGTGTTCAGTAGCTATAGCTCTAGAGCTCCCTAGAGAGTTGGTGCTTCGAGTGTTGGAGAGCTATCAGGATGGTGATTCCACACAGAGATCATCATGTGAAGTGAGTGAGGACACATGGGCGACCAATGGGAGCAAATGCAGCGGTATGTATTGATACTTTGGCTAAATGTGTGATTTTTGTAGGCTAGAAGCATCATAAATGCATACATTGCACCAGAAGTGACTAGGTTTTAAGATAGGTAGTTCAGGTCGCTTGTGTAGGAAAAGGGGTCACTTAAGGTAAAATAGGTCTCTTATAGGATTGAAGTGACCGCTTATAGAAAAAATAGGTTGCTTCTGGTCGGCTAAGGCAAATGGATAGGGAAAATAGGCATAGTGTCAATTTAGGTCGCTTGTAGGTAGAAAGTGACTGCATATAGATACAGAGCTCGCTTCTGAGTAATAGTGAGTCGCATATGGCAAGTAAATCGCGTATAAGTAAAAAGTGGTCAAATAAAGGAATTAAGGTCACTTCTAGCTAGCAGTAGCTCACATATGGTAAAGATATCATGTATGAATGAAAACTATGCGCTTGCAGTAAGAGAGCTCACTTATGGTCAAAAGGCTAGTGCATATAGAGAAGTGAGTCACTTTTAGCAAAAATAATCAGCTGTTGGGAGTCAAAGGTCAAATTGTTAATGCAAGAAACTAACAAGGTGTACTGAATGATGTATGAGGTACTACCACCTTTATTGTCTTGGGAGCCACATCCTAGGGACTTGCGATTAGTCAGGATATTGGAGGCAAAGGAGCGACTATTTTTAGATATTATTGATTTGGAGCATGTGTCGAGATTAGAGCCAGTCCAAGCACATCGAGGACTAATGACATGTATGGTTGAGCGATGGAGGAGTGAGCATAGTTCATTCTTGTTGTCGATGGGAGAGGCGACGATTACCTTAGAGGATGTGTTCCAGATTCTACACGTTCTGATTGATGGAGACAGAGTAGATTATGATCCTGACATGGGTCCACCTGCATTCAAATGGTTATTCGAGACTCCAGACATTGGGTCTAAGCGCTTGGAGATTTTGATGGCGAGGATGGAGGAGCTATGTGATAGATTGTAGTGGGTAGTGGTGGCAATCATTAGATGGTTGGTGGGAGACAAACGGGCTAGAGGTTTTCCAGTGGGATGGGGGATAGTGATGGAAGGGATGTTTTCCTATGGTACTAGATATGCATGCGCATAGTGTGTAGTGGGATAGCTATATCATTATCTACATGACTGTGCATATATGTTTGTAGCTAGTATGTCGACGAAAGTCACAGTTCTACATGTATGGGTATATGAGCATATTCTAGTGAGGAGGCCAGATGGATGGGTAGTGAGAGCAATAGGAGAGCCATATGCGAGGATATATAGGAGAGCTCTTACCTATCGACAGCGGTGAGGGATAGTTTATTAGAGGTGGACATTAGATGAGACTGATAGGTTTATATGGAGGCCATGGCTGTCATGTGAGAAATGGGAGGAGGAGGATAGAGAGCTTCTATAAGCTAGGTAGGCGAGATAGATTTTTGGTCATGGCATATATATTATAGAGTGCTATTTGCTTGAGAGGGTGTTGAGGCAGTTCGGCATTCCACAGGGAGTACCAGTAGGTGATGCAATTTTTGGGAGGACTCGGCAAGAGGTTTTCGATTAGGGGCCAGAGATTGTGGTTGATACAGCTTTGACGAAGAGGAATGGGTTATAGCCAGTAGTATGGCAGTGGAGATAGGATCCTGGAGATCTTTGGACACTTCTAAATTATGATGCATACTAGATTACAGCTGGGCCAACATGGTTGACGAGGCCTGGGGAGATAGGATAGATTGGGATGGAGAGGCTGATTACGAGGAGGGCATAAGCTCTAGTAGCACAGGCAGTAGTGCCAGCACCTCTGGGTATTCAGGTACAGGGATAGATGCCACCACAGGTTCTTGCATAGCCATAGGCACAGGTGCTAAGAGGTGATGATGTGGGGATACAATAGCTTAAATGAAGGATCAGAGAGGAGTAGAGATGGATGTAGCAAGCTTAGTTTAGGTTGAGGAAAGTGAAGATAGACAAACATCAGACGGTACTAGGGTTACGACATGCTAGAGATCAGGCTCAGTCTTACCAGGCACAACTGCAGGCTAGGGCATAGGGAGGAGATGGATAGGATGATGACACGTTGGCAAGAGTTACTGTAGAGAGAGATGTAGTAGTGCAGTAGGTTTAGGCAGTGATAGTTGAGAGAGATACTGCAGTATAACAGATTCAAGATATGACTGCTGAGAGGGATGCAACTGTGCAGCAAGTGTAGGCTATCATAGTGGAGAGAGATGCTCTGAGGATGGAGAGAATTAGGGAAGTGGATGCCTTGGGTATAGATGGAGCTACTATGTATTTGGTAACCTAGTTGACATAGACACAGGGAGAGTTGAGGAGAGCATAGGGTGAGCCTAAGTATTACAGAGGCTTATATTATGGAGCAGTGCCTATGAAGCAGAGACAACCTAGCTTCAAGAGCAGGTTAGGGGCTTCTAGTTCATGGAGGATAGGAGGATCACAGTCTATAGCTTCAGTGATGGGGTCTCCTAGAGATGGTAGGCCAGGTGTCGGACCCAGTGGCAGCAGACAGGGAGAGGGAGCTACTAGTAGTCACTAGGGCTACCTTATATTGTTGTATATTATTGTATCATGATGAGGCCTATGAGCCAGGTGTACATATAGTTCTTTGATGGTGCATGGATAGCCCATGTTGTATTTGTAGACACTTGTATATTGACACATGTGATATATATATATATATATATATATATATATATATATATATATATATATATATATATATATATATATATATATATATATGATGGCATTGGTTCTATGTGATGGTGTAATGATTATGAATGCACTTATGTTATGATGTTATGCATTTTATGGTTTATATGGATGTTTGTACAAATGATATGAAATATGCAAATGGTAATATTGTAAATGTATCATGCTAATGGTATTATGATGATAGCAATGCACATGATGGTAATGTATGATAATAAGGTTATGATAACACAAATATATAGATGGCAATGATAATGATATGGGCCTATGTATGTCTAACACACTTGTTTTGTAGGACAAGGAATGCAAAAAAGGAAGATGGAGGGAAAGATTGATCTTGGTTGAGGAATATATAAGAGTATGATGGAATGGATAAATGATATGGCAACTTTTTAAAGTAATTGCTCAAAAATTAAAGAAATGCAATCCTTATGTTTGATATAGCATATGGATGTTATGCACCAGGGTATAAAAGACCAAGGTGTTGAAGTATCCAATGCATGACTAGCATACTACAATCTTGTCTAAACGTATAAGGTCAAGATGTTGAGCCAACATACACAAGATATGAATAGCAACTAGTGCTCTGAGATGGACCTTGACGCTACAAGCAAAGGTTTGAGCTTATCTCCACTACACATAATGACACCTTGCTGGTTATATGTATAGAAATAGTCTTAGCATAGTTTAATCTCAATGCATAGAGGTTGTTTAGTTTCTCAGATGCAAGAGATATTGATATGCAAGATGCTATTCCCAACACGTACAAGATACCAATATGCATAGGCAAAGAATAAGATCATCCCACAGACACAGTATATGAAAGAAATATGACCATGCCCCATTCCGTACTTCATCACAACATGCCAAGATATGATAGATCAAGGTAGTCTTGATTAGGTGTAGGAAAGGACAAAAGATAAACCAAAAGATAAAATAAAAGATATTGTCATCATGTTCTCTTGCCAAATTTAAGTGCTCTTGGATGGATTAAGTTGGTGCCTTGTTGAGAGGAAAGCTGCATCCTATTAAAGGCTAAAGATGTTGGCTTAAGTCATGTGGATAAATAGATTTTGGCTTATCCCTGATTTTGTTAAAGTGCTTGAGCTTTTGCTACTATGCATAGTTTGCTTCCTGCTTGAGCTGGTCAAAGAGAAGAAGATAGGAGATGAAAGAAGATGAAGATGAGGTGGATCATTTGTGCTTGTGTATTGGATACATCCTTCATATTCCAGATTGCCTACATACCCTGTGTCCACAGGATCAAAGCATGTTATGAGGGTGATGAGACATTATGAATATGTAGTTTTGGGTTTATTGATGATGTAAGTGATGAAAGATCAAAGGATGATTAGAAGAAAGATGAAATATGGATGATTAGAGAAGGGCTATCATCTTTGCATAAATTAGAGTGCTTCCTTCACATCTTAGATTGCCTACATACCTTGTATCCACAGGATCAAGGCTTTGAATGATAAAGCTGGGATGTAGTTCTTGTTTATTACATGGATGGTGGATGACAAAGGACCAACTTTATTTCTAGGATTTTTGGGATATTTGACTTTTTTGGATTTTTTGAGATGTTTTGATATGTTTGCTATGTCTTGGTTCTGATTTCAGATGTTTGTTGTGTTTGGTTTGATGGCTTGCTATGTTTTGATTAAAATGAGCTAGAGCTGTGAATATCCACTTCCAAATAAGGCTCGACAAGTGCCTCTAGTGTGGGATAAAGGTTATTAGGAAGATGCTATGATGGATATGTGCATGCAAATGATATGCTAAGGTGCCAAATGATATCTTAACCCCAATGAAGTCCAAACTACGAAAGTTTAGCAAGGCAGAGGTAAGGGCGAAAAGGCTATTATTACGGATAGATAAGGGATAGTTGCTTACGATGTTTGGATAAGGACAATAGTGGATTATGATGTGGATTATGTAAGTAAGATAGTGGATGATGCTATGAAAAGTTGTGATCAAACAAACTAAGTAAATGATGGAGGCTGGTCTCTACACATAGCACCTGTTTGCCAAGTTTTCACTATGGTACGTATCCAAGGCGCCTGTTTACCAGGTTTTCACTAGAGGATGAATTATTTATCTTGTACTATTTTTTGTCATCCAAAGCTCCACAAGGTGGTTTTCAAATATTGGATGGATTATTATTTTTTTTAATTTTTTTTTTTGTGTTATGCTGAGACTCATGGGTAGAACTTCTTGAGATGAATGTTGTTGACTAGTTCATCCAAGAGAGTACCTTTAGGTGTTGAGAGAGTGTATGCACCTGATCCATAGACTAATATGATGACAAAAGGACCAAGTCAATTAGGTTCAAACTTGCCCTGTTTCTCATGATGTTGCTAATTTCTTTGATTTTCTTTAAGGACAAGATCTCCAACTTGAAACCTTCGTTCTCTGATCTTTTTGTTGTAGCTATAGCATAGACAATTTTGATAGAATTGGAGATGGTTGAGTGCTGTAAGACACCGTTCATCTAATAGCTCAAGATCATGGAGTCTAGATACTCTATATTCTTTGTCTAAGATAGTATGTTGTAGGGATACTCGCAGTGAGGGGATCTCAACCTCAATAGGTAAGATAGCTTTAGTGACATACACTAGAGCATAAGGTGTAGCACCAGTGGGAGTTCTGACACTTGTTTTGTAAGCCCATAATGAAAGATTAAGTTGTAAATTCCAATCACGGCCAGATTAATTAACTATCTTTTTAAGGATCTTGATGATTGTTTTGTTAGAAGCCTCAGCTTGGCCGTTACTTTGAGGATAGTAAGGTGTAGAGAATCTATGTTGGATATGGAACTTGTTACAAAGATCTCTAACCTCTTGGTTCTTAAAGGGGCGACCATTATCAGTGACAATGGCTTGGGGAACTCCATAACGGTAGATGATATAATGTAGGATAAACTTGGATATTTGCTTGGTAGTAATATAAGTCATTGGTATGGTTTCTACCCACTTAGTGAAGTATTCAGTGGCGATGATAATGAACTTATGACCATTTGATGAGGTAGGATGGATTTTACCTATGAGATCAAGTCCCCACTATGAAAATAGCCAAGGAGTGGTAATAGGCTGAAGTTCATGTGCTGGTGCATGTATTGGATCCCCATGTTTCTGACATTGTAGACATCTCTTTGCAAATTGCTATGCATCTTTCTCCATAGTTGGCCAATAGTATCCATCTTGTAGAAGCTTCTTAACAAAACCAGGGCTAGTGGAATGTGATCCACAGACACCTTCATGTACTTCACGTAAGGTAACATTTGCTTCCTTGGAATCAAGACATCTAAGAAGGATACCATCAAGACTCTGGTGATATAGGGTGTCTCCTAGGATAGTATAGTGAGAGGCTCGATAGATAAAGGTTTTTCATTGGGTATTAGTTAGTTGAAATGGTAAGGTTTGATTGTGGAGATACTCGTATATGTCCTCGTACCAAGGTGAATTGGGACCAACAATATCAGATATAAGCTCAGACTATGGTACTTCAAATGTTGGGATTAGAAGCTATTCAACTAAATACTCACACTTGTGTGCATTGGAAGGCATGTCTAGAACAGATCCAATGATAGCCATAGCATCTGTTGCTTTGTTTTGTACCCTTAGGATCTGTTCAAAGGTGATATTGTATGGAAGGAGCTTGAAATCATCAACCATTACCTTGTATGGAAGGAGCTTCTCATCTTTTGTTTGATACTCATCTAAGATCTATTTGATAACCAATTAAGAGTCACCAAAGACCTATAATTGTTTAATAGCCCACTGCATTACCATACGTAATCTTATGATTAAAGCTTCATATTCTGCTATGTTATTGATACATGGAAATGTAATACTATATGACTTTGGGATACAATCTCCTTGAGGGGTGACAAACAATATCCCTGCTCTTGATCTATGTTGTGCTTAAGATCCATCAAAGTATAGTTGACACAATGTTGGTGAAGTTGGATTGAACAATTCTTCATCAGGAAACTCTAGACGTATTGGATGGATATCTGTGATAGGTGCTGCTGCTAACTGATCAACAATGACTTATCCTTTTATGGCTTTTTGATCCACATTTTGTATGTCAAATTCACTTAAAATCATAACCCATTTTTCTAATCTTCCCGTAAGGATTGCTTTGGAAAGAAGATATTTGAGGATCAAAGTTAGATATGAGCTTTGTTGTTTGGTTCAACATGTAATGTCACAAATTTTGAGAAGAAAACACCAATGCTAAGCATGCTTTTTCCATGGATGAATAGTTAAGTTCATATCCCACAAGAGTTCTGTTGATGTAGTAAATGGCTTGTTCTTTTCCTGAATCATCGTGCTGAGCCAAAAGGGCACCCAATGCTGTTGCTATTGAAGATATGTAGAGTAATAATGGTCAATCTAGTATAGGAGGTACTAGCATAGGAGGTGTTGCCAGATATTCCTTGATTTTGTCAAAGGCCTGTTGACATTTTTCATCCCACTGAAAAGGTTCACCCTTGCGAAGAAGATGTTGAAAAGGATGACACTTGTCTGCTAGTTGTGAGATAACTCTGTGAATGGATTGTAACCTTCCTTATAGACTACGAAGCTACTTCAAATTTGATGGTGGAGGCATTTCCATGATGGCTTTTACTTTGTTGAGATCTACTTCAATTCCTCGTCGAGACAAAATATATCCCAACAATTTACCAGATGTTACACCAAATACACATTTCTTTGGGTTCAGCCTGAATTGGTATTTCTCTAATTGGTCAAAGATCTGTGCTAATACCTATAGATATTCTTCTCTTATCTTGGATATATCATCAACATAATCTTCCATGATAGTGTGGAAAAGGTCATGGAAAATAATTGTCATGGCTCGTTGATAAGTGGCTCCAGCATTCTTGAGACCAAAATGCATTACAACCCAACAATATGTACCCCAGGGACAAATGAATGATGTTTTATCTTGATCTTCCTCTACTATTTTGATTTGGTTATATCCTAAGAATCCATCCATCAAGGATAGCATTTCATGTCCATCTGTGAGATCTACAATGTTGTCTATGCTTGGTAGTGGAAAGTCATCTTTAGGGCATGCTTTGTTGAGATCTCTAAAATCTATGCAACAACGAACTCGTCCATTAGGTTTTTCTACAGCTACCAAGTTTGAAACCTATTCTAAATAATCAATAGGATTTATGAATTTTGCTTCTAATAGCTTATGAATCTCTGCCTTGACCAAAAGAGCTATTTGCGGGTGTATTTTGTGCCATTTTTGTTTGACTGGTTTTGCATTAGGAGATACTGCTAGGTGGTGTACCACAAGTGATGGATCTAGACCCGACATGTTGGCATAAGTCCATGCAAAATTGATAGCTCTTTTTATAAATAATGCTATGAAATTTCTTCTTTCCTACTCTGATAGTGATGCTGCAAAATATGTGATCTTCGGATTATGCTTTGTGCCTAAGTTCATTTCTTGAGATTTTTCGACTAGCACCATTTATTTTTCATGATAATCAATGGTGACAGGAAGATCAAATCCCTCATCCTCGGGTGCCTCAAAGAGGTTTTCACCCTCGGATACGTCCTTTATTTTTACTTTTGCACGGTCAAGAGGCACCTTTCAGTTTTCACCTAGTGACCTATCTTTTTTGATTCTATTTATTTCACTTTTACAACTGAAGGATTTGATGCTTCTACCAAAATATTCTAGTTTAGGGAAGTCCATCATGAAGCCTATTTTGTGATCACCCAATGGAATATCTTGTCGTTAACCCATGAATTCAGCAATAGCTTCATCATTTTCAAATGTGTCCAATATCGGTGCCCCCTGTTGGTCTCAATCGACGAGGTCAGGATATACGAGTGAAAGGGTAATGGACAAAGGGTTTTGGCTAGATGAAGTGGTAGATATCATGAAGATGGAAGTTTCTTGAAAAAGGTTAGTGATATGAAGGGAGGAGTCATCGATGGTATCCGAATTAGAGGTCTCTCCTACCAAAGAAGGTCCAACTTCCATATCAGAAATACACTGAATGTCTTTGGAAGGCGGTACCTCCAACTAATAGCCAAGGCCTTGTTGATTAATCTTCTTAGACACAACAATGGGTTCAATAGGTCCTTTTTCCTGGGATCCCAATTCACCATGTCCTTTGTAACCCATGTTCTTAATGATATGGAACCGATTGTTATATCTCTCCACTTCAAGTTGTACTTGGTCATTCTCTTTAGACAATATCCAAGAGTTAATGTCATCAATGTCTTCATCATCAAGGAATCCACCTTTAATGAATACTGTTGGTGGAGCTTTTATGATAGTTGCGGATGAAGATGCCTTGGATGTAGAAGGTTTTCCATGAGATTTGGTAGATAAGGGAAGAGTGCCAACATAACAAGATTCTTACAATGTGTACTCACCTAGACCATGTTTAGTGTACTTGATATAGAGATTTGAAGTGGATTTGCTAGATGATGGCTTTAGTAGGGCAGGCAGGTCTACATAAGATGAAGATGGATATTGAAAAGTATGACAAAGCTCAAATGGATTAGGATCAGCATGGATAACAACTTCAACACTATTATGGAGAAATTTGAGACATTGATGGTATGTGGAAGGAACAACTTTAAGGGCATGGATCCATGGATGACCAAGGATGATGTTATAAGGAAGGTCACTATCAAGAACTTGACAATAGGTGTCAATAGTGATAGGATCAACTCGGATAGGCAAATGGATAATTCCTTCAGTATCTCTCTCAGCATCATCATATGCTTTGATAGTAATGACCTTGGAAGTGTCAACATCTTTCTCAGAATATCAAAATTATTTTATTAATTTTAAAGAATATATATTAAGACTAGCTCCACCATCCACTGAGATTTGTTTGATATGGTGTTGGTTTATGAATACTTCTATGTGGAGGGCTTCATTATGTGATGGGTTGATAGATGGTTGAAGATCTTTGTTAGAGAAGGTGAGATGGCAAGGGGCTGCAATGCTAGCTACCATAGATTGGAATTGTGTGGTATTGATATCATTGGGCACCGAAGATTATTGCAATGCTTTGTCATGGATAGCTTTGTGGGTAGGGGATATGTGAAGCAATTCTAGGATGGAGATGTGTACGGGAGTTTTGCCAAGATGATCAAGGATATTATAGCTAGAAGATGGTTGGGAAGGATGGATAGGTGCTCCTTGAATGGTAACATGGCCTCATCTTGTAGTTATAGCTAAATCAAGTGCTTTGCCTTGGATTGTAATGGTAGAAATGCGAGCTTGGTCAATGCAGCCAATCGTAGATGAGTCATAGTTATAATGGATGGCATTCCTAGTATGGGGGTTACTTGTCTTGTCATGAAGTGGAAGTGGATTCTTGAAAGCATCTAGGTCATAGTTCGATGTTGGTTGATGTGTTGGCTGTGATGTTGGCAGTGTTATCTTGATTAGACCTTGATCAATACAATCTTGAATGACATGTTTTAAGTGCATGCAACCATTAGTTTTATGTCCTTTGACTCTATGGTATTCAAAATATTCATTCTCTTTGTACCAAGGAGCTTTGAAGACTGGTTTTCTATTGGGTGGTGCTTCAGGCAATATGACATCTCCCACTTGGAGAAGCTTACGAAAGATTACCTCCATAGGTTCCCCTAAGGGAGTAAATTGTCATCGATGTGTTGAATTTGTTCCTGGTCAGTTTCATTGAAAAGGTTGATTTTCTATAGATGTGGCTTGGATGTCAATAGGAGCTTTCATTGTTTGTATGTTCTTTGCATCTACAACACCGTCATTAACAACATTTTTGTTTTTGTTCCAAAAGTGGGTTTTATCATTTGACGATTGGGGATTGCCTTTATTATCTCTGAAAATCTTGATAGTGCCCTTAGCAATTAAAGCCTGTTCATTGGTGGTTCCTTTGGATATAAGTTCATCAAAGGTGCTAGCACTTTGCAGTTGTAGTTGGAATGAAAACTCAGGATGAAGATTTTGGACAAAGATATCAACCCGTTGTTTCTTAGGTATTTTCCATGATAATTTGCTAGCCATGTTATGCCATCATTGGGTAAATGAGGAAAAATCTTCACCATTATGTTATTTGTTGTTGAGAAGATCATTCATGTTCACCTCATGTTCAATGTTAAAAGTGAAATGGGATCAAAATTTGTTTGCTAATTCTGCAAAAGTCTTAATTCCTAGAGGTAAGTGAGAGAACCATTCAAGAGCTTGCCTTGCTAAGCTTCAGGGGAATAGTCTCAAGAGATATGTATCATCTTGAGTGATATCGAGACATGCAACATAGAATGCTTGAAGATGGTCATCCAGATTTCTTTTCTCTTTATATTTGTCAAATTGTGGGATTTTGAAATGTGGTGGAAAAGGTGTCATATGAAGTGACTTGTCAAATGGATAATCGCATATATCTCCTAAGGAAAATGTCTTCTTCTTTTCCCCTACCACCTTGTTAATCATTTGTTCAACATCCGCTTGAGATAGTTGTTGTTGCAAAGGGGGTTGATGGTTTGGAGGTGAAATATAATATGGTGTATATTGTGGTTGCTGTTGTGGAATGTATGTGGGTATGATCATTTGTTGAGGTTGTGTGCTCACATTATATGTCAAAGGATTGGTATGTGACACATATGTGTTTGAAGATTGTTGTCCTTGAGACACAAGTGGTGGTTGGGTATATTGCGATGGATTAGCTCCAAAATTTTGCATCACATGGGAAGTAGAGGATGGATTGGCATTGGTAGATGGTTGTGGATTGAAAGTTGGATTTGTATTATGGTAAGCAATGGAAGAATTGGTAGATAAGGAGAAATGGACATTTGGGTTGGTGTTTTGGATGACATGGGGATTGGTATACATCATGTGTTGGGTGACAATAGGTAAGCCTTGGGTTGTATAAGATAGATTGACGGTTTGTGAAGGATTATATGGAGGTGGAGAGGGTGATGTAAGTTGATCAACATAGGAGATAGCGGTGCTAAAAGTAGCATGTGATATAATAGGTGGATCAATCATTTCAATGAGACTAACATTGGCATTATATGGTGAGTGGGATGGATTCATGGAAATGGTGGAAACCATATTAGAGGTGATAGGAATATGAGTGTGAGGTGTGGTTTCCACATGTGATATAATAGGAGTAGTAGTTTGCAAGGGCTGTGAGACTTGTGTCTTGTGGTGTTTTGATAGCTTGTGAAACTTACGGAGTTGTGGTATAGAGATGGCTTGTGAGATTTGAGGAGTTTACACTTGTGAAACATGGATAGGTTGTGATACTTAGGCATGAATATGGTCATGGTAGAGATAGAGGTGTGTTGTGAAACATGGAAAGGTGGAATGCTCAAATTTTGTGAAAGAAAAGGAAGTACATTGCTTAGAGTTATCAAAGGTTCTAGAGTGTACTCTGAGCATGGTGGGTTTGATGGTGTAGCGGTACATAATGAGGGAGATGGATTGGAAGGTGGATGCGAAGGTGTGGCTATAGTGGTTGGTCCCTTTGCAACAATAGTAGGAGTGTTAGGATCATGTTATTGAATAGCAGATATGTCAAAGTCACTTGGTAATTTGGCTCCCATGTGGGCAAGTTGCAAGAAGTAGAGATTAGGATTAGATAAAACAAGCTTTTCAACTTGGTCTCATACATGTGTGTCTCAAAGTTCAGATAGGTCTTTTTAGAATTGTTGATCAAAGAACAAACAATTGAGAGGGGGGTGAATCAGTTGTTACCAAAAACTTCTGTTCCTTAATTTCTTAAATCCTTATATTTCAATAGCATAATAATGATCATGGAAGCATAATGTAATAACTCAAAAGTAGAAACACATTCAACACATATGACACCAAGATTTTAATGTGGAAAACCTGGTTAAGGGAAAAACCATGGGGTGACTAATCCAAAATTGTATTCTCTGTTAAAAGAATAAGAAGAACAAAATGATACTTGCTAATTAGGGCTCACTGCCTGAGCACATTGCTCACAAGAGGCCCACTACCTACAGGAGACACACTATCTATAGAATAATATAAATATTACATACTTGAACTGGAGATTAGTTTCTTCATTATGCTTGAGACAGTTCCATTTAAGCTCAACACCTTTGCTCTGCTTTTCACTCCTTTCCTCTCTACCACTTTCTCATCATGACAACAAATAATTTTGAATGACTTCGTAGCTCTTATTTATACATGACATCAACTTTGGAATGATCATCAAAGTCAGCACAACATACTTTATTTTATTTCAGAGCAATTACAAAAATACAACTTGACTTGTTACAAAAACCCTATGTGTATCACTACACTGTTGGCCACACATATCTGGGACTTCAATCTTCTTTGAGGAACATGCCATGCTTCGTAGAACATCTTAAGAATCATGCACAAATCATCTAGTCGGCCAAGATTAGGAAGAGCACCATCACCCAAAGATAAATCTTTGATTATGAGCTCAATCTTCAATGCGGACCGCCAACACAAACTGGACACAATCTAGAGACCCCCACAAGCATGCTTGAATCACCAAGAACATCTGCACCACTTATGCTTACTGTAATCATTCACATCTTCATCTGAAACCTCAAGAACAAAGTTAATCATCACTGCCGAATTAGAAGGATTAGTTGTGGACCTCTAAACCATGAGCAAATTGAGTTGTCAATTCACATTAGCTTCATAAACATGCCACCAGATCCACAGAACAAGATATTGTATTTCTAGATCTTACCGGACCTATTTGTGCCACTTTGTCACCTATGAATAGCTGTCAGAACTAGTTTTACTCACATGGCCATAACATCTCCAAATCTTTATGCAGATCTCTAAAATCTTGACTGGAGCACCTTCAAACACATATCTACAAACCCTTTAATGCACATACTCTGACCTCCAACTGACTGGGATCTTTGCTTCGTATAACTTTACTGTCTTCACAGTCCTTCTCTATTTCTGAGAGGGCTAATTTTCTCAATATCCTCAGCACACAGCTCATCCAATCCTTGACATTAATGCAACAGGAGTATGTTGACATCAATGACAACACCGGTTAGGCCCATACTTGCAACAAGAATTGCTCTTCATAAGTTGCTTTGTTGTGTTGATTGCTCAATTCTACTACATAACATTGATAGAGAGATAGATGATGGATGATTGATGGAAGATAGATGCAAGCTAGATAGATGAAAGATGATGGATGAGGGCTTGAGATAAAAATTTGGTAGGGTGAAGTTGCATGAAGAAGAGTGATGGTCCAATGGTGTATCCTTCAGGTATGAACATGTAAGAAGGCATACCGGTTGTGAATTGAGTTGCATCTTTAAGAGGTGTTGATCACAATTGTTGTATTTTGGATTCCATCTCAGCTCACAATTTTGCTTCCATTTCTGCTCTATATTGGCTCCTAGTTTGAGGCATGATGGTTGATGTTAAAAGTTGGACTTAGCTTATCAAGGTTGAGACCCAAAAGGTGATGGTTGGCTTGATTGTTTGGTGTTGTTTTGTTTTGCTAGTTTGCTAGTTGCTTTGTTTGCTAATGGGTTGATTGGTTGTTGTTGTTGGTTGCTTTATTGTTGTTGTTTAGTTGCTTTTTTGTTGTTGTTTAGTTGCTTTGTTGGTGGATAAACTTCCCTAGAGGATAGCTCACACACTCAAGGGAAAAGTTGGTTGCTGATGTTGTTTGTTGGTATTGCTAGGCTAAGTGAAGCCAAAAGGATGATGTTTAGTTGCTGGTTTTGCTAGTTGGTTGCTGTTTTGGGGTCTCAAAAAGATGGAAAGCTCACAAAGTCCAATGGTTTGATATGCTCAAGATAGGAGACAATGCTTAGGTGACTGTGGATGCTTAGAAGACTATCAAAAGGCTAATGACAGAGCCAAAAATGTCTAAAAGTGTAATTGATTGGGATGGATTGATAGTGATTGTTGATATTCGGCTAGAAGCGACTGGTAATAGCTCAAAAGTGACTCAAATAAGGCCAAAAGTGATAGATAATAGCTCAAAGGTGATCTAGTTTTGTTTCAAATGGTAAATTGTAGTGTTAACCAGAGGTGACTAAGTTTTATCAAAGGTGATCTGTTACAGGTCAAAAGTGATTTATTGTTGTTTAAAAGTAATGAGGTTCTAGCCAGAAGTGAGCAGCTATTGGTTAAAAGTGATTTAGTTTTTGCAACAGGTGAACAACTACTGTTTAAAAGAGATTTGGATTCCTGAAGGCGAGTAGTTAAGGTTCAAAGGTGATCTATGTCTAACAGAGGATATGTTTGAATGATGTTTTTGACAAGAAAATAGTGATTTCAGTCACACACTCACAACATACACAAGCTTGTACAACTTAGGCTAGGAAATGATTGTATTTGTTGAGTCCCCTTGTCATGCTTATTCAAAGCAGATAGCTTCAGGATCTTGGTGGCACCGGCTCCCCTCCATGACACTCACTTCTCATGCATACCAAGATCCAAGTTTCCCAAGGCTTGTCCTCCCACCAAACCTTAGGATTGTCCCTACTATATCTACTAAGAACCATGAGAATTAGGGTGGTTTCAAAGGTCCCACATTTTGCATCAACAAATAGAAGGATTTTGGCTACTACACAAGGTTGCTAGTGAGGGCATCCGTTTAGGTGGCTATACATGTGGCAGCACTACTCTCCGTTATGGAGTCTCCCATCATTCAAGGGTTATGCCTTGGAAGGTTTTGGGGGAGGTTGGTTGTCGGTATAGCACAACAACACTCATTGTTTGTGGCTTTCAACACAAACACTTTTCTTATATAGTGGTTTGGAAGGACTTGGCTTTAGCCTATTACCACTTGGGTTGTACTCCTTCTCACACTGGGAAGGCAGGCCCTCTAAAGATAATAACAAGTTCTCATGCACCCAAGATCCATTTGATAGGCAAGGGGAGAGGATACGTTTGCTATTAAATTTGGGTTACAAACATGCACAACAAGCAATCCAAAAAAAGATAAATCAAGCATGGAGCAAACAATGATTCTTTTTAAGCACCAAGCCTAAATGTTCCTAAATTAGTGATAAAATGCAATGTCTTGGACCAATCGAAGCTGTAATAGATATGTTAGTAGTCTGATAACCTCCTTTTCTTGGACAATTGATAAGATGCTACACAAAGAAATGATTAGCAGCCAAGAAAATTGAACTGTAAATAATAAAACTAAAAGTGACACACAATTACTAGAGGCGATCAATTGTTGATCAAAAGTGATTTGTATTCAGCTAAAAGTGAAGTGTTACTAATCAGAAGTGATGCAGACTGACCCAGATGTGAAATGTTAAGACTCAAAAGTGATTTAAAAAAAATCAAGATGCGAATTGTTAAGCCTTATAAGTGACCTAAATATGCCAAATGCGTAAAAATCCCTACAAAAAATTAGATGTAAACAAAAAACCCTAATCTACAGGAAGTGATCCAGACAGCCAGAAGCAATCCAGACAGCAAGAAGTGATCGGTTTCAACTTAAAAGTGACGTAAATTATGACAGACATGACCATTGTTGGCTCATAAGCAATGCAAAAAAGACTAGAAGAAACTACTGTTGGCTTAAAAGCAATCCAAAAAATGCTGAAAGTGATAGATTTTAGCTTAAAAGTGTGCGTATGTTTTGTAGGCAGTTGGTTTTCACTCAAAAGTAATTGAAACTTGTCGTAAGTGCTCAGAAAATCTAATCTTCATAAAAAACAACTTCAAACAACAAGGTTAATCAAGGATGTGAGTCCCACAGTGCGTGCCAAAATGTGATAGGTAAAAATTAGGTTAATAAGATCAAGCATCACAAATGAAAACCTAATCCTACCATCATAAAAAAAATTAAATCCAAGTGAAATCAAAAGCATGCAATTCAAGAATAATATCACCTAGATTGTATGATTCCTTGTTTGTGATGTGGATTGCTTCTTCAACAATGAACAATTATAGAGATCAAAGCTGCCATGATGGATGGATGATAATAATAATAAGCTAGATGGATGCTAAAGGGCTTAATATGCTCAAGATGATAATGTATATGTGATATGAAAATGATGGATAGATGTAGTATGGAATGAGAGGGTGTTTATATAGAACTCAACCAAAATCAATCAACGGTGGAGATTGGTGGCTATGTGAATGACTGAGGTGTAATGATAGTCATAGGTGAATGTGTAGGTGACAAGTGGAGGGAAGATAAGGCTCATATGTGATCATGTACATAAAAATTACTACATGTGAAAGATATTAAATGAAATATGTAGTACCACACAAGTTTTTAAATAAAAGATGCACACATGTTGGCTCATGAAGATAAATGATAAGATAAATTAATTAAATAAATAAAATTTATTTAATTAATTGGAGAGATGATTAGGATATGATTGGGATTTAGATGGAATTTTAATTAAATAAATAAGATTTATTTAATTAAAATAGATAGAATAGAGATAATTAAATAATTAAAGATTATTTAATTATAGATTAGAGAAAATAGAAGAAAATAGATAGTGAATTAATTAAATAAATATGAATTTATTTAATTAACAGAAGAAATAGGCAATTTAGAGAAAATAGAGAAATTGCTCAAGTGTGTTAGGAAAATGCATATGATAGATAATGTAATTTGATACTAATGATAATTAAGTCAATTTTGGATGTCTACATTATCAAATGGATGTGAAGTCTACTTTCTTAAATGGAGAGTTGGAAGAAGAAGTCTATATTGAACAACTGGAGGGATTTCAGTCATTAGATCAAGGTGGCATGGTATCCAGATTGAAGAAATCTTTGTATGGATTAAAACAAGCTCCCACGGCATGGTATGCATGGTTGGATAGGTATCTGATACATATAGGGTTTAGTAAAGGAAGTATAGACACCAATCTCTACTTCAATATAAATGATGAACAAATCCTGATTGTTGCATTTTTTGTTGATGATATTATTTTTGGAGGAAATGAAGGTATTTGCTTAGTTTTTGTTGGAGAAATGCAAAGTGAATTTGAAATGTCTATGTTTGGATAGATGAACTTCTTTTTAGGTCTACAAATAAGTCAATCAGATAAAGGTATCTTCATTTCTCAGTCTAAATATGTGAAAGAGTTGTTGAAGAAATTTGGGATGGAAGATGCTAAACCAATTTACACACCTATGATAACTGGATGTAAGTTGAGTAAAGATGATAACTCACAATTGACAGACCAGAAAAGGTATAGATCTATGATTGGAGGATTACTTTATTTGACTCAAACCAGACCTGACATAATGCATGCAATATGTCTTGTGGCAAGATTTCAGGCAGAACCAAAGGAAACACATGTGATGGCAGTCAAGAGAATTTTGAGATATTTAAAAGGTACAATGGATTATGGTTTTTGGTACCCTAAGGACTGTGACTTTACTCTCAGTGCATATACTGATGCAGAATGGGTCGGAGATGTGGATGACATAAAAAGTACAAGTGGAGGTGCATTCTTCTTGGGAAAAAGATTAGTATCTTGGTTGAGCAAGAAATAAGATTCAATATCCCTGTCTACTATAGAAGAAGAATACATTGCAGCATCATGTAGTTGTACTCAAGTGTTATTGATGAAGTAAACTTTGAAGGACATTAGAATTGTGTATGAAGATCTCATTGCAATATTTTGTGACAACACAAGTGTCATAAACATATCAAAGAATCCAGTGATGCACTCAAGGACACAACACATATCTATCAGGTATCATTTTCTAAAAGAAAAGGTGATAGAAAATGAAGTCAAGTTGGAATATGTTTCTACCAAAGATCAGATTGCAGACATCTTTACCAAGCCTCTGCCCAAGGACACTTTTGAATTTCTCAGAGAAAAATTAGGGGTTATCACCCCTCCTTATTTGAACTAAGATGCAGAATAGTGCATTAGTCTGGAGGTGTTCATAGATCTAGATTGATGCCTTTTAGGGCTACTTCTGAGGGGGAGTAGTCAAAGAGTTATGAAGAGAGATTGGATTAAAGAAGAAGAGTGCAAGTATGTGCCCTTTTCCATTGATGTCAAAAGGGGAGAGAAGTCATGTGAAAAACTTAGAGAGATATGAGTACAAATGTGTAAAGAGAAAGGGGTAGAATCATGTAGAAAGAAAGAGTGCAAGTGTGTAAAGAAAAAGGGGGAGAATCTAGTCTTCATGGTTGTTGCAGTTTTTCACATCATATGTTGCCATCAATGACAAAGGGGGAGATTGTTGCAAGTATGTGCCTAATTATTGTTGTCATTGATGTCAACATATCCTTGTTGTAATTAGTGTCAACTGTATCTTATTCTATTGCTTGTTTAGAAGACTTGTATGTTGAGGATATTGAGAAAATTAGCCTCTTCAAAAGAAATGAGTTATAAAGAAGTGCAGTACAAACAGTGAGTTGTATGCTGAAGAACAATTCGATAAACTACTCCACATTTATTGCTGCTTGAAGATCATGGTCTGAGGATTGAAAGTAAGTTAGAGGTATGTCTAAGGATGCTATATTCTAGGTTTGAACCCTCCGTATGAAGATCTGAGTGAGTTGTGTTCATTAGAGTGAAACCTACTTTTTCAGTGAGTTTAGTTGGGACAAGGAGAAAGTATTCTGCTCCGCATTCCTCCGTATTAAATTATTTTGCTTTGTGGTTCTAGAGGGAAGTCTAGGATGATGATAAGTGCCTACAATTGCAGTGGTTCATGTTTTGGTGGTCCACAATCTATCCTTCTTTTATGATAGTTGAAGACAGTGAAATCCATGTGTTTTGGTGAGAAGATTCCTATGGATAAAGTGGTTAAAGCTCATGCGGTTGCTCCTGATGATTATAACATGCTTGTGGATGACTCCTAATCATGTTCTTATCTGGACTTTGGTCTGTGTTAAGAAATTAAGACCTGGTTAATCCTAGTGATTGCGGAGATCTCTAGGAGATTGTAGAAGTGTGTTGTGGTGTGGAAGATCATGTTTGAGTCCTAGATAAGGCATGGCATGATCCACATTTCATTTCCTTTACATAATGTTGTAATAGGTGAGGACCTATTTTGTAAATGTTTGTAATGCTAAACCTTGGAGAATGTTCCAATGGTTAATGATTGTGATGTCAATCTTGATGATCACTCCAAGGTTGATGTAGTGTATAAATACTTGTAAATGAATCAAGGAAAATTTGTCCTGAGTGAAAATGGAAATATTATAAGAAAGGTTGAAAAGGCAGAACAAAGAAGAGGCAGAGATAAGATGAGGAAGAGCATAGTAGAGGAATTATTATACTTCAATCAAAGACATAAGAAGGTGTTGATCATGGCAGAGAGCCTGGCAGTGAGCCACTAGTAGGGTTTAATAGCCCTTAGGGTTTAACAATCCTTATTGTAATCTTGCTAGGTTTAGGGTTGAGGTAGTGAGCCTACTAGACCTAGTTGTTTTGCATGGCAGTAAGCTAGTATGTTTAGGCCCATGGAGTGACCAGGCCTGAACATCATTATTTCAAGATTGCAATATATATTGAGAGATAATCCTCTACGTAGTTTTTTCCCACCTTGAGGTTTTCCATGTAAATCTGGTGTCTCTTGTGTTTGATGTTGTATCTGTGATTAAGTTTCTATTTTCATGTAGTCATTGTTAAATCATAATAATTGTGGTTAAGTGATGAATGTTTAATTGCTGAAAGTCTTTAAGTTTTTGTGACAACAGATTCACCCCCCTCTCAATTGTCCAGGGCATATCAACAATTTGTGCATCCCTATCTGAGATAATCTTCTCAGGAATGCCATGTAGTCTAAAAATCTCTTGAACAAATTTTTGAGCAATGACGGGTGCCCCATCCGTCAAGTTTCCAGGTATAAAATGAGCGGCTTTGGTGAGTCTATCCAACACAACCAAGATAGCATTGTGTCTGTTCCTTGACATAGGAAGCCCTTGCACAAAG
The DNA here is from genome assembly GCA_027924645.1 of Cunninghamia lanceolata. NCBI lineage: Eukaryota > Viridiplantae > Streptophyta > Pinopsida > Cupressales > Cupressaceae > Cunninghamia > Cunninghamia lanceolata. The sequence goes on along the minus strand of BSBN01001466.1, from coordinate 11,269,745 downwards.
TCCATACTTATAATTTGCCATAATTTCCACTCAAGAATTTCATGAGGGTATAATAACCCTGTTGGGTGTTGGTGTCCTGCCTTCACCCTCTGGCATTCAATACAAGTAGATACAAAATTTGCAGCATCCCTCTTCATTCATTTCCAAAAATATAAAGGTTTCACATCAGTGAGTAACTTGGTTACTCCAGGATGCCTAGAATATGGTGCATAATGAACCTCTTTCTATACCATATTCCTTAACTCTGCTGAGTTAGGTACATACATCCTTTCTTTAAACCTTAGTGACCCATCTAGTTCAAGGTTGAATTACTCATATTTCAGATTTTGTGGATTTTCTTCAAGGGCCTGTTTTACCTGCTCGTAAAACTTATCTCCCTTAGATTTTTGTAGCACCTGATTTCTAATATTAGAATGTTTGGAGATCATGGAGGAGATGTGCGTTCTCCTACTCAAAGCATCTTCCACTTGATTTTCTTTTCCCTAAATATATTTGATCTCAAAATCATAATCTGAGATGAATTCCAGATATCTTCTTTGACAAGCATTAAGATGGGGTTGAGTGAATAGATATTTGAGTCCCTGGTGATATGTTTTCAACTCAAATGGTTTCCCAAGTAGGTAGTGCCTCCACATTTGAAGTGCATGAATGACTGCTACTAGTTCTATATCATGTGGAGCATAATTTTGTTCATAGTTTTTCAATTTGCGCGATTCATACACAATGACTTGTCCATCCTATACTAGTACACCACCTAAGTCTTCCCCTGAGGCATCAGTAATGACTACAAGTTGACCTTCTAGGTCAGGTACTTTCAATATTGGGGCTAAAGTCAATTTTTCCTTTAGTTGGTTAAAGGACTCCTGGCACTTTTCTGACCATTCAAAATTCTTTCTCTTTCTTTGCAAGAAACCTATAGAATAAGTAATTTTAGAGAAATCTTTCACAAACTTCCTGTAATTACCAGCAAGGCCCATGAAACTTCAGACCTCATGTACATTTCTTGGTTCTAGCCATTCTAAAATAGCCTTAATCTTAGTTGGGTTCACATCTATTCCCTTAGCTAAAATTATGTGACGCAAATATTGTACTTCTTTTTGAAAGAAAGTACACTTAGAGAGCTTGCCATATAACTTATGCTCTCTTAGCCTCTAAAGAACAATTCTTAGATGCTGCATATGCTCTTCCTCATTCTTAGAATAGATCAAAATGCCATCAAGAAATACTAATACAAACTTGTCTAGGTAGTCTCTGAACACACTGTTCATAAGATTCATAAACGCCGCTGGCGCATTCGTTAATCTAAAAGGTAGAACAGTGAATTCATAATGTTCATACCTTGTTCTAAAGGTTATCTTATGGATGTCTTCATCCTACAACCTCAATTGGTGATACCTAGATTAAAGATGGATCTTGGAAAATACTATTGCACCCCTCATCTAATCAAAAAGATCATCGATGTGAGATAAAGGGTATTTATTCTTAATGGTTTCTTTGTTTAACATGCGGTAATCTATACACAACCACAAAGTTCCATTTTTCTTTTTCACAAACATGATTAGCACTCCCCATGGCGACACACTGGGTCTAATCAACCCTTTATCTAGCAACTCTTGTAGTTGAGCCTTTAACTGCATTAATTCTGTTGTGGTCATTCTTTAGGGGCTTTAGAAATAGGTTCTAACCTAGGAATAATATCAATGGCAAAATCAAAGGCTCTTTTAGGTGGTAACCCCAGTAGCTCATCTAGAAATACATCCTCAAAATCCCTAAGGAAAGCATACCTATCCATATCTAATCTTTCCTAACCTATGGACTCCTTCATCCCAACTTCATTAATTTTCTAGGATTCATAAAATGTTAAGTCATCTTGGAAGTAGGTTTCCTCTTATTCAACTATTTTGTCCATCTTGACAACAAAAAGTTGGCATCCCTTTCTCTATGCCCTTTTCATTTGCAAGGCCGAAATTTGCCTTAGTTTGACTTCCCTAGGTTTCTATTGGAAAAAGACTTTGCTTCCTAAATCATCCAAACATTCAACTATTTTGGAAAAACAATCTACTTTGTCTCAATGTCTCCATAGCCAATTTATTCCCAGGATAACATCACACGAGCCTAATGGGGCTACATAAAGATTTACTTCCATGGAAAAGCTTAGAAGTTCAACCCTAGGCTCAAATAGGCATTGCTCTACTTGAGCCTTGGTGTGATTTGCATATTCTACAGACCAAGTGTTTTCCATAAATCCTACTTTTCTAGGTATTTTATTTACAATTTTGGGAAATGAAGCATTTTGTAGCACCAGTATCAATCAAAATTGAAATTAGAACTCCAAATAAAATACATGTTGTCTCTATGAGAGTTATTTGGTACTCATCTTGCCAGTTGTCCAAGGCTACATGGATATGTTTCTAGAATGCCACATGTTGAGAGGGTAGATAGTTTCCTCTTGGTTGTGCTCCCTATGATTTGTTGGGACACTGATTGGCATAGTGGTCTCCACCACAAGTGTAGCATCCACCTACGAATCCTCGCCTCTCTTGAGGTTTGCCAGAATTGTTTCCATTCTTCCTAGAGTGCTAGGGGAGGTCTCATTTCATGTGCCAAGCACTCTAGTTGTTTGGGGCAGCAGGCTACTAGCAAAGTCCCTTAAGATCCCTAAGACGAAAAAACTGTCAAACTTTGACGGAGCAATTCTTAGAATTCATGGCAGCTGGGAATGATTTGTTTGGACCTACAGGTGTATGCAGGATCCATCCATAATAACCTCTCTCAGTTTTGGTCAAGTCTAATGCATTTGACCGTGCCAAAATCAAATGCATTCTTGCAAAATGCTTTAGTTTCATGTAGTACAACCTTGCTAGGTGCCTTATTTTTTGATATGCTTGTCATGAGGCCAAACAGATTGCGACAACACATCAGGGTGGGTGGATAAATGTTAGGGAAGGTCTTATTTCGTGTTCCAAGCATCCTCAACCTCATTTTCATGGTGATTTCTTGAGTCATAGGGTCTCTAAGATGGCATAATTATAGTCTTTCATGACTGTGACAGCAGCAGATACTCTTTTGAAACCTTCTTCGAAACTAACTTCTCACATTCACCCAGTAACTTTACCTTTTTGACACATCATGGCCTTTATAAGAAGCAATTTAGCATGGTCATACATCTTTCAAGGCAATCCCCATATGGATAACAACCTTATGATTTCATGATAGTCCCTTGACTATCCATGCTTTTGATTGTTTTGTGCCTTCTTGACTGTGTAGAATGGTAGGGTTTGGAAAGATAGAAATTTGTTGTTGAGATTCACAACATATTGATGGTATTGTGACCATGATCTCCTCATATGACATGAGAAGAGCTATTCCATAACCTTGCTATCCCATAACCTTGATTATTATGAATAGAAGGATGGAAACAAACCCTAGAAGAAACAAAGCAATGATTAGATCTCAATATGATCATGAGATACCCAAGTAAATCATAAAATCTCTTCATTTATCAAGATTGATCCGAGGGTTTGGTGAATTGCCATTGGCACCCAAACCCTAGGTCTTCATTAGAAATCCTTAAATGCTAATTATTGCCATTATGGTTCTTTCTTATTAATTCTTACTAATTAGGGTAATCATATAGAAATATATAGTATTTGATGTATTCTTACAAAATGCATATGGGAATTTTATCAAATGTCATAGTTGCATTGAATGATGCCTCAAAAAAATGTGGTCTATTGGAATTTTGAAAAATGGTACATAGTTGCAACTACCCTAGAAGACATGTATGCAAAATGTGGAAGCATAGAGAAGGTGAGTGAACTATTTGACATGATGCCTCAAAGAAATGTGGTCTCATAGAATTTAGAAACTTTCAAGAAAAACCAATTGGTGGGTGTAAAGCTAAAATCCACAACCTTTGACTACATCCTCTCTACTAGTGCCAAACTAAGATCTTTAGAACATAGTACATGGACATCCACCAAATCGTAAAGGATATGGTAATTTTGTAAGATGTTGTAGTTGCAACTGTCGTAGGAGACATGTATACAAAATGTGGAAGAATAGAAAAAGGCAAGTGGATTGTTTGACATGATGACTTAAAGAAATGGAATCTCATGGAATGCCATGATTGTAGGATATGCACAAAATGGTTTTGTTGATAAGGCATAAAGGGTATGGGAATTTTGATAGATGTTGTAGTTGCAACTGCCCTAGAAGACATATATGTAAAATTTGGAAGAATGGATAAGACAAGTGAATTGTTTGACATGATGCCTCAAATAAATGTGGTCTCATGCAATGCCATGATTCCAAGATATGCATAAAATGGATTTTTTGATAAGGCTTTAGAAACATACAAGAAAAAGAAATTGACAGGTGTAAATGCCAAAATGGGATCTTTGGAATAGGGTATGGACATCCACCAAAATAGATTGTTTAGAACAGTGTATGGACAACCATCAAAGCATAATGGATATATCAAATTTGTCACATGCTGTAATTTTGTAGCTACCCTTGTAGACATGTATGCAAAGTGTGGAAGCATAGACAAGGCACATGAACTATTTGGCATGATGCCCCAAAGAAATGTCACCTCATTGAATGCAATGGTTGTAAGATATGAACAAAATGGATTTTTTGATAAGGCTTTAGAAACTTTCAAGCAAATGTGATTGGCGGGTGTAAAGAAAAAATCCACAACCTTAGCTAGTATCCTTCTTGCCTATGCCAAAATAGACATCCATCAAAGGATAAAACATATGGGAATTTTGTTAGATGTTGTAGTTGTAACTGCCCTCAAAGACATGTATGCAAAGTGTGGAAGCATAGACAAGACACATGAACTATTTGGCATGATGCCTCAAACAAATGTCACCTCATGGAATGCAATGATTGCAAGATATGAACATTTAATGAATTTGGTGATAAGCCTTTAGAAAATTTCAAGAGAATGCAATTGGTGAGCACGTAAAGACAAATTCCAAAAACCTTAGAAGTGGTATCTTTGGAACATGGTATAGACATCCATCAAAGCATAAAGGATATAGGAATTTATCAAATGTTGTAGTTGTAAGTACCCTGCAAGACATGTATGCAAAGTGTGGAAGCATATACAATGAACATGAACTGTTTGACATGATGCCTCAAAGAAATGTTGTCTCATGGAATGCAATGATTGTAAGATATGCATAAAATGGATTTTTCATAAGGCTTTAAAAACTCTCAAGAAAATGCACAAAAATAAATTTCAATCAAATGCAAATTTTGGCACGTCTAAAACCAAATTACACAACCTTGTCCAACTTCTTCCTTGCCTATGCCAGAATGGGATCTAGGGAACATGGTGTGGACAATTATCAATGCATAAATGATATAGGAATTTTGTCACATGTATTATATTTGCAACTGCCCTTGTAGACATGTGTGGAAAATGTGGAAGCATAGACAAGGCACGTGAACTATTTGAAATGACCTCAAAGAAATGCACAGTCCCACAGAATGCAATGATTGCAAGATATGCACAAAATGGATTATTTGAAAATGATTTATAAGTTAATTTCAAGAAAATGCAATTAGCACGTGTAAAACCAAATTCTTGTAACGATAATTGATCATCATATTAAATATATAATATAAACTGTCGTATACATAATGTCATGAACATAACATCTAGTTTATATACAAAGCCATATAGGCATGTCCAAACAAAGCCATACAGGGATATATACAAAAATATACATTGGTTAACATACAAAAGTATACAATTTAACATAATCATTGCTTTTTTTATCTACTTTCTATGGCTTTCTAGGGTTTTTTTAGGGTTTCTGCTTACTATGTTATTTGATAATGGAGATTACTGCCTCGAGCAGTACCTCTAGGACCCAGCCATGGGCAGGGGAGGATTGTTCCAAGGGGTGGAAAAGGGTTTTTATAAGAAAGGAGAATCTTTCTCCTAAAGGCTTTTCTGGGGTCCCAGTTCCAAAGGAATCAGTGGAAGGTATGGCACTGGACATACCTAATGATTTGGTTGAGGAAATCGTCATAGCCATGGACTTGGCTTTGGTTGGTAAGTTTTTTCTCTTCGCCCTAATATTGAGATGGTGCGGAAGTGGGTGTCTAATCGGTCGAAGGTTAAAGGTAGTGTATCTGTCATAGCTATGGCGAGAGGATTGTTTCTCTTTAAATTTACTAGTAGAGAGGATATGTTAGCCATTTTGGTGGGTGGGCCGTGGCTATATGGCACACATTCTCTTGCTCTATGTACTTGGAGACCTAGGTTTGATCCTAGCACTGATTTGAACCAGACTACCCCAATTTGGGTGAGGCTCCCAGGGTTTCCTTTGGAATATTGGGATGAAAAAATCTTTTCTACTATTGGTAATACTTTTGACTAGTTTGTGACTTTGGATAACACTACTCAGTCTAAATCCCATTGTGTGTATACTAGATTCTATGTTAATGTGGAGATTCACAAAACCCTCCCCACGACCATAGAGCTAAACTCTAAATATGGGATCTAGACTTAGCTGATCCTTTATGAAAATGCTACTACATTTTGTCAGACCCGTAAGAAGAAGGGTCATCTAATGACCCATTGTAAACTTAAGAAAGTGGGGGAAAATGTTGATCTCAATAAAGAGAGAGATGATAACTCATCCAAAGAAGACATCCCTGATAATCACGGAATGGGGGATAATGAGGAAAATGTTCTTGCTGAAGAGACTATGGAGAGGAATATGGAGTTGGATGTTCGAAAGAATGACCGTGTTGACTTCCAAAACCTTGATCAACTAGATACATCGAATCCCCCGATGCTCAAAGATGGAGAGATTCAATCCTAGTCGGCTGAGGCTGTTGATGATGGAGAAGGGTCCCCTATAACTAATGTACTGAATGCCCAAATCCTAGAATCTAATTGCAATAATAGTGTTGAGGCTGTTCAACCTTCTTCCAAGCAGAGGTCTTCTCTTGCCATACATAGAACCACTGTTGGGACCCTGAAGGAGGGGTTTTTTGAGAATCAGTCTATTGTTCCTTCCCCGACCACTAGAATCAGACCTAGTGGTAATTGTAATGACCAAGATGAGTGGAATACCCCTAAGAAAAAGAGTCACAAGACTAAAAAGTCTGTTGATGTTGGAACAAACTCTAGGCAAGGAAGACCAACCCTTAGAGAAACAAGGCAACGAGAGATTGAGATTGCTAGTGGTAAACAAAAAACACTAAAGATTCAAGCTTAAAAAATTCCTAAATGAGAATTCTTTCTTGGAATATGAGGGGTTTTAATAGCCCCACCAAATAGTTTGAAGTTAAGAACTACATTCTAGATCAAAAAATAGATATTCTTTTGCTTCAGGAAGTTAAAATGATTGAGGAGAATTTTAAGATGATAGTTGACAAAATTTGGCCCAATGCTACTTTTTGCATCAGCCTTACTATGGGTACTTCTAGAGGCATTATTACTATGTGGAATGAAGCTAAAATTCATGCTACTCTTACTATCTCCAGTAAGTATTTTCTGATTGTCAACTTCTCTTTGCCTTCTTTTAATTGGTCACTAATCAATATTTATGCCCCAAACACAAGGGCCCTGTAGAAAACCTTGTGGATTGATTTGTCTAATCTCCTTTCCACTTCCCCTCATTCTCTTTGGATGTTGGCTGGAGACTTTAATACCCCTTTATATCCTTTAGAGAAAATTGGGGGCATACTTGACTACTCTGATAGTATGTTTGATTTTGCCAAGTTTATCAATACCTTTGGCTTGTTTTATGTAGAGCTTCAGAATCATAATTTTACTTGGTCTAACAGAAGAAGAGGGGATCAAATAATACAAGTTAAGTTGGACAAATTCCTTATATCAAACAACTGGGATAATCACAATAATCTAAGTTTTTTGGCTTTACCAAGAACTATTTCTGATCATAATCCTATTCTCTTTAATTGGATGGCCTAGCACAGGTGTGGTCCCTTCCCTTTCAGATTTGAAGCTATGCGGATTAAACATACATATTTTAGGAGTATTCTGACTCATTGGTGACAACTTCTGGTTCAGGGTACTCCTATGTTTAGGCTGGTCAAGAAGTTGCTTCATATTAAACAAGAGGTTCATGGCTGGAACAAATATAATTTTGGTAATGTGTTTGTTCAGAAGAAAACTATCTCTGGTAAATTAGCTGACCGAAGACATTGCCGAGGAGGAAAGTAATCTGATTTCTGACTGGAAGAACCTTATGAGTAAAGAAGAAATTTTTTGGAAACAAAAGTCCAGAGTTCAGTGGCTCAAAGAAGGGGATCAGAATACTACTTTTTTTCATCTTTCAGCTATGAATCATAGGAAAGCTAATTCTACTTCTAAATTATATTTGGAGGACGACAATACTATCATAGAAGACAATGAGATTGGGAATCAAGTTGTTTTGTTTTTCTAGAATTTTTTGTCAGAACAAGCTGATAATGCTGTCAATGGGCAGATTATGGATCAGTTCCTTGATAAAATCCCCTCATTGATTATGGAGGAGGACAACATTGAAATGTTAAAACTGATTTATAAGGAAGAGGTTCATGTTGTCTTATTCTCCATGGGCCCTTTCAAAGCTCCAAGCCCTGATGGCTTTCCTCTGATATTTTTTTAGGAATATTGGGATATTGTGGGCTTTGATGTAACTACTGCTATTACAGATTTCTTCAGAATTGGTAAACTTCTAAAGTAGATCAACAATAATTTTATTGTCCTTGTTCCTAAGAAGCCAAATCCTATGCACCTTACTGATTTTAGACCTATTAGCTTATGCAATACCATCTATAAGTTGTGTACTAAATTGCTTGTTTTGAGATTCTAACCTTTTTTAGATAAAATTATTTCCCCTTCTCAGAAAGGCTTTGTCCCTGGTCATCAAATTTTAAATGCTGTTATATCCACTCATGAAACTATCCATTCTATGGAAAAGAGTAGGGTCCCTGGTATGGTTCTAAAGATAGACATCTCTAAGGCTTATGATAGAGTTTCTTGGAATTTTTTGTTTAAGGTTATTCAAAAATTTGGTTTTAATGATAGACTCTCCCTTCTCATTCGAGAAGCTATCTCCACTGCTAAATTCTTGGTCTTGGTTAATGGGGTTCCCAGAGGCTTTTTCTCTTCCACAAGGGGGATTAGATAGGGAGATCCTCTTTCCCCATATCTGTTTATCATGATGGCTGAAGCCCTTGGGAGATATGTTCACTCTAAGATCTCCTCTAAGGAAATTGCAGGCATTAAACCTACTTCTTCTATACCTCCTATGTCTATGTAGTAGTTTGTGCATGATACCATCCTCTTTGGTATCTCTTCTATGGTGGAAGCTAGAAGTTGGAAGAATATTCTCAATGACTATGCCAAAGCTTCTGGTCAATGTATAAATTTTTAGAAAAGTAATGTGTATTTTTTCAACACTTAGGGTGATCTCCAGAGAAAAATTATTAATATCATTGGCTGTGCTGAGGCTGATCTTCCCGCTGTCTATCTAGGCCTTCCTCTCACTGTTAAAGAGTTCTCTCAGGGATTTTGGAATGGAATTTTGGAACGAACTCAAAGGAAGTTGATTGGCTGGAAGGGGAAGCTCTTGAGTAGTGCTGGTAAATTACAGCTTTTATGAGCTTCTCTTCAAGGTATTCCTACTTATTTTCTATCTCTTTTAAAAATGCCTAGGTTTATTGTTGACAAATTGGAGCAGATCCAAAGAAATTTTCTATGGACAGGTATGGAAGATAAAAAGAGAATGTCTTTGGGAAGTTGGGAGAAAGTCTGCCTTCCCAAATCTCATGGGGGTCTTAATATTAGATCTATAAGAAATATGAATAAAGCCCTCCTTACCAAAATTAATTGGAATTTGGTCCATAGCCATAAGAATGGGTGGCCATTATGCAAGCTAAGTATTTACATGGAATTGACAATCTTAGTTTCCTTTATCAGGAGGGGCTTCCTCAGGGCTCTATTATTTAGAACAAAATGCTGAAGTCTAGAAGCTTACTCAAAAAAGGGCTTAGGTAGAAATTGGGGAATGGTAATTCTATAAATTTCTGGGAGGACACTTGGGTTGATGACAAGGCCCTTGATACTTAGGGGGATTATGGGATTGTTTCTGGTATTGGCAAATAGTTTTTTGGGTCAAAAGTTTGCCATTATATCCATAGTGAGAATGGTATCAGACTCTGGAAAAATCTTCTTGATTGTTGTGTTCATCACCCTAAGTTTATCCCTAGGGTGACTTCTATTCAACAAATGCTGCTAGGTGTCAGAATCCCTCTCTTTCCTAGGGAAGATGAGTTGTATTGGTGTCCTGATAAGAGAGGTCATTTTTCGGTTAACTCTGCTTACCATCTATTGATCCCCGATGTTCACAAAAATGAGCTTTGGAGGAAAGTTTAGAATCATAAGCTTATTCCTAAAGTTAATATATTTTGGTGGGCTGTTGTTCATAATAAAATTTTAACCCAAGATAATTTGCAGAGAAGGGGATTCACTCTGGTGAATAGGTGTTTCCTGTGCCTTGAGAAGGAGGAAATTGTTTCTCATTTAATTCTTCACTGTGATTTTGCCATGGAAATTTGGAGTACAATTTTAAAGAACTTTGGCATTCATTGGGTTTGTAATCCTGATATTAGGGAAGTCATTGTTAATTGGTGTCCTACTTTCTCACATCCTTGGCTTGTGGAGCTCTGGAACCAAACTCTACCCTTCCTTGGTTGGACTTTATGGAAGGAATGAAATAACAGAATATTTAGGGAAGTTGTTAGGGATTCCTCTCAAGTCTTCCAATCTTTTTCTAAGATTCTCATTGAAAGTTTTGTTAGCTCCCACATCAAAATTGCTGACAAACCACTTACTCAAGAGGAAGAACAAATTGTAGTCAATTGGAGAATTTTAAACCAAATTATGGCTTATGATAAATCTAAACAGATTTAGAGATTAAATACTAGATGGATCCCCCTGAGGTCCCATTGGTTCAAACTTAACTTTGATGGAGCTTCTAAGTCTAATGGTAAGGCTACTGGTGGTGGGATTATCAGGGATGACAAAGGGAGGCTGGTTGCTGCCTATGGTAGTGGGATAGGTACTATTCAAAGTAATAATTATGTTGAAGCCTCTACTCTCTTATGGGGGGTGAATTTGGCTATTTTTCTTGACATTCTACATTTGCATATCCAGGGGGATTCTAAACTAATCATTGATGCAGTTTCTAAGGCATCGACATGTGGGTGGAAACTCCAGGAAATTATTGTTGATATTCAAATCCTTGTACAGAGGATCTATAGAGTGGAACTCTCTCATATTTATAGAGAGGGGAATGGGGTTGCTGATGCCCTGGCTGAGTATGGTTAGCAATTTTCAAATTGGCGATGTTGGCGCCAATTTAAAAATATTCTTATGAATATACGGGAACTGATTCAAAAAGAGATGACTTGTCAAGGATGACTCATCATACTGAGGGTACTAGCCTATTCAGTTAGCATTTTTGGGTGTTGTTGATGTGTATTTTGAAGTACGGGCCCTATTGTACTTCTTTGTTTAATGTCATGTCAGCTTTACTTATCACTCGCATTAAGGCGAGTTGGTTATATGGTAATCATAGGAAATTTATGATTATCATTCTCGAGCATGGGTAGGGCTGGCATCATTTGATTTTTAGGAAGGTGCTCCTATTCAATGATGACCTGTGCAACCTCATTTCCATTATTCCTTCCCAAGCTGTTACAATTACCTTTCGAAAACACTCTGTGAATTCTTGGCTTTGTGTTTTCTGTGTCTTTGAGAGAAAGGAGAGAGTGGGGGGAGACATGATTTGCACAGAGCCAATTTCCTACTATGAATTCAAGGATAACACTATGATTTGGTATTATTGCAAGGAAGGTGGAATCATCCCTTTTTTGGAACACCTTAATGGGTTTGATGAAAATTTGTCTGTGCAATTTGCCCGGTCCTGGAAAAATCGTAGAGTTACTATGGGAAGAATTGGTTTTGAGGTATCTGAGCAAGTCATTGCCATGGTGACTAATCTGTCTACTAAGGGGACTAAGTTGCAAAGGAAGGTGAAAGTGGCTGATCATTCGAACCAGAAGCTATTTTTGGGGGAAGGAGAGGAACTAGTTCACTACTAGGGAGGGTTTGAATGGGCCAAGCTGCCAAAGCCATGGGATGAAATGTGCTTCCTTCTTATGAAATACTTAACATTGGAGGGTTAGTTTACCAGGTTTTATAATTACCACCTCCCTTTTCTTAATCATTTTATGCATAATGCTCTTGTCAATTTCCCTTTCTATTTATTGTCATCCCTTGAACACTCTATTTTTAGGGCTAAAGATAAGATGGATAAGAAACCCTCTAAAAAGCCTATCCCTTTGCACCAAGGTCTTATCCTTTGTCTTTATAATTGTCATCTTGCTTTGGAGCTGCCTAAGCCAATTCAAACTGCTAGTGGTGAGGATTCTACCAACTCTGACCCCTTGATCTTGCCGCCTCTGAGGAACCTTGCCCTTCCCCTATTTCCCACAAAATGAAAGGGGTTTCTTTCTCTATGACCACTACGGAGACCATCACGGTGAAGGTTACTCATACTCCGGCTTCTAAAGGGAGTGTGAAAAGCAAGAAGAGGAAAATTAGGGAGTTGGATGAGGATATTGTGGGGGACTCTATGGGAACCCATAAAAATCTAAGCAGTGACCCTATGGGACCTGGCAATAAACATAAAGCTAATTTGTCTGCTAAAGATAAGGAGGGATTTTCTTCTGGGGTAAGGAGGTCGGGTAGGATTGCTGGTAAACTTGCACCACAAGCTAAACTGATTGACTACTCTAAAAGTGCTTTTGATGCCTCCACGCAGGGGGATGATCGACTAAATTCTAAAGATTTTGATATTCAAGAGATCTTTGAAGATGATGTGGGTAAGAATGAAAGGAAACAAGTTGATGACTTAGGAGGTGCTGACGGGGATCCTATGGGCAATGCTAGCGAAGGGGAGAGGATGATCGTGGAGGAGGTTGGTGATGAGACTAAGGAATGGGAAGACCACAGGCATGATCTTGCTATCTTGAGGGGTCATGTGGAGGTTCTAGAGTAGAAGGTTTCTTCTATGGGAGAGCTCATAAGCATCATACTCAGTCGTACGACAATGCTTAACCTCTCTTTGTTATGGGATCTTGGGACTCGTGCTAATGAAGAGGAGGAGAAATTCAAAAAGCTTGATGAATTTTATGAATTTTTGGCTAAAGACTGGGAGAATGTATCTTCTTAGTTCTATTTATTTCTGTGTTGTCTATCATCTACTACTTACTATCTGCTATCTATAAGTTGTTTATGTTGTTTATGCTATAGTGGTCTTGTGGCTCTTTTTGTGCTTGAGCCTCTTCGGTCTCTTTTTGTCTTAATGTAAGGGTTCGGCCCCTAGTTTTTGCCGACTTATCTAATAAAAAACATACAAAAGTATGTACATACAAAGCCATCTAGGAATACAAAATGTCCCAAAAACTAGTTTCCTATGGACTTTTATGAAATAATTGGCGGCCCTTGCTTGACTGTGAAGATGGAGAGCCAATCTATGACTCATCCTCTCTCTGCCATTGAGTAGACCTCTTCAACCATTCAAGTTCATGCAACTCCACCTGTTAATACAATCAAACAATATGCACATTACTATAGAAAATGTACATGAAATATATAACATCTCATATGTAATCAATGACTTACTGCCATCTGATGATCACTCTCCATCATCTTGTCTCTAGCTTCTTTGTTCGTAGTTGGATAGGCTGGAGTTGTGACCTCCTATGAGAAGCATCAAGAAGCAAAATTGACTAAACATAAATATCATTTATGTGCATCAAATGACATGAGATAAAACAAGAAATACAAAATTATGACATTTTCATGTTATTGGCTCATACCTCGGTCAAAGGATTTGAAGGCATCATAGTTACAACATTGCCTATCTATGCTGACTCATGAAGATGAGGAGGAGTCTCCATTGTATTCAGCATCTGAAAATCAAGTTCAAGATTATTCAAATAAAATAAATACATAACATTATTTTAAAAATGCATAATGATTAGAAATTGTTAAATTTACCTCCATAAAAGTGGTGGATTTGTGTCTAGGGGACCAAGGAAACTATGGAGGTGTTGGTGACTGTTGAAATCATAAAAATGTCACAAAATAGTATTACCATTGACATATCTACAATAATTATGATCATGTGATAAATTACATACCTGCTGACTTGACCTCCTCTCATAACCTACCAATGGATGGCGAACGGAGGTAGGATGAAGACTCTGACCCTAGAATTTCATTGCGTAGACAATTACATACATGTTATTTTTTACTTATAATATAGATAATCATATAAAATTAATTAAAAATTTCAAATAACAATATATTAAATCAAGATGAAACTTGTAACAAATTACCTGAGAGTCAATACCAAATGTAGTCTGTAAGAGATCATCGATGAGATCAATCTAATCCTATATGGATCTCTCCATCATTGGATGTTACTCCTACGTCGCAGTATCTTGCCGAGAGTCCTGCCATGCATCCTGTGTCTCAACATCCTGCCGAGAGTCTTGCCATGTGTCTTGCATCCCATAATCACATAGGTTCACACATGGACTGCACAAATGTGGGGACACATGACGCCTACTACTCTCACCCTCATCAGCTTGGGTAAGATCATCAACATGCTGTGATAGGGTTTAGGTGAGAGTAGTCAATGAATGTAATGTCTCCACCTCAACACTCTCCTTCAAAGTCAAAGGGAGTGACCTATGTTCTTGCCTCAATAAGGGTACAGGCACAAGGTTTTCATTTCACTGAGCCCCAGGTCTATCCTGGGTAGAGCCACCACCTCTACCCTAGAACTCACAAATGTCAAAATAATTGGAAATTTTTTTGATGATGAACTCACAATGTAGTTTCCTCAAGAAATATTGTGGTACCTCATCATTGTTGCATGGGTGCTCATCCAAGACCATGTACCATCTATCCCATAAGTTTTGGGATATTTCTTCATTCCTACACCAATGAATAGGAAATTGTTTGCAAGTTTCTTCTAATCTTTAGCTAATTTTGGGATTAATAAATTGTGTACATAATTGAGATTTTGTACTTTTTTCATTCTTGACTTGTTCATATGACAACTTGTCGGCATAATATTTCCAACACCTCTCCCTATAGTCTTGGAATTCATTGATTTGTTTTGTCACCAAATCAGTGTGGGAAACAATCTCCTCTAGTGACTTTGCAAGCATCTTCCTATGCTCAGTGGTACCACTTGGATTGTTTAGCGTTTGAATAATAGTTTGAAGATGTTTCTTGTTTTCTTCTATTATTCCTAGGTAGTTTTCTTGACTATCCCTTACATTGAGAGGACATGAAGGTGGGTTTTGAGGGTTTGGAGGGATTTGGGGGTTGTTTTCATCCTCATCAATTGCATTTAGGTTTTCTCTTGCCTCAAAAACTATAAATGCAATATAAAAACTAATCAAACAATGTAAAATCCAAAAATTCTTCTAAAACTAACAAAAATTGATCAAACCCTACCTTCTTCAGCTACTAGACCCTCCAAATTTGTTACATGACGTCTTTGCCGGTGAGGTGGCATTGTGAAAATGACGTTTTCTCTCTTGCACATGTTTGGATAGGCTTTCCTTGGACGCACTCATGCTTTCTTCTTAGGTTTTTGGTACACAAAATAATTTTCTCATGGTGAATGGTAGAAATGATATTGATTTGTACTTTTTATGTCAGAAAAATGTGAGCCCATTATAACACACTCGCATTTTGCCTTGTTTTGGACCATGGTGGCAACTTTTTGGTCCCCCATCTTTATGCATTCACCCACCAATGTTATCAAAGACACTAATGTTAAGTTTATCCAGTTTGATTAAAGATGTGTCAACCTTGATTTTGTGTAGCACATCAATGCTACAAACATTAAGAGCTGATCCATTTTCAATCATAGTTCCCTTTACCAAATTTTTATTTATTATGACAGAGATTACAATAGGATCATTTTGGTTTTAAACTTCAATTGATGGTAATTCATGTTGTTGAAATAGAATATCCATTTTTGTCACATGCATACTATCTAATAGCGTTGCTACATTATTTGTCTTAATAGCAGGTGGTACAATCACCTTTTGTAAATCTTCTTGGAGCATTTCATGGTATGTAGGAAATGTTTGTATGAGTTCCCAGAAAGAGATCTTAGTGGGAGTAGCACAAAGCTACTCAACAAGATCATAATCTCAACCAACATTATGAGTAAGATGAGGTGGTTGAGGAAGCAAAGGTTGAGAAGTTGGTAAAGTGATCAAAATGTTCAATTGTTGTTTACTTTGTTTATTATTTGATGTATCTTATGTGCGAGAAACGACATTGTAGTTGGGTTGTTGTAACACATTTTGATACACTTGATTTCCTTGAGTAATTTGTTTTGCATAATTAAGAATGTAACCTAGGAGTCAAGGTGGTGTTGGAGCACCTTGAACCATAATCACCAGTTTGAAGTGAGGAGGCACATTAGGTGCCTTATGCATGATGATTTTAGAAACATTAGTACACTTATTCACTATCCCCTTAGTAGGTTGAATAATTCTATTAATAATCATTGAATTAACATTGTTTTTACTTTGATTAATCTCAACAGACATCCCCCAAGGATTTAATGTGAGAGACCTTTGTTCATCCACCAATGCTTTATCTTTTGAAGGGAGAGCATTGGAATGAAGGGAAGGTAAAGTGTTGTTAAAAGAATTGTTGATGATTATATCTTTAGTGATGTCCAAGGGGTTTGAATATTCAATCAAAGGAGAACTATCCATGGTCTTCACATCCTTAGAGATATCCAATGTGCTTGAACATTCTGGGAGAACTATAGGATGAGCCATAGAAGCCTTATGTACTATAGAAGATTTAAGTTTATTGGATGACCGCCCATTATCTACCCATGGAGGATCCTTTTGAGAAGAGGCTCTTTATCCACTAATGATTCATATTTCAAAGGGAGAGAATTGGAATGAAGAGAGGGTAGGGTGATGTTAAGGAATGTATCAATGATTTCATCTTTTTTTGCAAAAATATCCTCACAAGTGGCAACAACTTTGGGACAAGGATCCAAATCGTAGGGTGAAATAAAAAAATATAGGTCACCATCACATGTATTAGAGACTAGATCCATGGCATTATCATGAATTGTGGTTTAAGAAGGAGAAGAACTATCACCATCATATTTCTCATGATAATTCATGAAGATGAATTCAGTTAGATCTTCTAATATTCATGGATGCTCACCCATGAGGGTTGTGAAGCTATCAAAATCAAGATCTTTGATATATGCATGCAAAGATAGCAAAGAGAAATGACATGAAGATGCAATAATGAAATGTCTTGGAACAACAATGTACAATCAGATCTCTTCATTTATCAATTACCACCAATATGAGAATGAAAGAGAATTTTTAAAACCCTAATGCCCAATTTTACCAAAATACAGGCTTTCTAAGGGGCTAAATATCCACTTTTTCAAACATTAAATAGGATTCACAAATGAATATTGATAAATATCCAATAAAGCAATGCAATATCTAATTTGAACAATCAACAAGATGCAAATACTCGAAGCTATGGGTTCACCAAAATGTTAGGTATGAAAAAGGAGAATCATGACAACTAGAACATAAACTAGATCAAACCCTTTTCCATATAAAATTCAAGGACAAGAGTGAACCAAATCACTACCAAATGAAGGTGGACTCAGCTGTAGATGTTTTACTCAGGTATGCTATAGGTAGATCAGATTTAATTCATCCTTTTTATCAAACCCTAGTTCTATAATGATTAGCTTATAACAGAATACGTACAAAAATTTATAGAAACCAATTACACATGAATGGTCAAGAAGATGATTGGAACCCGTCTCCCGAAAGTAGAGCTGTCGAAGGACCAATTTAGGACGGCCCAAGTCCTGACTAAAGAAATCTTTTGGAAGTCTGAACTAGAAATTTGTTGTAACTGATGTCCTAATGCCATATCTGAACTTTGAAAAGGAATAAGGACATGGGTGATACCACCCAAGTCCTTAATGATAGAATATTCTAAAACAATCTTTGAATCTTGAAACCCTAATCTATACTATGTCTTCCTATAGCTCTGTATTTTCTAGATCTCACTCTTGTAATTTGCACACAAGAAGATAGGAGGGGGTTTAGGGGTTATGGTGTTTAGAGACTTGCCTCAGTCAAATCCTAGGATAGCGTTCAATCTTCACAACACCGTTGATTGATAAAGAGTGCATACCCTTGCACAATAGAGGCTAAACATAATAATGATATGATGAATCAAATGATGATAAACAAGAATGATATCATGTATATGATGAAACCCTTAAGAGGATGACGATCCTTCAACTCCTAAGGAGAGATAGATGATAACTTCAAAACCTGCAACAAAAAATAATAACACACAAATATACTCTAGAATCATAATGAATGTTCTTTCTTGCTTTCCTTCAAGATCTCAAGTTATGCTCTTTTCGAAATATACTCTAGAATCATAATGAATGCTCTTTCTTGCTTTCCTTCAAGATCTTAAGTTATGCTCTTTTCCACCTAGTTACAAATGAATACAAAAACACAATTATATATGCTTTCCTACTCATAATCATCAAATTAAACCAAAAGAACCAACAAGGATGAACCTTGAGAAAGGTATTAAGCTGACATAACCTTAAATTAGACCCAACCTAAAAGGGGGGACATGGGTAGTAACACCTATGTCCATAAGCCCTTTTTAGGTCTGGGATAAGGTAAAGCATGGGGTCCATACTCCAATTTCACTTAGGTGTCAGGCAATTTTTCATCGGGACAAACATTTTGAATGTATTATGTAATAAATGGGACCTAGGAGCTAAACAAGGAGGTAAAAATACAAGTGGACATTTTTTACTCCATAACAATTTTGAACACCTTGATTCTTTTGAGTAATTTGCTTTGCAAAGTTGAAGGTGTAATCAGGAGGTCGAGATGGTTTTGGAACACCTTGAACTATAATCACAGGTTTAGAGAAAAGAGATGGATTAGGTACCTCATGCACAATGATTTTAGGAATATTTTGAACATTAATGCACCTATCCAACATCCCCTTGGTGGGTGGGATAGGTCTATTGATGATGATAGAATTTACATTGTTATCTTTTTGAGAAATACAAGATTTAGGAGAAAGCATGGAAAAAGTATGCTCAACATCTACCTGTGAGAGATCCATTGTGAGAGAAGGTTTTTCATCCACTAGTGCTTCATATTTTGAAGGTAGAGAATTAGAATGAAGAGGGGGTAGAATTATGTTAAGAAATGTATTAATGATTTTCTCCTCTTGCGCCAAAATATCCTCACAAGTGGGAACAGTTTTTGGAGAGGGATCCAAAACATAGGGTGACATAGGCAAAGCTAGGTCACCATCATATACATCAGAGGGGAGATTAATGGAAATAGACCTAGAATTATCATGGCTTGTAGCAGAAGTAGAAGAACTATCACCATCATCTTTCGCATGATAATTCATGGAGATGAATTTAGTAAATTCTTGTAAGAAGTTAGTAATACATGTAAATGTGATATGGAACAGCAATGTACAATTGAATTTTGACATGAATTGAGTGTCACCAAGATCTAAAATAAGTTTACAATCAATGACCTACAAGTGCCAGATAGGCAAGGCTTTCAAAAAATGTGATGTTCTTGGTAACCACAACAAATAAGTCTTGCAAATGTAAGATGTGTAGTATGTGCAAATGATTTTCCTAAGTAAACAAAAGAGGGATTTAGAAAAATTTTCTTTAAATGAAGATGCATAAGTGTCAAATGAGGTATGCAGTTAGATAGTTTTGTTTATGCTATTGGTTTCAAATTAAAGAGAAGATGAATGCATGAATGTTATTGCTTTCTAAATTAAACAAATATGAAAAATATGATGAGTTACAACAAATTAAAATCAGATTTAGCAATTAGCCAATATAGGAAAGATCTAAAAATAAGATTTCTAATACAACCACTAAATGCAATACCAGATAAGGTTTACCATCAAACCCTAGATCTTTTCCCTAATCCAAAATGTAGTGATGCAAGAATGGTTTTTCTTCTTAAGTTTTAAAGACAAATGATAATTATGATGTGCTAAAACAATGCTAAATCAAATTTGACCATTGATTAACATAAAAGGAATTTGGAAGAAGAGTTTAACCAACACACCCTAG
This sequence comes from Cunninghamia lanceolata, assembly GCA_027924645.1. Lineage (NCBI taxonomy): Eukaryota > Viridiplantae > Streptophyta > Pinopsida > Cupressales > Cupressaceae > Cunninghamia > Cunninghamia lanceolata. The sequence continues at coordinate 11,249,457 of BSBN01001466.1, read as the reverse complement.
GATCAAGACTAGCTAGGTTTTCAAAAAATGTAATATTTTTTAAAACCTTAATAAGGAAGAAGTGTAAATGCAAAATATGAAACTAGGAAATGATTAATTAATGGAATACTAATTAGATTTGATGCAAAAATTAAAAATTTGTCAAATGTAAGATGAGTCAGGTTCACCAAAATGTTATGTCGAAAATGGTGACTTAGATTAAAACCCTAAACTAGGTCAAACCCTCTTCTACATGAACATTGGAACACAAATCAAAGATACTCAATACTCAACTATAGTCCTCAAAGGAGAGATAAAAGGTCCCTTTATTGGTCCCTTTATTTCCAAGGAGAGAGATCTTATGACTAATTATCAAATCTAGGGTTTCTAAGGCTAAAATAGAGAAAACAGGAGTTACAGATCTAAAATTGTTGAAAATACAGAAAGTTGTGGCAGGCTAAGCAAAGCTATGAGAACCTACTTATAGAAGGTTTTGGCCACCCAAATAGGTGGGTCAAGGGTACTAGGTGCCTTGGTCCTTGACCAAATGTTTTTGTTTGACTTTGGTCGTATCTGAGTCTTCTGCCTTCCTACAACTTGTCTCTGTCAGAAACCTTCAATCATGACCTACACATAAAACAAGGAAGAATGTTGGTGCTATTTAAGGGATTTCCTAAGCCAAACCCTGTGAATGGTGTTTCCACCTCCACAATATTAATGATAAGAGATCAAAGAGTGCATGCCTAAGGAGGGTAGAGGTGAATCTATAGTATGGAATGCTACAATAAAGCATGAAGGAAAGGAGTCACCATGAGCATGGAAACCCTAGATTGCTTGATGTGGCATCACAACTTAAGAAGTTGGTGTAGCCCAAAGAAGTAGAGATATCTTCACAAGAGCTACAAGAAATTAGTACAACAACAATAATCTTCGATAGAGAGCTTTAGAGAAGAACAAAGAGCATGAGAGAGAGAGAGAGTGCTAGAGTGCTTAGATCTTCAAATGAATAAACTAACTTGCTTATATATGCATTCCCGTCAATTATCAAGGAATTAAATCAAATGAGGCTGACATGAATAAACAATAGAGATGTCATAAACTGAGATAACCTTAATTTAGCCCTGAGCTAAAGGAGTGCCTAGGGAACTGGGTGCCCTTGTCCTTTAGCCCCCATAAACTTTTAGATGAGATCAATTAAGTGTGTTTAGTCCCATTCTAAGGTCGTCTTTTGGGTTTTATGCATCAGGATTAAGAATTAATTGCTTTAGGTCCACCTGAGTGCTAAACTAGGTATAAAATGGCAAGGGTAAACATTTTACTCCAAAATAATAAGGTGTTGAATCAATAGCCTTACAAGGAGATTTGTTTAACAAGTACCAAGTGATACTCATATCTTCTACCCAAAAACATTTATCCAACTGTGCATCACTCAACATACTTCTGGCTCTTTCCATTATTGTTTGATTTATCCTTTCCACAAAACCATTTTATTGTGGTGTATATGGAGTTGTCTTTTGTCTTATGATACTTGAATTCTTGTAGAACTCATCAAATTCCTTAGAGAAATATTCTTCTCCATTGTCATATCTTAATATTTTTATATTAAGTCATGATTGGTTCTCTACTAAGACTTTAAACTCCTTAAACTTAGTGAAAACTTTAAATTTATAATTCATAAAATAAATCCATGTGAATTTGGATACATCATCAATGAAGGTAACAAAATAACAAGATTTTCCAATAGAATCATTATCCAAATGCCCAAACACATCTGAATGAATAATTTCTAATTTCTCTTTCACTCTATTGCTTCCTAAAGGAAAATAATTTATGTTTTGTTTACCAAACACACAATGCTCACAAAAATCAAATTTCTCATCATAATAGGAGAAACCATCCAACAAATTTTTATTCATAATTGTTTTTAAACATTTTCACTTGTGTGGCCTAATCTGCATTTCCACAACATACATGTATTTTCAGTAGTTTTAGTTACATTAGTGGATCTACAAACTATAGTGGCCTCAAGCCTAAATAGAGTTGCCATCCTTGTTCCCCTAACTACCACCAAGATTCCTCTCACCAATGTGTGCCCATGCTTGTTAAATTTTACATGCATTCCTAAATCATTCAAATTTGAAATACAGATAAGATTTTTAGCCAATCTAGGAATATGTAAAACACCAAGGAGGGTTTTAATCCTCGCATCACTATAACACAATTGTACGTTTCCTTGGACAACAATCATATATGTAGAGTTGTCCCCAAGGTAAACATTACCTCCATCATATTTCTTATATGTGGAGAATCATTCCTCATAAGGAGTCATATGATACAAGCAACCCAAGTCAATCAACCACTATTCATTAGACATAACATTACATGCAGAAAGTAAAACTTCATCGCTTGCATTTGAGGACTTTTCGGTAGAGAAATCTCATTATTTCTTTGGGTTTCTACATTCTTTCTTCACATGCCCCTCTTATTGCAGTTCCAACACTTAACCTTGCTCTTCTTCCTAGGAGTTTTAGACCAACCTTTTGATTGCTTAGGCCCCTTTTGATCTCTTTTTGGTCCACTTTCCTTAGACCTCACCCTGACATTAAGAGCATCCACAAAGGTATCCATAGCCTTCTTCTGTTAGAAATGAAGGTAAACAACTATCAATGAAAAAATAATTACAATTGTAATATACATATTTAATTATGTAGAACCAAAATGGAGATGGTACGAAATCAACACAAAGAAATCACATAATAGAAGATCAAATACATAACATAGTGTTTATGTGGAGAAACCTGTTTAAGAAAAAAACTCCACTAAAGAAGAGATGCTCCAGTTTCTATTAACTTCAATAGAGTTTACAATACAACACTATCAATTGCTCTTTAGTCTTTAATCCAGGAGTGCCTGCAATACTCATCCATAGTCCTAATACAATATCCTCTTAAAATAGTGTTTCCTTTTAGGGAAAAAACCCCTAACATAACTTCTATTGTTAGATCTGTGACCTAACGATGAATGGTCTAGATTGACTACGAAATTACAATATTTTACAAGGCAATTTTCTAAAAAAATTCTCTTTGGGGGTGCTTCCCTTGAACCCCCGCCAGAGGGGGCTAGGAAGTTGCAGCCACTCCCTTGGACCCCCCAGCAATAGTAGTGGGGGTTGGGGGGGTGTGGGGTAAGCCCCTGCACACTCTACCATTGGGTACAAGATTCTAAAATTTGGTTGAAACAAGATCACTACTTGGTGAATACTTCATCCCTTATTAAGGATTTACAAACAATATTAGGAGTAATTAAATACATAGGATTTACAAGGTTGATGGCACCTTAATTCTAACATCTTCCTCATTTCTTGTGACAACAAAGTTGCAACAAGGGCATCCATCTTTGGATCTTTGAGGTTAAAAGTGATAGCAAGAATGAAATTCTGCCAAGACTTGGGCAAGGAACAAAGAAGTATTATACACTCATCTTCCTCATATATCCTAACGTCCACATAAGCTAACTGACTTAGAATTAAATTAAATTTATTCAAGTGCTCAAATATCAAATCACCCTCCTTCATTTTAAGGGAAAATAACCTTCCTTTAAGATAAAATTTATTTATGAGGCTCTTGGACTGATATATTTCACTCAACCACTTCCATAAAGCATGTGCAGTCTTCTCAGTAGAGACATTCAGCAACACAAAGTATGCAAGGCATAATCAGATTGTTCCTCTTGCCTTTTTGTCTATCTTTTCCAACTCATCTTGACTGATAGTATCAAGTTTCTTCTCTTTTGTCACATCCAACCATTGATCTCTTTATTTAATTAAATCCTCTATTTTTAGCTTCCACAACTCATAACTTGTTCCATTAAATTTTTTAATGTCCAATCAGGATGAGAATGTAGCCATGGCTTCTACACAAATCTACAAAATAAGTTCAACTAGAACTTCCACAACAGCTCAAAAAACCCTCACACTTCCACCCAAGACACAAAACTAGCTAGCCTCTGATACCATTTATGTTATAAATGAAGGTGAACAACTATAGAATGGAAATATAACTACAACTGTAACTATTAATCTTAAGTGCAGAACCAAAATTGAGACAATATGAAATCAACATAAAGAAATAATAGAACAGATGATCAAACACATAACATAATGTTTACGTGGAGAAACGCTTTCAAGATAAAAACTCCACACAAGAAGAGATGCACCAGTCTGTATTAACTTCAATAGAGTTTACAATACAACACTATCAATCTCCTCTCTAGTCTCTGATCCAGTAGTGCCTATAATACTATTTACTCCAACACAGATGTAATACAATATCCTCATAAAGGGGTTGCCTTCTAGGGTAAGAAAAGCCAACATAACCTCTACCATCAGATCTATGACCTAATGATGAACATTCCAAATTTACAATAGAAATTTATATATAAAATGTGGATTTTGGGGGCAATGCACATGGATCCCCACTAGGGTGCACAACCCCTAGACCCCTCAGCAGAGAGATGGTACCCTAGGACCCTGCAAATGGGGCACTCCCCTGTACGCCCTTGTATAACCTACATGTGTCAGGTACTAGATCTATGACCTAATGATGAACATTCCAAATTTACAATAGAAATTTATATATAAAATGTGGATTTTGGGGGCAATGCACATGGATCCCCACTGGGGTGCGCAACCCCTAGACCCCTCGGTAGAGAGATGGTACCCTAGGACCCTACAAATGGGGCACTCCCTTGTACCCCCTTGGATAACCTACATGTGTCAGGTACTAGGATCAAACATGCAACTGAAACAAGATCACTACTTGGTGAATACTTATTCCCTTATGGGTGATTTACAAATAATATTAGGAGTAATTTATAGCATAGAATTTCAAGGATGATGGCACCTTAATCCTAACATAAATTTGATACTTATTTTCTTCAAATCCCAAGCTTGTTAAAGTATTTCATTCAATTTAACTTTATGTTTTGGGCCCATTATTTAGGATTAACCTTAGGTGATCTAAGTATTGTATGAAGTGAACACTTGGAATACTCAAAGGAAATCTATAATAACGTTAAATGTTGATAGTTGTACCTTGTATTTTGAAACGCAAGTATTATTTATTGTTGTGGGAGTTGTCTTTGGTGAGGTGGTTAAACCTAGGAACTAGTAAAATGATTATATCTTTCCATAAGCAATCCCATTAGTAGACAAGTTAGATCACCTTGGGATTGAATCTGCTGCCCCAAAATTTGAACTCAAAACTTACAAATTTTTGTTCCAAAAGTTTTAAAGTCTTATGAGTCTTTGTTGTTGGGCGTTTTTCACATTCATGAAACCTTTATTTCCCTGACTTATGTTCCAGAGTTCAAGAAATAATTGACTTCCTAACTTCTCCTTCATGTTAGGGAATTTTAGAGTTTTTGAATGATGCTCTCATAGTTCGGAGATCATAAAAGCTCCGACACCTCAACCTCACCCATTGTCAGGAATTTCCAAATTTTGTGAAACTCCTCTTCAAGGTTCAAAGTTTGAAATTTGCTCCAACCCCCAACTAATCAACATTTTTGCAGTGCCCATTTTACAAGGTATTGTCACCTCATCAAATTGCTCATGCGGTATGTGGCAAATGTCTTTTCAGAAGTTATGAAACACAAGCTCAAGACTCACTTTTCAAGAGGTGGAATTAATGATGCATTAATTACTTCTTAAATGACAAGTGTAACAAAGCTCGCGAAGGTGGTAACACATCATTAACAAGTTTAAAAACCATCATTACTCACTAGCGTAATTAAGTTAAGGTGGCAGTGCTCTCTGAGTTCAATTTTTCTTTTTAGCCAAGCTATCTTCAGAATGGGACTTCCTGCAAACAATAAAATTTGGGATGATGAACCTATGTCTTTCCTGCAACCTGACTTACATTGGCCCAAGGAGGAGCAAATCAATATCATCTCCCAATTTCACATAGTTGCTTGGAAGGAGAAAACCAACTATGCTGAATACCACAAAACAATTGATGTCTTGGAGGAAGAAGAAGAGCATGCTGAACCACACCAACTTTTTATGGAAATACGCCTAGAATTGGGGGTAGATTAATGCCACTTGTCTTGCATGTATGAAGATGTTTTATAATTAGTGATAATAATGTTTCCTCTGTAATGTAATCATTTCCATTTTTAGTTCACTTTCTTTATAATGGTTACTCGAAAAGACCGTTTCGAACAGTTATAATTCTGGGGAAGTTTTGAAAGTTATATAAGGGGAGGGACATTAGAAAGAGTGGCATCTTTTCTTTTTCCAGGGGCTGTCTGTGAATAGTGGGGGAAGAAGAGCAAGTTTATTTTGTATTAATTTCCAGTTATATTTTTCTTAGCTCTGTTTATGTATAGAGGCATTACAAAAACTTTGAGTTTTGGTTATATTAAAGAAATGAAGAATTACTTACAAAACTTTGTGTCTCCAAACATCTTCTATGATTGCAATTGTTCTTATGTCAATTCATAATCTATCTTCAATATTGCTTCTTTTATGTTGACATGTGTTAAGGTAGGGTATAGCTGTATCTCTCAATTAATTTATCCTTGTTTATGAATGTTGGATAAATGGGCTATGTATCATTTATCTACATTCATTTCTTTTTGTAATGAGTCATGTACATCTATTTCATGGTGATGGGTAGATGTTAATACACCTTTTCTGCTTTCTAGTTAAAAGCACACCCCATATTTTTATTTGTTGCATATCTTAAGAGGGAGTTGTACCTCTAAAATTCAGAGGGAAGTTGTCAATCCAATGATAATTTCTTCAACTGTTAGTACTATTTATTCTTCTTCTTGGGCATCTTGAGTCATTTTCAATATTTATTCTTGAAAGACAAATCTGTCAACTAATAGATTTTTGGTGACTCTACTGGGGATTTCAAAAGTAAAGTATAGTGCCTTTATTTTCCCAGATATTTAAAGGTGCCTCCCTGAGGACGGACGCTAGTGGCTCTATGAAGTGGACATTACTTAGAAGCATTTGGTTCCAGCAAGACTCCTACTGATTCATTTTTTAGTTTTGCATGATGGCTTTTATTTCTCCTTAGCCATGGGGAAATCATTTTGGACCTCTCTTTTTGTCTCAGTTTTCACCTCTGCTAGAAGGATCATGAAAACATTTTCCAAAGTTTAGTGGAGAAGGCTCTCAAGATGCTAAAAACCATATTCTGGCATTCACAATTGTGTGTGGTATCCTAGGGGTACATGAAGAAAATGTTTTTGTAAGATTATTTATTAAATCTTTGATTGGGCCTGTAGTAGATTGGTTTTGTTGTTTAGAAGAGAAGTGCATAATTGATTGAGATTCATTGAAGAAGAAGTTCTTAGCAAGATATAAGGGTCTTATTGATGAAGCTGCCCTATTGTATCAAATTTTCAACATTGAAAAGAAAGAAGGTGAATCCATCAAAGAATTCATGGACAAATTCAACCGGATGCTCAAGAAGATTCCAGCCTTTCTTCAACTAAGTGAGCAACTTCAGCTTTGTATTTTTATTTCCTCTTTGCATCTTGATGTTCAATTTGAGTTGAAATAGAGTAAAGTGAATGATATTAAGTTTGCACAATAAGAGGCCATAAAAATAGAAAATGATTTGATTTTAAGTGGTCTTTGGAAAGCAAATCAAGTTGTAAATAAGTTAAATGTTGGGCCTGTGGAAAAGTCTATCATGCATAAACAAAGATTTGAGCCCGTGAATGCACAACCTCTTTCTGTGGAATACTATAATCTCAATGTTTTTGATCCAAAACATTTTGGTAAAGATAAGATAAACAATGTAGAAATTAAACCTCATATGGATACAAGAATGGAAACTTTCTATTTTCATTACGAAGAAGATAATGTTAGACCTGTAAGCCCCCCATATGGCATAGAAGAAAAACAATCCTCCCCTAGTGCAAATCATGGTGTAGATGATGCAGAAAGGGAGTCATTCACTTTTGCTGGTAATGAAGAGTAACTTGAGGCTACATGACATAAAGATGAGGTGTTGAATGTTCATTCTTTGAATTGTATTCAATCCAAATATATGACTCTCAAATTTTAGGAAGATGATAAAGGAGAAATATTGCAGCCAAAGGTGAGTGAAGAATTCATCTTTGAGTCATTTTACTTCGAAGATGCAATTATCTTTTGAGAATGATTCATCAAATAAAGCTTGTGTTGGAAACATTTGCAATGATTTTTCAAAATCTGAGGCTAATAAGGAGGAAAGGATGGTGCAGGTGCACCTAAACCACAGTGGCCTCCATGAGGCATTTAGTTGTTTATGCTTAGTTTTATGTTTTCAATAAGGTCCTAATTGGACATTCAATGTAATAAGGTTTATTTGACCAAGATATGCTATTTTTAGATCAGTTGGTTAGAGTTAGTTAGAGTTTGTTGAACAACTGTAGTTCCTAGCCACTTGGAGACAAAAACAGTAGTACGGTGGTGAGTAGTTAAAATGCCCTAGATCGGGTCATTTCAGGGATCATGATATTGGGAATTCATTAGGAGTCTGATATTGAACAGTTCTATAATGGAGAGTTGATCTATGAGTCTGTAAGATAGTTAGTTGTAATCTTTTCTACAAGCAATAAAGAGATTCTGTTGTGTCATTTCTCTATTTGGATCTCATTGTGTAATCAAATTGTAGTTCTGGTGGGTGTATGGATTCATTTATCCATTCCACCGGTTGATTCGTTGAATCGGTGGAATGGGAATGTATAGTAGTTTAGGTTTTCATTTGCATTTTCTATTTGTTTGCAGGATTGCAATTCAAAGGTGTTGAGAGCCCTAGCATGGGTATGTGCTAGGTCACGTAGGTTGTTAGAGTCTAGAAGATCGTCCAGGAAGTGGATCAGGTCACCTCAAGAAGTTTAGCGGATCAGAATGGTGAAAATCTGCTCAGATCGGTGTACTTGTCGCATCTGCATCATCAGGATATTTTTGTGTATATCCTGTAGGTACATCAGGCATCAGCTGCATATTTGTGAATATGATGCAGTAGGTCGCATAAGGTGAATACGCATCAGGGTGACAATAGTAAGGTGTTGCCGATGAAGAGCATATCGGCGTGAGTTAGTAGATTAGGTTGACATTTCCATCGTGGGCCAACAATGTTATGTTTGGCCGATAAGCAAGGACATTTTAGAGAGTAACAGTTCATGTGACATCATCGTCATCAGGACATTCCAAATATCATCCGATAAAGGTATATCCTACTGACGATAAGTTTTTTGGCATAGGCGGAGGACATCAGGGAGATTAGTGGATTGTAGAAGGAATATTCGGCGGCATATTCGTCGTGTGCATAAAGTTGAGTATCGTCATCAAGATGTTTCAATATGACTCGATAAGTTATATCCTGATGCTAGTTGTGTAAGCGGGTTGAATATCAGGGTGACGTAAGCATCAGAGGAGAGGTGCATGAGGTTGTCATCATCAGGATATATGGGAGGAACCTGATATTTTATATCCTACCGATAAAAGGTGCAGATGCTGTCGAACATCATGATGCTGCAGATAGAGTTTGGCAGCAAGGTGAATAGTGATTATTAGGAGGATAATTGTGTTCACCAAATATGATGATGCTGCTGATAGGCGAAAGGTCGAGGGTTGAACTGCAGGATGATATCAGTCGGCAGAGAAAATATGATGATGCTGGTGGGTCTTTAGTGTGGATGCCTCTACATCATAGTAGTATCAGAGCTCAGCAAAAGGTTTGGGCTATTTGTGTGTTGATTATGTCACTGAGAAGACAAAGGTAGAGAAGTGAGAGGTTGACAAAATGCCCCCGAAAGGTAATGGTACTGCAAGGGAGTTGCAGGAAATGAAGGAAAAGCATGCCAGAGAGATGAGGAAGATGAAGGAGCTTGCTGAAGCACTTCAAGCCAGGCTTGTAGCCTTGGAGAAGAACAAAAAGAGGGAAGTGGAAGACAGTGAATCAGAAGAAGATGAAGATGCTGTTGAAGAATTTGAAGAGGTAGATGAAGAACTGAATGTTGAAGACCAGAGATTTGCAAAACTATTAAAGGCAGTGCAGAGTGATAAACCTAAGGTAAAGGTTGATATTTCCAAGTATAATGGAAGTTTGAATGAAGATGAGTTACTGGATTGGATTGTTGCACTTGATAATCACTTTGAATGTGAAGATGTTACTAAGGATCAGAAGGTAAAGATTACAAAGACCAAGTTAGGAGGTCATGCTTTGGTATGGTGGGATTATGTACAATCCGAGAGAAGGAAACAAGGAAAGTCAAAGATCACTTCATGGGATAAAATGGTACCAAGGATCAAAGGTAAATTCTTACCCAAGGATTATGAAATTCAAATGTTTACGAAGCTGCAATTTTTAAGGCAAAAGGAAATAGATGTGGAGGCATACACTAAGGTGTTTTATAAGTTGAGTATGAGATCTGGTCATCATGAGAATGAGGTAGAAAAGGTGGCTAGGTACTTAGCTGGCTTGAGATTGAACATACAGGATGAGTTAGTTTTAGCTAACCCTAAGAATGTGGAAGATTGTTATTAAATGGCAATCAAGATTGAAGAAAAGATGAATAGAAGACAAGATAAATCCATGAGGGGAAGAGGCAGCAATATGAGGGGAAGAGGATCAGCCCCTACAACAAGGCAAACCAATGAGGGTCAAAAAGACACTGGGAAAGGACAGGGACAGTCTGATTTCAGAGGTGGATGGGAAGGTACTAGAGGCAGATTTGGAAGTGGTAGAGGTTCTACTACATTTTCAGAAAAGTGTTACACCTGTGGTGAGTTTGGTCATCCATTTTTTAAATGTCTAAAAAGACAAGGTTCATCATCCAGAGATGATAGAACGAATGACAAGAGAGTACAACTTGTGCAAGAAGAGAAAGTAGAGGAAAGTGTGCAAAGTTCCACCGCTTATCAAGGAGATAGAGCTCCTGACAATTATGGATATCCTGAGGAGGGAGAAGAATTTATGTTAAAAAGGACAGTCTTGAAGACATCAAAGGATATGATGCAAAGAAAAGCTCTTTTCAAGACCACATGCAAGATCAAAGGTAAAGTATGTAAGGTGGTCATTGATACTGGTTCAACGGACAATATAATATCTCAGGAAATGGTGGATAAACTAAATTTGGAAAGGATTCCACATCAACACCCTTACAAGGCATCTTGGGTGAGTGATAGTCAATCACTTTTTGTATATGAATAGGCATATGTTGATTTTCAGATTGGAGCATATCATGATAGAGTTTTGTGTGACATCTTGCCCATGGAATGTTGTCACCTACTGTTGGGTAGGCCATGGCAATTTGATAGGAGGGTACTGTATGATGGGTATGCAAATACCTACACCATCAAGAAGGATGGGAAAACTATTATGTTGATGCCATTACAGGAAGAAGCTACAGCACAGAAGGCAGCAAAAATTATTTTAGTGGGAAAGAAGGAATTTGTGCAGCTGCCTACAGCAGCAGGCATAATGGCAGTTGAGGATACTACAGGGAAAGAAGTTGTTAAGGACAACAGTTTGAAGAAAGATTCAGTTTTGATTGACGGAGGTCAGCCATAGATCAAACAGTAGGTTTATGAGCAGCCAAAGATTGATTGGCAAGATAAGGATGTGATTGTAGTTAGGACTATTGTTTGTCCTATAAAAGTTGAAAGGAAGACAGATTTGCACATTGCAGAAGTTCAAGAGGCAATTCCTCAAGTTCTTCAACTAGGTAGTCAGACAAAGGTGCTAGTAAGACAAACTGGCAAACACAGGGTATGCAGGAATAGAGCCTACATTGACAAGCATGAGGGTTTACTTGCCAGACAGCAAGTTATAGTTCCTAAATCTTGGAGCAACCAAGAGACAGCAGCGGATAAAGCTAGAACAGTTCAAAACACTAAGATGACAAAGAGTAAAGGTGGAATTCTTCCACAACCTAACTCTTGGGACATGAGTTCTTTTTCTGTTGGGGAGTATGGTGCAGGTGCACCTAAACCACAGTGGCCTCCATGAGGCATTTAGTTGTTTATTCTTAGTTTTATGTTTTCAATAAGGTCCTAATTGGACATTCAATGTAATAAGGTTTATTTGACCAAGATATGCTATTTTTAGATCAGTTAGTTAGAGTTTGTTGAATAGCTGTAGTTCCCAGTGGGCTTGGAGAGATTTCCCAGCTACTTGGAGACAAAAATAGTACTATGGTGGTGAGTAGTTAAAATACCCTAGATTGGGTCATTTGAGGGATCGTGATATTGGGAATTCATTAGGAGTCTGATATTGAACAGTTCTATAATGGAGAGTTGATCTATGAGTCTATGAGACAGTTAGTTGTAATCTTTTCTACAAGCAATAAAGAGATTCTATTGTGTCATTTCTCTATTTGGATCTCATTGTGTAATCGAATTATGGTTCTGGTGGGTGTATGGATTCATTTATCCATTCCACCGGTTGATTCGTTGAATTGGTGGAATGGGAATGTACAGTAGTTTAGGTTTTCATTTGCATTTCTGTTTGTTTGTAGGATCATAGTTCAAAGGTGTTGAGAGCCCTAGCATGGGTATGTGCTAGGTCACACAGGTTGTTAGAGTCTGGAAGATCGTCCAAGAAGTGGATCGGGTCACCTCAGGAAGTTCAGCGGATCAGAATGGTGAAAATCTGCTCAGATCAGTGTATTCGTCACATCTACATCATTAGGATATTTTTGTGTATATCTTGTAGGTACATTAGGCATCAGCTACATATTTGTGAATATGATGCAGTAGATCACATAAGGTGAATGCGCATCAGGGTGACAATAGTAAGGTGTTGCCGACAAAGAGCATATCGGCGTGAGTTAGTAGATCGGGTTGACATTTCCATCGTGGGCCGACAATGTTATATTTGGCCGATAAGCAAGGATATTGGAGAGAGTAACAGTTCATGTGATGTCATCATCATTAGGACATTCCAAATATGACCCGATAAAGGTTTATCCTGTTGACAATAAGTGTTTTGGCATAGGCGAAGGACATTGGGGAGATCAGTGGATCGCGGAAGGAATATTCGGCAGAATATTCATCGTGTGCATAAAGTTGAGTATCGTCATCAGGATGTTTCAATATGACTCGATAAGTTATATCCTGATGCTAGTTGTGTAAGCGGGTCGAATATCTGGGTGACGTAAGCATCAGAGGAGAGGTGCATGAGGTTGTCATCATCAAGATATATGGGAGGAACCTGATATTTTATAGCCTGCTGATAAAAGGTGCAGATGATGCCGAACATCATGATGCTGTAGATAGAGTTTGGCGGCAAGGTGAATAGTGATCGTCAGGAGGATAATTGTGTTCACCGAATATGATGATGCTGTTGATAGGCGAAAGGTCAAGGGTTGAACTACAGGATGATATCAGTTGGCAGAGAAAATATGATGATGCTGACAGGTTTAAAAATATGATGATGCTGGCGAGTCTTTAGTGTGGATGCCTTTGCATCAAAGGAATAGTCAAGTTGATGAAGGTTCGCAGCCCCAAGAATTTTTTGAAGCTCTAGATGGTGACCTTCTTTATGAAGAAGATGATGTGCTCTTTCCTATACTTGAAGAAGAATGCCCTACTACTAAAAGCATAGCCAGTAAACAAATTTTTAATAAGGAGATTATTTTGGTTGAGGATGATTTTTAGCCTCATGAAATTATTGTTTGCAATACAAATTTTTTAGTCTAACTCATTTTTTGTTGCCGAAAAGGTTAATTGCATACGGGAATAGAATGAGACATATGTGGCAAGTTAGAATTTAAAATTTTTAGATGGTGTAGTCATTCCTACATACAACAACAAAGAAATTTTTTTACCTCAAGGCTTGTGTGTGGGATGTCCAATTCAAGGATTGGTTTCTCTAGGCTTGTCAAATCAAGTGCATCATGAGGTCACAACTGGTGTTTTTCAATCAAAAATTGGTAATTGTATGATGGGATATATTGATGTGAGCCATCAAATTGGAGGAGTGTATGATGAAGAATGGCTTCTTGGACATCAAGCCATATCCAGAGAATTTTTATCTAAAGTCATTTTTATCAGTTTGATCATGGTGGTCACAAGTTTGCAACTGGTTGCTTGTGGGCTTTTTATGCATCTGACATTATTTCACACATGCATCTATTTCTCCTAGCTAGTTAATTGATTTGCATGACTACTCTGAGGCCATTGGGAGGTAGGAAATTCCTACCACGTATATATTAGGAGTTTTTGTTGAGCTGGTAGTCTAGTTTCCTTTCCTATTTGCCCTATTTTTGGCTCATTCTAGCTCCTTTATTCCCTATGTTGTTTGACTCTGTTGCCCAATGGATAAGGTACTGATCTATACTTATGATTCTGGGTTCCTTGCTTCATCCTTTGCAGTCCTCATCCCTAATTAGAGCCTATTGTTGCCCCAAAATTTGAACTCAAAACTTTCAAATTTTTGTTCCAAAAGTTTTAAAGTCTTATGAGTCTTTGTCGTCAGGCATTTTTCATGTTCATGAAACCTTTATTTCCCTGACTTATGTTCCAGAGTTCAAGAAATAACTAACTTCTTGACTTCTCCTTTATGTTAGGGAATTTCATAATTTTTGAATGGTGCTCTCACAATTTAGAGATCATAAAAGCTCCAACGCCCCAACCTCACCCATTGTCAGGAATTTCAAAATTTTGTGAAACTCCTCTTCAAGGTTCAAAGTTTGGAATTTGCTCCGACCCTCGACTAATCAACATTTTTGTAGTGCTCTTTTTCCAAGGTATTGGCAGCTCATCAGATTGCTCGTGTGGTATGCAGCAAATCTCTTTTCAGAAGTTATGAAACACAAGATCAAGACTCGCTTTTCAAGATGTAAAATTAATGATGCGTTAATTACTTCTTAAATGACATGTGTAATGGAGCTTGCCAAGGTGGTAACACAACATTAACAAGTTTAAAACCATCATTACTCACTAGCATAATTAAGTTAAGGTGGTGGTGCTCTTTGAGTTTAGTTTTTCTTGTTAGCCAAGCTATCTTCATAATGGAACTTCCTGCAAACAACAAAATTTGGGATGATGAACCTATGCCTGTCTTGCAACCTGACTTACATTAGCCCAAGGAGGAGCAAATCAATATCATCTCCTAGTTTCACACAGTTGCTTGGAAGGAGAAAACTAGATATGTCGAATACTGCAGAACAATTGATGTCCTGGAGGACGAAGAAGAGCGTGCTAAACTACGCCAACTTTTTATGGAAATACGCCTGGAATTGGGGGCAGATTAATGCCACTTGTCTTGCATGTATGAAGATGTTTTGTAATTAGTGATAATAATGTTTCCTCTATAATGTAACCATTTCCATTTTTAGTTCACTTTCTTGATAACGGTTATTCGAAAAGGCTGTTTCGAACAGTTATAATTCTAGGGAAGTTTTGAAAGTTATATAAGGGGAGGGACTTTAGAAAGAGCGACATCTTTACTTTTTCTAGGCGCTGTCTATGAATAGTGGGGGAAGAAGAGCAAGTTTATTTTGTATTAATTTCCAATTATATTTTTCTTAGCTCTGTTTATGTATAGAGGCATTATGGAAACTTTGAGTTTTGGTTATATTGAAGAAATGAAGAATTACTTATAGAACTTTGTGTCTCCAAGCATCTTCTATGATTAAAATTGTTCTTATGTCAATTCATAATTTGTCTTCAATATTGCTTCTTTTATGTTGACATGTGTTAAGGCGGGGTATAACTATAGCTCTCAATTAATTTATCCTTGTTTATGAATGTTGGAAAAGTGGGTTGTGTATCATTTATCTACATTCATTTGTTTCTGTAATCAATCATGTACATCTATTTCATGGTGATGTGTAGATGTTAATACACCTTTTCTACTTTCTAGTTAAAAGCACACCCCATATTTTTATTCATTACATATCTTAAGAGGGAGTTGTACCTCTAAAATTTAGAAGAAAGTTGTCAATCCAATGACAATTTCTCCAACTGTTAGTACTATGTGTTCTTCTTCGTGGGTGTCTTTAGTCATTTTCAACATTTATGCTCGAAGGACAAATTTGTCAACTAACAAAACCCAAGTATTATTTATTGTTGTGGGAGTTGTCTTTGGTGAGGTGGTTAAACCTAGGAACTAGTAAACTGATTATATCTTTCCATAGGCAATCCCATTGGTAGACAAGTTAGATCACCTTGGGATTGAATTTGTTGATTATTTTTCATAAGAAAATAATGTATAGTTCCTCATCTAGGAGAGTATTCTTTTGAAAGACAAATCCAAACTAACAATTTTATTCTATTGACCAAATCAAGAAAGTAATCAATGTCATATGGTATATGTATTTAATGATTACTAATTTAGTTATAAGAGAAATTAATTAGGTAAACTATTAACAATAATTAGAGAAATATGAAAAAACCCCTTTGGATTTGGGAGTAGAGTTGGAAGATCAATTGAGTTGTAAAAGTTGAAACAAATAGCCAAAGTAAAGCTAAGAGAGAAATTATCTAGAGAAGATTCATTTTCTTTTTTAGAGAATGAATCCTATGACTCATGACTATTTGAATTCTAATCATTTGTAGTTGAAATTAGGAAATTGTAATCATTTGTAGTTTAAACTAGGGAATATATATACTTGAATTCCACCAAGGTCTTTTAGGTGGACATTATTCATCCCAAACCTCAACTAAGATTATGAGGGTTGGATATGTTAGAGTGAAAAGTGGTTTTACCTAACTAGTTCACATCTACCTAGTTTTTTAATTCACACTAGTGATCAATCTCACTTAGAGGCTTTTCCTTTTTTGGTCTCACCTCATGAGTGCACTACATGTGTCCTCACACTTGTCTCAAATGTACCCACATGTGTCACCACTTTTAGAGGGGTAATTAGTCTTATATTCCTACCTTCCTTCTTCCTTCTTATCCTAAATATGCAAGGACAATATTGTATTCTATTCATTCACTTCGTATGATAGTTATTGGCTCATATTGTGCATATTCATCTTTGTGGAAGTTATTGGATCTTACATTATCTATTTTGTTGCTCCAACATGGTATCAAAGCCATGAATTGTAAATCCCTTTTCAAAATTACTTGAATTCTATAATAGCCCTACCATTTGGTGCATCATGGAGCCAAAAAAATATCACCGTTGAGTCCAAAAGGCTTGAATTAGATAGGAATACCTGTTAAATTATCAATTTTTAACACAAGAAAATAATTCATTTTTTGGGGGGCTTGTATCTGCATTATACAATACGAAATTCCATATGGCCACATACTTGTATGAAACACAACTTTTTTTAGAGGGGCCCTTTGTTGAGTGGAACCCTCTATAATTTTTTTTCTAACCAACTTCATTAGAGGTTTTTGATGTGTTGTAGTGTTTGTGGGTTTGATTTGGTGAAGAACTCTCACAATTTCTCAATCCTATAGGTTATATGAAGCTTCTAAATTTTTTTCTAGAGCTTGGTGGTCTTATCCTAAACCAAATCAAGCTTTTAAACCAATGTTCCAAGGTTCAACCAAGTTATACAATTTTGGGATTGTCATGATTTCTCCATACTTACCGGACCATGCCCTAGGTTTTGTTTGGGTGTTTTTACAACAATTTGTCAAATTGTTTAAATCCATGAATGCCAATTCTTTATACACTTTATTTTGACAAATTTCATTCAAAACACTATGATTTTATGCTTGCATTCAATTTATCCCTATATTGTAATCACTATAAATTTGTTGGTTCATGGTGGCATTGTTTGTTTTTTTATTTGTATTGTACATAAGGTTCGACTACCTGGAATCCACCAAAATGTCACTACAGAATAGGTAGTTCCACCAATGCACACTCATAGTCAACCCTTATGTCACTTTAGGGATTGCTCCATCGCATGTGTTGCTTTGCCGAAACACCACTGGCATGTTACTAGAAAACCACCTCCTCAACCACCAAAAACCTCCCTCTTGACTCTGCCTATGGGTGGCTCAACCAAGTGGAGCCACCCTATGGCCACTGGGTCCTTAATTGTGCTCTTAAAGTTTTTTTCTTTTCATGATATCTTGCACTTAAGGAGTCATAATTTCAAACTTGAATAGTTGATGAAAAGCTAGTTCCTTCCACTCCACCATGGTGACCCTCCTTTTCCCTAATTCTATTATAATTTTTCAAATTTTAGCCTCCAAAGTTAACTATTGCATTATTTCTTGATGAGGCATAACAGTTACCGCCAATATCAAAATTCTACATTTTTTTTTAAATTATTAAAAAATTGCATGGATTTTAACTGTACATGTAATTTTTTATCTTTAGAATGCCTAATTTTTCTAAAAATTATAAAATTACTGTGTTATAAATAGTCGATTTAGGTTTCCAACTTACAAAATTATACTCAAATCTATATACAAGGAGCATATTGTACTCTATTCACTCACTTTTTATGATAGTTATTGACTCATAATTGTGCATATTCAACTTTGTGAAAGTTATTGGATCTTGCATTCTCCATTTTTCTACTCTAATATATTACTAGCCCTAGATGTTTCTGTAGGAGTCAAGGACAACACTGAGAGTGGGGGTGAATCAGTGTTGTGTGAATTTTCAAATCTTTTACAAACTTTAACTTGCAGAGCACAAGGAGAGAAAGCTATCATTGATTTGTCAAACACATATGCACATAACTGAAAATGAAAAACAAAAACTCATGAGTAAAACATACAACCATAGAGAGAAGATCAATATGAATCAAGACACAAGAATTGCACGAGTGGAAAACCCTCCAGGGGTAGAAAAACCACTCCAGAACTGCCTCACTAGCTTAACTGATAAAACATGCCTAACTGGGTACAATATGTATCTAGGAGTACCAACTCCTTATGGAGCACCAACTCCAATACCAAACAGAAGCACCCACTTCCAACACTGATATACCTCACTGGTAAATAAATAGGTCTCACTGACCAACAAGCTTCACTGGCTAATACAAGGCCTCACTGGCAAACCAAATCTTCACTTGAAGTAATAAACAAGATAAGAGGGACACTCTGTTTCCATTCAATTCAATATTTCATCTCTGCATAATACAAAATCCATTTGTGATTTCTCCATGTGTATGTCTCCAATCTTGCATCTGATGCTCAAACAATTCATTCACCTAATTTAGATTATTTCTGCATATTCAATTTCATATTGTCTTCTTGCTTGATTTAATTCAATCTATATCATTCAAGAGGATGTCATACAAAATGTCTTCATTTCCGTATACAGTTCCACACACACATATCGTCAATGTACTTGTAAAACCATTATATACAAATTCTAAATATCTTTTCATATTCCTTTCCTCTGCAAAAATCATCTTCAAAATTTCATTGATCCTTCAAAAATTCATTGACCTTTCATATTCATTTCAATACGAACATTTTGTCTTCAATAAAAAAAACAGTGCCTTGTAGGAGAAAATAAAATCTCTTTTACTTGAATCCTCTTCATATTTTCTTCAATGTCTTCAAATGAATCTTTTCATATTCTCTTCTCTATAAATATTATCTTCAAAACTAAAATCTTCATCCAATGCCTTGCTCACAAAAATAATTAATAAAAACATTTTGTTCCTTCAAAAATTCATCTCTTGATATTCCTGTAAGAATAAAAAATGTCTTCAAAAACTCCTCAAATTCTTTGAAATTCTTTTCCAATAAAAAACTTCAAATCAATCTTCAAAATTTTCTATCAACCTACCTTTTCATCTTCCTCTGCATCTTCTCACAAAAAAAATCTTTTTCAAAAAAAATCTGTATGCAATTTATATTCCCTTGCATCACTGGTTATCTTGCAAGATCATCTTCTTTGAAATTCTTCTCACTAAAAAATAAATATTAAAGCTTCCTCATATGCACTGAGATAAGAAGAAAATCTCATAAAAAATATTCCTTGTAAAAAAATCCCTTAATATACCAAAAAAACTTCTTAAAAATCTGATGGAAAAAGAAACTTTAATTAGACAAAAAGCTGACCAAAGTGTGGTTTAAAAAAAGAAGTTTCTAAAAAATAAGATAAAGCCATAAAAGGCTAAACTTTCAGGCTTCCTCCTTAGCACATAAGCACATAGAGTGGGTCAGTTTCTTATGCCATAAAATGGCTTCCTTTTTAATACTTTTCCATCGGCCTTTTCACTATTTGTTTAATTACAACCGATATAGCATGTTGACAAGGTCAAGGGGGCCATTTTACAATGTTCTAACAATCCATTTAGAAGGTGACTTAACTTGCAAGCACAAGTCAATATTTGAATAAAACAAAATTGCAACTCAAAAGATACAGGCAGATTAGGATGTCTTATGTTAGTATTTATGAATATTTTAACTCTCAAGAATTATGACCCCTTTGAAAACTCAAAAACATCTTGAGCAAATATATGTTAAGAATTCCTCTGTATAGGAGCATGAATCTGCCAAGTGAACAGTAATGACAAGCAAGACCAATATCATTTTTCCAAATTAACACATTCACAACCTTGTTTTCGAGGCACATTAACAACTTATATCTGAAATATCTCTGTCAAACTCTAAATATATCTGCAAGTACCACTTTCTGCAAGCCTTAACATAACATCAAAATTAGTCCATTCAAATGATAAGCAAACTCTTTATAAAGATATGAAGATCATGATCTCCAATCACTTGTGGATAACATTTAATCACTAAAGCAATCTCATTATGGATAACATTGTGTTCTTGTGCCCTTGAGAACACATTATCAACATGAAGATGTCCTGAACACACTGAAGCATGAAGCATAACATTCCTCAACATAATGTTCTCCAATGAAGAATATACAATCTCCACTTCAATTACTAACATCAAACAATCCCTGATTCCATCAAAATGATGATAACCCTTTCTCACAAGCATTAGCAACATGCAATGTCATAATCAAACACATTCTCACAAAGTATCAACTATGTTTTGAGACCCTTTGTTATGCAACTCCTCAATGAAGATAACTTGATGATGTTCTTAAACAAATATCACAAAATTAGACATCATACTCAACCTGTCATTTCAACTTTGTCATGCTTGGAGATATTCTGATTGAAGACCACATCTGTGAAGATCAAGAATATAAGTTCACAATATCATCCTGCAAGCACATTCTTGATGAACCTCTTGAGGAACCTTTTGACATCAATGACAACCTGTTTCCATCAGTTTCTAGACACTCACAAATGGCTAAGGTCTTGCCTAAATTGTCAATTTTACATTGGTAAGAGGAAGAAAGTTCCACTCCCTTTGAATCTCATATCTATAAATCAATATTTTTCTCAACAGGGTTTCAATATTATAGTAGTGATCAACCCACCATTAATCATTGTTCATAAATTCATACTAATGACCATTGATTACTTCACTAGGTTAACAAAATATATAATAGTAAAGAAATTAATTGAGGCTATTATCATTGACTTTCTAGGAGGTATCATAACTAGATTTGGTATATTTAAAACAATCATGACTAATAATAACAAGGCATTTATTGGAAAAGGCATTAGTGAATTTTCCTTGAAATATGGAATTTATGTAAAAGATTCATCAAATTACTACCCATAAGGAAATGGGCTTGTGGAGTCAACCAACAAGAACTTGTTAAGGATTATAAAAAGGGTTAGCTCATAATTTAAAAGGTAATATCTTTTACACCTCAAAAATCTCTATGGGTAGATAAGATCATGCCTAAGAAACCTTTAGGGGCCTCCCCTTATGATTTTGGTTTATGGTAAGGAGGTAAGATTGCCTAGCTCAATTGCGATACCTGTGCCAGAAATAATCCACCAACTAGAGATTCATGAAAATACTACAATGGAATTTAGATTGGTTGACTTGTTATAGTTAGAGGAACAAAGAGAAATCAGCCAAAAGAGAATGAGAAAACAATAAGAGGTTGTCAAATAATGGTTTGACAAGCGTGCAATAGTACAATCATTCAAATTCATAGACTACTATTGATTTTCAAGTTTTACCTCTTACATAACTTATAGTCAAATGAACATTAAGAATGAGAATCTCATGAGTGTGGGACACAACTCATAGGACAATCTCTAGGCTAAATGAATATTTCTATCTATTTCGAAGTAAGGAAAATAAAGAACATTACTAAAATAAATAGTAAAGAAAAATCTAATCTAAGTGAAGGCCTATAGGATCAATCACTTGATAAACTAATTATCTCCCAATATTAGGATTTATATAATAATATTTAAACAAACCTATAACTTAAGCACTCGTGATATAAGGAAGAGGCTATCCATATGAGTAAATATAAGAGGAATGAATTTGATCATGACTTTTTATATTTAATCAAATGATAGTGCATAGTTATAGATTCATGAATTACTAGAACAATACTAAAAACATGAAGGCCACTGAAACCAAAAAATATATGAGAAAATAATAATCTTGTAGAGCTTACAATCATGCACTTCCCTAGTAAATTATCCCTTACAACTAAGCTTAGAGCTCTTATCTATATAAAGGAAAACATCTATTCTAATAAAATGAAAGAAAAGTGGGCAATTAATACCATTATCATGAAAGATATTTTCATGTAATTGTCTACATGTAATAAGTCCCACTTAGTGAATGGATTCCCACAATTTTGATTTGGAGTGGAGGAGTAAAGAGTTCTTTGAACGCATCTTGAATGTTATAGCATGATCTCTAGTGGCTCATTTAAATTTCAAAAGCATTATGACCACACCTACAAATAATTAATTCTTGACTTCCTTTATATGTGGCATGCTATGAAGAATGTCATAGAGAAGAATTGTAAGAGACTACACTTTATAGATGTGGATCCATGAACAACTAATAGAAAATGATTCTAACAATATCAGCCAAACCTCTAAGTGAAGCACCATCCATTAGATGAGCTAGATTGTTATCATCAAATAGCTTCAAATGTTATTTGGTATCAAATCTTTATCATGTTGGGGTCCACCATTTTTACAAAAGGAAGATGTTTTAGCCAATGACACAATAGAGAGAAATTACAAGATTGGAAACTTATTAGCAATGCATGGACACACCACATAGTCTTTATGATGTCATTTTTATTAATTTTATCTATTCACAACCACGTGAGTGGAAAGGATGGGCTTGCCACAATATTGACAATTGCACAACCTGCCAACTAATGGTGCAATAAGAAAAAAATAACAATACTAGAAACCTTCTAGACATGTTCTAGCAATTGGGTATGGAAAAGATTGAAGGGTTGGCACATACTAAAACTTTTTATTTTTAACAACTCTTTGGGGTTGTGGAATCCTACCTTGACTGTCCCTATTGATGTCATTTCCTTGTGAGATTAATATCATCTAGAGAAAATAGGAAACAAGTCACCATTAGATGACATAGAACCTTTGACTAATGGTGCAATAGTATTTAGATGTCAGACTAATAAATTCTTTGTGGTTTAGGGGTTGTTAGATTAAAACTTCAATGAATGGCTAGTGCATCACTCCACTGAGAACATATTTTGAACTTTCTAAGGATGCAAATGCTGTAAAATAAAAATATATATTAAGGAATCATGTTGATCAAACTATAAATGGGCCTTATAAGCATGAAAGCATAAGGAAACAACTAAAAATAATTAAAGCAATAGAAGAAAAAGAACAAGTTGAGAGGAATTTAATATGAAAAATAATTGTGATGATTATAACCATTTATCTTAAAGTACTTTTTTAACAAAATTGAGAACCTAGATCAAATGGAGAGTCTAAGATCTATAGTTCTTGGAATCATCTTAGGGTTCTTTATCTTGTGAAGAATGAAACTAGATTCTACCTATCCTTGGAGTATAGAGACATTTTTTTAAAAATGAGACAAAATATGGCACTAACCTACAACTTCTCAAGAGAATCCTAGATTGATTGCCACTCATCTTTAGTTAGAATCTCCTTCTTCTTAAAGGACTTAATGAACTCCTTAAATTGGATAGTGTCCTTGTAGGATATATTTTATAAGCTATCAACTATGGCTTTGATCTAAACTTCTAGTTAGGGAAAAGACTTTAAAACTTCTTAAAATTCTATAATGCTTGGTGTATGTGAACAATATTATAAGAAGGATTAATTTAACTACTTGTGCATGATAAATTCCTTGAACTCTTCTTCTTTCAATAATTTGTCATTATCATTGAAAGTTGATGACATTCCTTACTATACTAGTAATATCACATGTGCCCTCATCCCTTGCATGGTTTGACATAAGATGACTGTTGATGGTGTTTTTAGCATGCAACAATGCAGGTATGATTGTTGGGATCACACCTCTCTTGAAAAGTATCCTACCTGAGGTAAGACTACTCCAAGGATAATACAACTAGGTCTTAGCTTGCTTGAAATTTCTCAGTGGGATGTTCTAGCTACTCCTACAAGGGGTCTTACATGCAATATGATAGGTTTGATAGGTTAGGACATAGATACATGCAAACCCTTATACCGTTTCAGCTGATATGGTAATATGAGATGCTGTTGAACCTAACTCTAACAACTGATTAATAAGAAAATACAAAAAGTAGGGTTTAGAGAGATCCTAGGTGACATTCACAAAGTGAAGATTGTTGTAGGTAGACAAACATTTAGAAATTAAACCAATTTTTTGTTTTACCAAGCTAAAGACTTTGCTACAGTGCTACAAAAAATAGTGCTATCTTCTATGGATTCTCCAGATTTTCAGACTACATACATTCATTAAATACCCAAGTGATGGCATGATTTAACTACTATAATGCAATTGAACTCAGCTCAATTTAATAGTCCAGACTAACTATGCACAACTACTTACAATCAACAAGCAACTAATAGTATGGACTAGAATGCTCATCAAATACCTTCAACAAATCGATAACATTGCAAAGCATGATTTAATTAATGAAGATCAAGATGTGAACCATGAAACCAAATTGATAATACAAAGAAACAAATTCTCAGAAAAGTACTTCAGTAACTTGCTTTTGTATTAACTAGAAAATTTGGTAGTGTCAACAATTCAACATCAAGACTTACTTGTTACAATGAGAGAATGATGGCCCTTTTATAGAGAAGGCAACATACCAAGTTTTTCAATGGACAGTGGAGATTAACTCAACACCAATGGTCCATATTACATGGTATTTAATAAGATACATCAGTTTGTTGCATTTTTGGATTTGCATTTTTCCTTTAGGAAAAAGACAAAATAAATCTTGTAAATACATTGAATCTAGACAAAATGGATACCCATTTAGTTGTATATGATGGAAATTCAATTTTTAAGGCCTAATAAAGCCAAAATAGAGTCACATGACATGTGAAAACTTGATCTGATGTGGATTCATGGGATTCCAAGTGCTGACTAGATCAAGAGGAGTATGTGGTACATTTTAGTGAAGGTATATCCAATTGGATGCTTGTTGGACTAATTCTTGATGACTGGACTGCTAGGACAGTTGTGAACATGTTCTGTACATTGAACTAAATCTGCAGAAACAATAATGATGTAGGCATTCTCTCTTGTGTATCAAAGCTCTTGGGACTCATTTACATCATCTTGGTCATCATACTAACTTCCTTTTGGATGTGCAATAGCAATTTGATTGATAAAATGAAGATTCTACATTTCTGGGTCAACAAGGTATCTCTGTGTGTTCATCCTTCCAAGATGGCTCCAGTTGGCTCCTTTGTCCTCTTAGCTCTATGCGCAACAAGACCAAACATAAATTTCATCATAAACAATCATTTTCCATCAATTTGAGTCAAAACATGTACATTTGTAATCGTACATTCAGTCTAGGACAGCCCAAACTCAATGTCATCTTGTTATGAACAACCTCATAAATCTAGTGATTTTTGCATGTTTTTCTAGGTTTTTTACCATTTTCAATTACCCATTTGGCCAATATATTGATCTGGGAAGTTTTTGCGGCCATTAGAATCCATTTGGGGACCTTTATTTTGCATTTTTATGGCCTTTTCTACAAAAAGTGGAATTTTTGGGGGGTACTAACTTTTCATGTGTAGTAGCATTAATTGTCATTAAACATGCCCAATATCCACACAAACATGCTAAAAATGTCCATCATGATGTGATAAATAGTCATGCAATCCATACATCAAGAAAATCTAAAAACTTAATTTTCAGGCCAAAATACCAAAAAGTGTTGATTTTGGAGGTCACTGACTGAAAGTCAGTTGGAAGTGATTTTAGTGCTAAAGTCAGTGAGGTACAATTCTAGCGCTAAACACCTTTAGCGTGGATTTCATGGGTCACCAACTTGCGTGGATTTTGGGAGTCATTGCCTAAAAATCAGTCAGAGGTTGTTTTAGCACAAAGTTGGAGAGGTTTGTTTTCAGTGTGATAGGCTTTTGCGCTACTTTTGGGTGCCACCGACTTGCACAGATTTTGGGTGCTATTGACCAAAAGTTGGTCAGAGGTGAATTTATCTCTTAGGTCAGTAGGTGATGATTTTAGCACCGAGATTTGGCAGCGACTATTTTTAGTGCAAAGTTAGTGATAGTTGTTTTTAGCGCTTTTGGCAGTAGGAGGCAATTTTAGCGCAGATTTTGAATTGGCCAGGGTGAAAGTATATTTAATTATTTAATTTCTTATACTTTAAATATTTTTAAATATACTTTTAGGATGTTTGAGATAGGTTCCAGATCCATAGGATTTCATATGCAGATTCTAGATTTTTGTGGTTCCACCAGATTTCAGACTTAGCCAATTTTTAGGGTTTTTAGGGTTTCAGACTTATCCAAATTAGGGCTCTAGGACCATGTGACAGGATGAAAGTATATGAACCCCTTAGTGAAATCTTGTAGAATTTGACATGATTTTGCAACTCTAAGGTCTAGAAACTAGGAATTTCAACATGACACATCCTGCAAGGGCAATATCTAGTGACAGTATTTTGGAGTAGAATGTAATAACACCCTATTTCAGTGCAAAAGGCAACAAATGGATATTTATTTTAACCACAAGACCACTCAAGACACTTCCAAATCAATCATGGAAGACATCAAATGACTCCAATCATGTCAAATGCTTAAATTTGGGAGAAGTCCTACACTCTAAGCACATATTCACCCTCTCATTATCAAAGGTAACAAAGGTTGAGACTTCAAGCCAAGGCAAAATAGGGGGTTTCCATTTAGAAAAATGGGGTGTGTGTACAAGGCACAACAATGACCAATTGGGATTTGTACTTTTGAACAAAATTTTCCTTACTCAATTTCATTAATTTTTATTATCATGTTTCTCTAGTTATCAATGCTAGTTGTGATAAGGTTGTCATCTAATAAATTATACAAATTTTGTACAACTCCTTTTTCTTGATCTACTTTTAGAGTGAGGGATTTTATTACTAGTTCAATTTTGAACATTACTTTTTCACTATGAAATTGTGTAGAGTCTATGAATTTTAATGTGAAACTTAGTTCCACAACCATGTCCACAATTCTAATCTAGTAGGAGGCATACAACTCTTGAATCAAGGGCATTACCCCATAGCTTGTTTAACCTTCTTTATGTCCTTATGCATCTTATTGATTTGTTATTCTTGTGATGTTAGCATCTTTTTGTCACTATCAACTTGGCCTTATAGGCTTTCAATTGAAGCCTTTATTTCACTCAAATTTTAGAGGCTCCTACAATTTCTCTTTTAATTAGGAATTTTACTTACCTACTCTACTATCCAAATCTAAAAGCTCACTAATCCTTTGATGTAGAACTACATGGATTCAATCACTCTCCTCTTTTTTGTTTCATTTGCCTTATCTAATTTCTACCTATAGTGCTTCCAAGTTAGATTGATCTTGTCTAATTTTGTCTATAAGCCTTGGGTCTTTGCTCTTTCTAATTGGAATTTTACACTAGAAACCTTTGATTGAAGCTGATAGACATACTATTTTGTCTATAAGTATTGGGCCTTTGCTCTTTCTAATTGGAATTTTACACTAGAAACCTTTGATTGAAGTTTATAGACTCACTAATCCTTTGATGTAGAACTACATTGATTCAATCACTCTCCCCTTTTTTGTTTCATTTACCTTATCTAATTTCTACTTATAGTGCTCCCAAATTAGATTAATCTTGTCTAATTTTGTCTATAAGCCTTGGGACTTTGCTATTTCTAACTGGAATTTTACACTAGAAACCTTTGATTAAAGCTAAAATTTGCTATTGGTTCAGTGACTTTACCTAATATTTTGCCTCCTTAAGGGTGCTTTTCACTAAATGATGATCTTGAATTCCCTCTTTTATAGTTTCATACCAACCTTGATGAAATATGTGGTTACTATCTTCTAGGTTTCCTCCATTAGTTTGACTTTATCCTTAGCTTGAGACTCTTTTAAGTTCATGCTAATAGCATGAATCTGATAATCTTTGAGCCTGATATAACCCTGTGGCTTATTGACGGTTAGAGTCATATGCATGTAATCATCATTGAATGCTGAGTAGGGTCAAACTAAGCCCTTATTCTCTTATAAGATAGAGCCAACTCAACTTTTATTTTCCACTCACTTATGTTAGCTTCTTGAACATGTCTAGCCATGTGCATCTATTGATGGAATTGGGATAGCAACTAATGTAACCACCTACAAAGGGAATCTTAGAAGGAACCACATATGGATATGCCACCACTTTCTATGAAGGTTCCATGATTGATTTAATGGGTAGTGAAGGTTGTCTCATTAGTGTTGCGGGATATAGGAGAGGTAGACTAGGCTATGAAAGGGGATTTATAGGGAGATGGAGGGAAATTGAATAGATATTATATGGAAGGAGTGGGGAATAGGGCAAAGATTGGACACTAACTATGGTGATTGATTTCTAAGGAAAAGTCACTTTGATAAATAATGGGGAAGTTGGAACTCTTAAGATTACCAAGGCTATAGATGACATGGGAGACTTGATGATTTGGGAATCTAGAGATGTGGGTGGGCAATTGGAAGGGAAAGATGCTACTAAACTAGTGGGTCAAACTGTAGCTAAGGTTAGGGATGACTACAATACCTAAGAAACACCAAGATCCAAAGAACTAAGACCCCCCAATATAATTAAGGTTGATGATATGGGAAGTAAGTGTTGAATTATAGGAACATTGAGAGGGGGGTGAATCAGTGTTCTAAAATTCTTTTCATACAGTTTAGATTTTAACCATTTCCCAAAATTAGTTAAACAAGGGCATAACATGCATATGAACAACAAGCATAAAAACATGACACATGAATACCAAGATTTTATGTGCAAAACCCAAAATGGAAAAACCATGACGAGGATTATCTCTCAAATATATATTACAATCTTTACAAACAATGATGTTTAGGCTTGTTCACTCCATGGGCCTGGAACATGCTGGCTCACTGCCATGAAGTACAACTAGGTTTAGCAGGCTCACTGCCTCAACCCTAAAACTAGAAAGATTACAATAAGGGCTATTAAACCTAGTTGGAGGCTCACTACTAGGCTCACTACCAGGTACAAAGCAAATTGCACATGAAAACTAAATACTACTTAAGTATCTGCCACTATGCCAAGGTGAAGTCATTTAGCAACTGAATTCTAAATCCCAAGTCTTCATTGTTGGTGATCTTCTAACTCTACTTTGCTATTCACATGCTTACATTACACACTCACACACACTCCCACTTCTCTCACAATTGAAATTCATTGCCTTTATATATATCCGCATTATGATTTGATCTACAATCAGGTTGGCATCCAAGAAATAAAACATGTACATAGAAAGATGTAGCTCGTCAGCTTAATCCAGTGCACTATATGTTGTATGGACCCAAATCTTTAGTTAAACATGTTCATATAGGTCAGTTCTAATCATTCAATTACTTACATAGATCCTTCAAACATTAACTCTTCTCCACACAATGATTTAACATACTAGTCAGCCTCTTCCTTAAGAGCATGCTTAACAATTTCATTTGTTGACTTACAACTTTTATTGCAGAACACAAAACACCTCCAAAATCATATCAAGGGCTCTTTACACTTTCCAAAACTTACCCTCAGAACTGCAAGGCATGATATCATCTTGCGGAGAAATGCAGACAATCAAAACTTAGACTTTGTCTCTGTAAAACTCTGTCAAATGCTATGCTAATACTTAGCAACTTACAACTATCTTTCTAGTGGACTTAGATTTCCCAACTCTAGAATTAGATACTTCATATAAGTTTTTACAACACCTCAAAACTACATAAAAAAACACTCACCTATGGAGGAATGTGGACCATTGCACTATACCCTGTTCATTGTTCCTACTATACCTTTGCTTACCCAGACTTAAACATTTCTTTAAGGTGACTTCTGGAGGAAGTCAAGACTTAATCACTGAAGCATAACACTATCAAACAACAACTAATATAATATCTAAACCACATCTGTAAGTCTTCAATTGCAGAGGCATACTAACTCATTTTCTGTCCCTTAGTCAAAATGCTTTCCATACTTAGCCAATTTCTGTCAACCAGACCTGAAATCTAATATGTTCTTCTAGAGTCATCTCTTCCTGTCATGGTGATGAGATCTCTGAGCTTTTTTGCCATCAATGACAACATACAATTTGATACCAGAGAAGTGTCTCTTGTCAACAATCTCCCCATTTGGCATTGATGGAAACACTTAGTAAAAAATGCTTCATTGCTCCCCCTTACTATATACACTTCATTCTCCTATTCCCCCTAAGATGTTTATCCATTTTTCACTGATCTTCTTCTCCCCCTTTGACATAAACCCCAAAGGGTGTTATCCAGAACAAAAAATTTGTCAAAATTTCAAAAAAATTATGTACTTAGCTGCATATTTACAAGTACAATCTTCAACTTAATTTGACATGTGCTAAAGGATGTCATTAAACATGTTGTTTACTTGAGCCCATTCACCATCCTAGCTTTTCTTGGCATTATCTAAAATTTGAATATGACCACTGATTAGAAAAACTATAGCTTCTGCCTTTTGTAAATCTGATGGTGAGGTAGTCTGTCCCGCAAGCTGTGCTTCAGCCACAAGCTTAGTCATTGAATCTAGTTTGGGACTTATCAACATTCTCAATTGTCCCATTCTACTCATTATTTGATACTTTTGATTAATTAAATTATTCAAGTTAGTGTGGATGTTAATAACTTGAGCTTCCTTGTTGTTGGTTGATTCATGTATCGAATCAAAATTCCTGGAAATATCCATCATTTTTTTTCCAATTCCTTAATCTTTTCATTTGTCTTCTTTGTAACTTCCGGCCATGATAGACAAAACTTATATGCATTACCAAATTCTACAATAGCACTCTGAATAATTTGTATTCCATTTTCTAGTTGAGCCTTATCATGGGCTATCAACTTTATCAACTCATCAAGCCTTTTCTCATTAAACTCTTGTCTAACTTTTGTTTTAGTAGATTTTTCAAGAGGTTCAAAGTGTGTACTTACAAAATGAATTAGTCCCTTGAGTTGACAAGAGGCAGATAGAGAGGTATCCTTTCAATAAGTTGGCATTAGTTTTTCCAAAATGTTGGATGCATCAATTATGAGTTCACTATCCTCAATGTAAGACTTTAGCATTTCTTCTTGAGCCTTTGCCTGAACAATTGTAACCCACTTAAGATTCTATACTAGTGACATTATATCTAGATTTATTGGATCATGTAGAAAATCTGGCTCATCCAAAGCTTGTTTTCTTTTCTCCAACAATTCTTTTGCAGACTCTTTAGTGTCTCTTGTTATAGGGACTTCTTCTTTGTGGCTTTGCTCCAGATCCTCTCGATCCATATTAGTATCCTCCTCTTGTTTCGGTGGATGAATTTTTATGGCCTGTTCTTCCTCAATCTTCTCCTTGTTAGTGTCATCCTTAGTAAGATGTACCGGAGAGGGTCATATTTCAAAATCATCAGCAAGTGCTTCTTCCTGCTTAGTCACTTTGTCATATTTATATGATTCTTGCTCTGGATTTACTTCTGGAACAGGTGTACCATTTGCACCATCTGTTGCCACATTGTCATGAGTGGTAGGAATATTGTATTTTCTCAATTTTTCCAAAGTGTTTTCTTCTGTTTCCTTAACCACTTTATCAATTTCTCCTAGCATCAAAGAGTTCATCCTTGTTTTGGTTCTAAATTTCTCTTTGGTTTCCTTAGAGATCAGATTCTCTTCTTTTGGAGTAATTTCAGGACACAGTCTTGTTAGAACATGTTGTCTTAGCTCAATAGCTTTAGCTCTAGCAATCTCCATTCTAATGCTCAAAAGATTTGCTAGTTTTTTTGAAATTTCAGAGATAATCTCAATGAGGGCTCTATTGAAAATATTTAGATATTTCATAGTGGCTTCTTCCAAACTTCTTTTATCAATATCACTATATCCATCATAGTACTCAATCATGGGTCTTAAATTCTCATCCATGGTGATAGTTTTTGTTACATTTGCAAGTGGTGGAGGCTTTTCCTTTTTTTGTCTTTTTCTAGGTTTATCCTTTCTGGAGGACTTTTCTTCACTAATTTTGGAGACTTTGATAGCCTCAGTGTTCATCTTCTTGACCTCTTCATCTGACTCTATTTCTTCATTATATTTTTCACTTATACTAACATAAATTGTTCTTCCCTTCATCTTTTTCCTCATCATGTCTTTGACAAGGAATTCTTTTGATGTTTTCTCTCGGTTTATTGATGTTGTGGCACCAGAGGAGGTGGCAGAGCTCTTGGTAGTCCTCTAAACTTTTTCTGGTTTGTCTTGTTTCGACTAAGATTCCTTCATAATATGTACTAGCTCACCCTTTTTCTTCTGTTCTACTACTTTCTCTCCCTTTTCCCTTTCCTCTTTTAGTTTTTCCTTGGTGATCCCTGTGTATGAGGAAAATAGAGAGGTTGAATGATAAAATCAAAACAATGATAATGACAACTCAATAACCCATAACATAAAGAGATTGATCTAAGTAAAAAGCTAATATCAATGAACAAATCAAATAAAACAAGAAAGACTTCACCTAGATTGTATTGTTCTCTTTGTAGATATGTAGATATGTTTGCAACAAGCGGATGTATGTGTATTCGTGCTCAAAAGATCGATGTCAAAAGATCGTAAGGTGCTCAATGATGTGATGTATGCTCAATTCACTGTCAAGGAATGCCCAAGAATAAATGATCAAAGAGGATTTGTGAAGGAGATGGGGGGGTTTATATAGGTTTCAAACATGATAGATCAACTGATGAAATAAATCCATAGAATGAATGATTGAGATAAATCAAATAACTCATGCTAAATGTGCACCTGACATGTGTCACTCCAAATAGGTATTTTTATTAAGAAAATTGCTTTTTTGATAAAGATAGATTTTGATTTCATAAATTAAAATACTTTTTCTTCTAATTCATGAGTTGATGAAAATAAGATAAATTAAAGCCAATTAACTTAACTTTAGATTTGCCCTTTTTAGAGTTCTAAAAATAAGACTGATTGTGCACATGAGTTATCATGATATTTTTTGAGGAATTGGAAAGATAATTGAAATTAAATAAATAAATTTATTTAATTGTTTGTGCATGATAGAGGAATATGAAGATTATAAATAAAATACTTGATTTTATTTATTTTTAGAGGATTGAGATAATTTAAATAAATTTGCATGATTTATTTAAATTTGGAAGAACAATTGATTTAATTAAATAATGTAAATTATTTAATTGTAGATAAGACAGGATTTGTGATGAATTAATTAAATAATGAGATTTATTTAATTAATGTGGACTTGAAATTTAAAAAAGAAAACTAATTTAATTTTGGAAGAATATAGTTGATTTTGCTGAAAATAATTAAATAAATACATTTTTTTCAATTAATGTTGAATTTTGGAGTTTTGGAAGAATTTGATGAAATTAATTAAATAATTAGATTATTAAATTAATGTTGAAATGTAGGTGATACGAAAGATTAGACGAAATGCAAGTGATTCAAAGACATGGTCATTTTAGGGTGTCTACATTTTACCCCTCTTTGCTGCAATGTAGTTTATAGCATTGTTTCAAAGAAAATAATTGTTGAAGACATGATACACTTTTGATGCCCCAGTGCAGCTAGCTGCCCCTATGTAGCTGTTATAGGATCCCCCCTCAAGAGGAAAGACAGGGAAGTGACAAAAGAACTAGGTTGGCGATTGACTAGAAGATTGTGTTGGATGGAAGAAAGTGGAGATATAATAGAACATGATAGAAAGATAATTGATTGATCTTTGCTTGAAAAACTATATAATGTCATGGAAAAAATGGATGGTGTAAATGGATGAGCTTGTTGCAATGGTTTCACAAATGTTTATAAAGAGAAATCCTTATTTTTGATATAGCACATGGATAGTCTGCCACCAGGGTATAAAAGACCAAGGTGCTGTGATATCTGAGTGCGTGGACATTGACTCTACAAGCAAGTAGTTTGAAATTAGATCCCTTAGACATCATATAACCTTGTTTGACATGTGAATGAGCCATAGTCTTGAACATAAAATAAACTTCAATACATAAATCTAAGAAGAATATTAGTATGTAATATGCTAGGTTGTAACACTCACACAAGATAAATATGCTGCTAAGAAAGATACTAAAGATCATTCCTCAAACATGGGACACAAAAGCAATGACTATGCCCCAAATCCATATGGCATCACAACATACCAAGATTATAGATAAATCAAGGTAGTATTGAATAGGTATTGGAAAAGGAACAAAAAAGATAAACCAAAAAGCAAACCGACTGACTTACAAAGTAAACATATAGTCAACATTTTCTCTTGCCAAAGAGGTTACTCAGGATAGATTGGATTGGTTAGGTAGATAACAACCTTATAATAGGAACAATGTGTCCATTAAAGGGTGTTATCTATTTGAAAAGATAATTTCTTGTTTTAGGAAATGCAACATGTCGTATAAGACACATGTATTAGTCTGGTTTTGATCGTGGAACATCCTATATAAGATAAGATTGTTGATCTATTGCATGGTTGAAGATTGATTTAGCTGATGTTGGCAATTGATATGTAGGATAGTATATGGCTCTATAAGTAAGTTGCTTTGCTTCAGTTTTGTTAAGGACTTTTGCTTTGCAAGGATGCATTTGTTTGTTGTTTTTCTGCTTGAGTTCATCAAGTCGAGGTGAATGGATTTTGATAAATAGAAGACTAGAAAGATCACACGTCAATGGATTGAAATAGGTGAAGAATGATGAATCATATATGTCTAAGTACTGGATACTTCCTTCGTATTCCAGACTACTTACATACCCTGTATCCACGGGATCAAGGCACATTATGATGAAAGATGAAAGTGATAATATGTAGTTCTGGGTAGAGTGATGAGTTGGATCAAGGTGTTTGCGCTTGGGTAGGGGAAATGATGATATCTTATGTACCTAAGTACTAGATGCTTCCTTTGTATTCCAGACTGCCTACATACCCATATCCATGGGATCAAGGTACCTTAA
Source organism: Cunninghamia lanceolata (assembly GCA_027924645.1). Taxonomy (NCBI): domain Eukaryota; kingdom Viridiplantae; phylum Streptophyta; class Pinopsida; order Cupressales; family Cupressaceae; genus Cunninghamia; species Cunninghamia lanceolata. Next base: position 11,213,975 of record BSBN01001466.1, on the reverse strand, counting down.
GATTGAGATGAGATAATATGTAGTTCTGGTTGGTGTGATGATGTAGGAAAAGTGTTGTCGTTGTGGGGAGATGGTTGAAGTGCTTGTGTTTTTGTTTGGATTGTTGATGTGTTTGTGTTTTTGTTTTGATTGTGTTTGTGTTTGAAACATGTTGTTTGTTTGAAGTGTGAAGTGTTTGTTGTTTCTATGAGATTGTTGATGAACCGTGAATAAGGATCCATTCCTAGACCTAGGTTAAGGAAAGATTTGCCCCCATTTTGGTATAGGTGTTGTTATGGTTGACTGACATAGGATAGCCGAGGATGGAGAAGACAGAAAATTTTGACCTAGGACAAGATAGTGATAATAGTTGACATAGATCAAGACATGGGATGACAACGATGGACATTGACAAATTTCCAAGCTATTCTAGATAGGGAGATGGAAATGCAAACAAGGCCAATGGTTTTATTATGGATGGATGGATGAAGTTTGTTGTGAAATGGACATAGAATGAACAAGGCTTGATAGATGATGGATGCTGACTCTACACATAGTGCCTGTTTGCCAGGTTTTCACTATGGTACTTATCCAAGGTGCTTGTTTACCAGGTTTTCACTAGATGATAGATTTTTTTTTTTTTGGATACTCTGAGGATTAGGCATAGAACTTCTTGAGATGAACACTATTAAGTGGCTCATCTAGAGGAATGTTGTTAGGTGTAGCTAAAGTATAAGCTCCTGATCCATATGCTACTATGATAACAAAGGGCCCTAAATTGTTAGGCTCAAACTTGCTCTTCTTTTCTTGATCTACTTGATTTCTCTGATTTTCTTTTAAGACAAGATCACCCACTTGAAACCATCTTTCTTTGATCTTTTTGTTATAATTACGCTGGAGGCAATTTGGATAAACATGGAGATGATTAAGCATGGCAAGGTGCCTCTCATCTAGTAGTTCTAGCTCAGCTAATCTGGAACTGCGATACTCCTCTCCATCAATCAGATTTTGCATGGATACTCTAAGGGATGGGATCTCGACCTTTATAGGTAGGATGGATTCAAATCCATAGACCAAGGCATAGGGTGTGGCACTAGTTGGTGTTCTGATACTAGTGTGGTAGGCCCATAGGATAGGATTGAGTTGCAAGTGCCAATCATGACTAGATTCATTGACTATTTTCTTGAGGATTTTGAGAATGGTTTTGTTAGAAGCCTCAGCTTGGCCGTTACTTTGCAGATATTAGGGAGTTGAAAAGCAATGTTGGATATTGTATTGGGTGCATAAGGCACGTACATCTTGATTCTTGAATGGTCTCCCATTATTAGTGACAATGGCTTGGGGGATACCATACCGGCAAATGAGGTAGTTAAGGATAAACTTGGCTATTTGCTTGCTGGTGATATAAGTTATGGGAATGGCTTCGACCCACTTTGTGAAATACTCAGTGGTGGTAATGATAAATTTATGGCCATTGGATGAGGATGGGTAGATTTGTCCTACGAGGTCAAGACCCCATTGAGAAAAAGGCCATGGAGTTGTCACAGGTTGTAGTTCATGAGCTAGTGCGTGAATCAAATCTCCATGTTGTTGGTATTGTAGACACTTCTTAGCAAACTACAAAGCATCTTGTTCTATTGTAGGCCAGTAATAACCTATTATGAGTATTTTCTTAGCGAGATTAGGACTAGTAGAATGTGTAACACAGACACCTTCATGTATGTCTCATAAGGTAGCTTTGACTTCTTCTGCATTAAGACATCATAAGAGGATACCATCAAGACTCCAGCAATAAAGAGTATCACCTAGAATGGTGTAACAAGAGGATCAACAGATAAATATTTTGCATTGGGTTGATGAGAGTTCAAAGTGAAAGGTACCATTTTTAAGGTATTCATAGATATCTTCGTACCATGGGGAATTGGGACCAACAAGTTTGCAAATGATTTTAGTAGTTGGAACATCGACGGCTAGTATCAACAATTGCTCGATCAAGAACTCACATTTCTATGTGTTTGCAGGCATGTCTATAAGTGACCCCACAGAGGCCATAGATTCTGTAGCCTTTTTATGCTCTCTTGGAATCTACTCAAAAGTGATACTAGAAAAGTGTGGTTTGTAGGCATCCACTAGTTGCTTGTAGGGTACCAACTTTTCATCTTTTGTTTGGTACTCATCAATGACTTGTCGAATGACTAGTTGTGAGTCTCCATATACCTATAGTTCTATGATGTCGCATTGAACTGCTATATTGAGACCTATGAGGAGTGCTTCATACTTGACTATGTTGTTGGTGCAAGGAAATGCAAGCCTATATGACTTTGGAATATAGTCATTTTGAGGTGTGATGAATAAGATGCCAGCCCCTAATCCATGATGTGTGTAGGAACCATCAAAATACAATTTCCACATTACTGAGGTAGAAAGATTGAAGAGATTTTCATCTAGAAAGTCAGATACCATAGGATGTACATCTATCATGGGTGCTTCTACTAATTGATCTGCTAGGGCTTGTCCCTTGATTTCTTTACGATCCACATACTTAATGTCAAACTCACTAAGGATCATGAACCGTTTAGCTAGTCTACCTGTGAGAGCTGCTTCTACTAGTAGATACTTTAATGGATCAATTTTTTCTATGAGATTTGTGTGTTGGTTTAACATGTAATGTCACAACTTTTGGGAAGAAAACACTAAGGCTAAACAAGCTCTTTCCATAGGTGAATATTTGAGTTCATAACCCACCAAGGTTTGACTGATATAATAGATTGCATGCTCTTTTCTTGACTCATCATGTTGTGCTAGAAGAGCCTCTAGGGCTGCAGTTGTAGTTGAAATGTACAAGATCAAAGGCCTCTTAGTGACTAGTGGTACCAAGACAGGAGGTGTAGCTAGACATTCTTTGAGCTGATCAAATGTGGCTTGACACTTATCATCCCATCGAAATGAGACATCCTTTCAGAGCAAGTTTTGAAATGGTTGACATTTATCTGCTAGCTATGAGATAAAATGCCTAATAGACTGTAACCTTCTTTTAGGGCTCTTTAACGCTTTGAGGTTCTTTGGTGGAGGCATTTCCACTATAGATTTGACTTTTGCTAGATTTATTTCAATGCCTCTACGAGATACAATGTATCCCAACAATTTTCCAGATGTTACCCCGAAGACACACTTCTTTGGATTGAGTCTTACTTGATATTTTTCTAGTCTATCGAAGATTTGTCCTAGAACCTATATGTGATCTGCCCTAGAAGACTTTTCTAGTATATCATCAACATAGTCCTCCATGATGTGATGAAAGAGATCATGGAATATAAATGTCATTGCTCTTTGATAAGTTGCCCCTACATTCTTTATACCAAATGACATGACACACCAATAATAGTTACCCCAAGGACATGTAAAAGTTATTTTATGTTGATCTTCTACTATCATTATTTGATTGTAGCTAGAGAATCCATCCATGGGAGAAAAAATTTCATGACCAACAGTCAGATCTACTATGAGATCAATGTTCGATAATGGGAAATCATCTTTGGGACACGCCTTGTTAAGATATCTAAAGTTAGAACACATGCAGATGCCCCCATTAGGTTTAGCCACAGGTACAATGTTTGAGACCCATTCCGAATAATCAATAGGCTTGATGAATGTGGCATCTAGCAATTTTTGTATTTCCACTTTCACCAAGAGAGCTATCTATGGATGCATCTTCCTTAGCTTTTACTTGACTAGTTTAATTGTTGGATCAACTATGAGATAGTGAACTACTAGCTTAGGGTCTAGCCTTGACATATCAACATAGGTCCACGCAAAGTTGATAGTTTTTTGTAAGAAGAATTTGTTAAGATTCTTGTGCGCTTGTTCTGATAATGATGCTGCAAGGAATGTCATCTTTGGATTTTCCTATGTGCCAAGGTTGATCTCTGTAGAATCTTCCACTAGGAGAGATGATTTCTCTTGATACTTAGATGGTAGGGGAAGGTCAAATCCTACAGTTGGGTTTTCAACTTTGGATACGTCCTTTTTTATTACTATTTTGTGATCAGGAGGTGCCACAGTGTGGTTTTCAACTAGAGATCTTTCTTTATTTTTACTTTTGTGATTGGAGGATTTGGCATTCTCACCAAAATAAGATGTTGGCTCTAGTTCCATTACAAAACCAGCTTTGTGATCACCAAAAGAGATACTGTCCCAAAGTCCCATGAACTCAGCAATAGCTTCGTCATTCTGAAATACATCTAGAACGGGGGACCCTTGTTGGTCCCAATCGATAAGTTCAGGGTAGACAAGTGTTACTTTCTGGGTGTGGGTGGTGGATGTTAAGGATATGGATGATAGCATGAATATAGAGGATTATGTAAATAGGTCAGTCATATGGAGGGAACAATCATCGATGGTATCCTCATTAGACATAAAATTGGCAAGAAACATTTCTACCACCTTGTCGAGGATACCCTCGATGTCCAAGGCACGTGGTACCTTCCTACCAAATCCTAACCCCTTATTGTCTAGTTTCTTCATCACAATAATGGCCTCCATTGTTCTTTGATTCTATTTTCCAAGGCCACCTTTGCCTTTATAGCCCATGTTTTTGACTATCCTTAGACCATTGCCATATTGTTTGACTGGTATGGTAACTGGTTCTTTCTCCTTGTAGAGCCAAGAAGAGATGTCTTCAATAGTTTCCTCTGCCAATAATTTTCCCTCTTAGAATTAAGTTAGAGATGTTGGGGGATGAATAGCTACTTTCTTAGTTTCTTTGGCTATGGGCAGTTGGTCGTAGGATTTAGGAGATAGAAGCATCTGTCCTACACAACAAGATTTTGAGATATCATATTCTCCAAAGCCTATATCACAGATGTGAGCTTTGATTTCAAGAATAGGATGAGAATTGGTTTCAACTGCAGAGGCTTTTGTTATTTTTTCAAAATTGACATATAATGGGGATTTATGGGTTTTGTCATTATTAGGCACTTGGTTGCAGTTCTTATAACTGCCTTGCAAGACACGACAAAATTTGAAGGGATTAGGATCTCCAGGGATAGTTACCTCCATACCATTGAATGGGAACTTGAGAGACTAATGGTACATTAAGGGAACAACTTTCATGGCATGGATCCATGGGCATCCTAGGATAATGTTGTAAGGTAGCTCAATGTCAAGGACTTGGCACCTAGTTTGTAGCATGACAAGGCCTACTTGTATAGGCAAGTGGATAACACCTTATGACTGGCATTCAGCATCATCATACCCCTTGATTGTAATACTTTGATCAATGTTGACATGATCCTCAGAGTATCCCAATTATTTGAGTAACTTGAGAGAATAGATATTGAGACAAGCACCACCATCTATAAGTATGCATTTGACCTTGTGTTTATGGATGAAGACTTCAATGTGAAGGGCATCATTATGACATAGATCATGAGATGGGAGGTCTTTTTTAGAGAAGACCACATTGTAGGGTGAGGCAATGTTACCTATAATAGCTTGGAAATCTATGACCGCTATGTCATTAGGAATTGAAGACTCTTGTAGGGCTTTTTCGAGCACAGCTTTATGTGCGGGTGATGACCGTAGAAGGTCCAAGATAAAGATCTGTACATGGGTTTTCCCTAGATGTTCAATTGGATTGTAGTTGGATTAGGTTGGGAGACTTGGTGTAGGACCACGAAGGGTGACACAACCATGATGAGTTGTAATTGCACAATTTGTAGATTTTCCTTTGATAGTGAGGGTAGATACATGACTTTCTTCAAAACAACCCACAATAGAATCATAGGAACTTGAATCTTTGTGAACACCTTTACCTTTGTCAGGATTTTTGACCTTGACCATGGTTAGGTAATGGCTCCTTGTACATGTTGAGGTCTTTATTAGTGTGTTGAGTTGGTGGTTCATCCTCAAAAGAGATTAGGTTTCCATCGATAATATTTTGGATTATGTGATTGAGTTTCATGCATGAGGAGGTCCTATGTCCTTTGCTCCTATGGAATTCACAATATTCATTTTCTCCGTACCACACAGTTTTGTAAACAGGTTCGCCATATGGGGGAGCATCTAGTAAGATGATGAGTCTATTGTTTATAAGTTTCTATAAAATAGGCTCAATAGGCTCTCCCAAGGGAGTGAATTGACGTTGAAATAGGTAATCATGTTGAGGCCTCTCTTGTTGTCATTGTTGTTAGTTTTGGTATGGTTATCTTTGTTGTTGTTGGTGTTGTTGACACATAGGTTGACTCAATTTTGAAAGTTGAAGGGGTGTTTGTAATGTTTAGACATGTTTAGAATCAACCACACCATCATTGACCATGATTTTATTTTTGTTTCAAAACTTTGGTTTATCATTTGTTTGTTGTTAAGGAGCATTGTCTTTAGTTTCTTTGAAGATTTTGACCACGCCTTTAGCAATGAGGGCCTTTTCAATGTTGATTCCCTTGTAGGTAATTTTGTCGAAGGTTGTAGCACTAAGAATTTGCAAACGAAAACCCAATTCTTGGTTGAGGTTCTGCACAAAAATGCTAACAAGCTACTTTTCAAGTATCTTGAATGGGAATTTGCTAGCCATTTGTCTCCATCTTTGAAGAAAAGAAATGAAAGTTTCCCCATTTTTCTATTTATTGTTGCATAAATCAGTCATGGAGATTTCATCTTCTGTGTTGTAAGAGAAATGAGTGGCAAATTTCTCTGCAAGCTCATTAAAAGATTTTATGCCCATGGGTAGGTGTGAGAACCATTCTATAACTTGACCTCCAAGACTGCGAGGAAAGAGGCACATAATATATGTGTCATTATGTGAGATCTCGAAGCAAGCACGATAGAATTCTCTATGATGGTCTTCTAGGTCTCCTTTTCCTTTGTATTTATCAAATTTGGGAATAGTGAAATTGTGAGGAAAAGGGATCATGGGTAATGACCGATCAAATGGATAAGGACAAACTTCTTCCAAAGTAAAGGTTTTCTTTGTGTGGCCAAATGTAAGATCAGATAGTTGATGTTGAACCTCCGCAAGTTTTATCTCCATAGTTGTGGGAGGGGTTGGAAACATCTCTTGTGGAACTAGCAGTGGTTGTTGTTTCCCATATGGAAGATTGTAGTGGAAGCCATGGGCATTGGTGTTATAAGGGTTGTAAGATTGGTTGGGGTTGTATGTGTTGTATGTTGGGTTTAGATTGGGTTGGAATTGGGTGTTTTGATTTTGGGGAGGTGGGGGTGGTGCTAGGTAAGAATGTAGGCTTTGTGATGGTTGTAGATAAGAGTTCTATTGTTGGTATTGCAGAGGTGGTGTGAAGAAAGAATTTGGTGGATGAAAGCTAAAGTTTGCTGGGTTTCGTTACGGTGGTGGAACATAGCTTTAGGAAGTTTGTTTTTGGGAATGTTGTGAGTTGAGATTGGTGTGGGTTAGGTTGAGAGTGGAAGATCGTTGTGGTGGAGGGACATAGGTAGATGTGTTTTGTGATGGTGGAGGTTGATTGGGAAATGTGTTGAAAAAGGTTAGTGTCGATGAGCGTTGTGGGGAAGGGACATAGGTAGATGCATTTTTTGATGGTTGGAGTTGACTAAGATGGGGATAGGTATGATAGAATGTAGAAGAATGTTGTGGTGGATGTACATAGGTTGTGTTGACGTTTTGCGATGGTTGGGGTTGTATGACATTGTTTGGGTTAAGGATACGAAGGGTTGATGATGTTGGGGGTGGTGTTTGTTGTGACCCTTGTTGCATGGCTACATAAGTGTTTCCTGGGTTGTAATTGTGATAGGTGAAAGTCAAGTGTAGCAGATCAGACATAGTCATGAAACCCTAACCCTACCATCATCAAGGAATCTAACCTAAATGAAATCAAAGAACAATGCAATTCAAGCATAGCTTCACCTAGACCGTGCGATTCCTTGTTTGAGGGATGTGGACTGCTTCTTCAACAATGAACAATTGCAAAGCTAAAAGCTGCCATGATTGATGATAAAAGCTCAAGTGAATGCTCAAATGCTCAAGATGATAATGTAGGTGCTATATGATGGCTAGATATGATTGCTGGATGTCTCATATGAAGTGAGAGGGTGTTTATATAGGACTTAGCCAAGATCAATCAACGGTGGAGATTCAGAGGCTATGTGAATGGCTATGATTGAAAGTTACTAAATTTAGATTCCATTAATTGTGCATGTGAAGGATATGAATGAAAGTTGTCTTACAACACATGATTGACTGGACAAGTGTTGGAATGTGATAAATGACGAGGGCTTAATTCAAATAAAATATTTGAATTAGTTGGGATATGAGTTGGATATTAATTAAATAAATAAAATTTATTTAATTAATAGGATAAATGAATAAAATGGGATAAGATATGATGTGGAATTTAATTAAATAAATAAAATTTATTTAATTAATTGGATAAGTGGATGAGAATGGGATTTTAATTAAATAAATAAAATTTATTTAATTAATTGGCTTAATGAATAATGATTTATCAAGGTGTTGCAAGACATAGACAAAGTTGGGACAAATTTGGGTGTCTACATTTTGCCCCTCTTTGATACAATGTTCGGTAGAACGTTGTGTCAAAGAAGATACGATATGTGTTCGATAAACAAGTTATGCCCCAGTGTAACTGGCAGGTGATGCCCCCTCGAGAGATAAGCCAGGCTAACTAGGAAGGGCTGGGTTGGCTCTCGATAGAAGAAAAAGGTTAAAAAGAAGGCAGATGCGAAGGAAATGGGGGTTGCATGGAAGAAAATAGGCTGTGGTATGGAAGAATTAGGGTTTTGAGAAGGACTATAAGTAGGTTCTTCAATGGCAAATAGGCTCATTTGTGCTCATTTGTGCTTAGAAACTTAGAGAAATCCAGAGCTCCTGAGAGTGAGAGTGGCAGAGCTAGCAGGATGGTTATTCCACGCAGGGATCATCGTGCGGAGCGAGTGAGGACACATGGATGACTAGAGGGAGCAGGCACACCGGTATGTTTCAAAACTTTTCCCAAAAGCATGTAATTAATAGCCTAAAAGCGTAATTAATTCACACACGTCACCAAAAGCGACTAGGTTAGGACATAGCACATTTAGGTTGCTTATGTAGGAATAGAGATCGCTTGTAGTAATTCTGGTCGCTTATGGGCGCAGGTAGGTCGCATAGGTAAAAAGGGGTCGCATCCCGTCGGTGGGAAAAACGCAGGCGAAAACCACGGAAAGAGCAATATGCTTCACTTATGGTTAGAAAGGGCTCACTTATAGGCAAATAGAGGTCGCGTATGGATAGAAATGAATCGCATAGAGAAAATAGCACGCTTTTAAGGCTAGAATGGTCGCATATGCTTAGGGGGCTCGCTTATAGTGAAAAACTAGGCGCATTTAGAATAAGGCTCGCGTTTAGGCCAAATAGGCTCGCATATAGTATAGGACGCGCACATGATGCAAGAAGAAGCGCATATGGTGGTTGAGCTCGCTTACGGTTAAACAGAAAGCGCATACGGTAAAGAGTTCACATGTAGTGAAAACAGGTGCGCATAAGGGAAAACTAGTCGCTAATGAGCTAGGAAGAAACGCACATGGTAAAGTGGACTGCTTATGGTAGATGTAGTGTAAAATAGCAAATAGATAAGCAGATTTTGATATGGATGGCTAACGGAATGGACTAACAAGGGTAAATGGATGATGCAGGATGTACTACCACCATTATTATTGTGAGAGCCACATCTGAGAGATTTACGGCTGGTGGGACGGTTAGATGCAGAGGAGCTACTGGTATTAGAGATCCTGGGCTTGGAGCATGTATCCCGATTAGAGCCAGTTCAGGCACATCGAGGGCTGATGACAGCGATGGTGGAGCAATGGATGAGCGAGCACAGTTCATTCTTGTTACTGACAGGAGAGGCGACCATTACCTTAGAGGATGTATTCCAGATTTTGAGGATTCTGATAGATGGGGATCGTGTAGATTATGATCCGGAGATGGGCCTAGCTGCATTCAGGAGATTGTTTGGGACACCAAACATCGGAGCAGAGGGTTCAGAGATTCCGATGGGGAGGATGGAGGAGCTCTGTGACAGATTACAGCGGGTGGTAGTGGCTATCATTAGATGGCTAGTGGGTGATAGGAGAGCCAGAGGATTTCCCGTAGGATGGGGGACAGTTATGGAGGGCATGTTTTCCTATGGTACGAGATATGCATGGGCAGAGTGCGTGTTGGGACAGCTCTATCATTATCTGCATGATTGCGCATATATGTTTGGAGCCAGTATGTCAGCAGGAGTGACAGTTTTGCATGTATGGGCGTATGAGCACATTCTGGTGATGAGACCAGAGGGATGGGTGGCTAGAGCAGTAGGAGAGCCATTTGCACGGATGTATAGAGGAGCATTGACTTATCGACAGCACCGAGGGGTGGTATACTGGCGGCGGAGATTGGATGAGGTAGATAGATTTGTATGGAGGCCATGGCTGGGATGTGAGCAGTGGGAGGAGGAGGATGCGGAGCTTGTCTATGCTAGACAGGCGAGATACATTTTTGGACGCGGCATGTATATTATAGAGTGCTATTTGCCAGAGAGAGCCCTGAGACAGTTTGGAGAGGCACAGGCAGTACCTGTAGGTGATGCCATTTTTGGGAGGACGAGGCAGGAGGTATTTGATTAGGGTCCAGAGGTTGTGGTTGACACAGCTTTGGCAGAGAGAGATGGACTACAACCAGTAGCATGGCAGTGGGGACAGGGTCCTGCAGATCCAGGCACATTACCAGAGTACAATGCATACTGGGTGATAGCGAGGCCGACTCGGTTGACATGAGATGGGGAGATAGGAGAGATTGGGATGGAGAGGCCAGTTCGGAGGCAACGATGACGGGCTCCACCAGCAAACGCAGTTGTGCTAGCTACACCAGGGATACAGATGCCAGGGTAGGTGCCAGGTCAGCCTACTATATTAGCACAGCCTCAGACACAGATTGGAGCAGGAGATGATGTTGGTATTCAGCAGTTGCGGAGATGGATTAGAGAGGAGAGGAGATGGAGGCAGCGGGCACAGATGAGGTTGAGGAGAGTGGAGATGGATAGACATCAGGCCATGATTAGTCTGCGGCATGCTAGAGTATAGGCATAGACCTATCAGGCTCAGCTACAGCTGAGAGCACAGGGAGGAGATGGACAGGATGACGGTGCTCTAGCTAGAGTGACAGGAGAGAGGGATGCAGCGAGACAGCATGAGCAGATGATGAGACTTGAGCAAGACACTGCGATACAGTAGGAGCAGGCTATGAGAGCAGAGAGGGATGGTCTGCGAGTTGAGAGAGATAGGGCAGTGCAGCAGCTGCAGGGGATGACCAGTGAGCGAGACAGAGCAGTGGCTGCCTTGGGGACTGATGGAGCTACGATGTACTTGGCCACACAGTTGACAGCGGTATAGGTAGAGCTTCGGAGAGTGTAGGGGGAGGCTGAGTATTACAGAGGCCTATACTATGGAGCTGTGCCGGTAGAGCAGAGACAGCCTAGCTTCAGGAGTAGATCAGGGGCTTCGAGTTCACGGAGGTTAGGTGGATCTCGATCAATAGCCTCAGTGATGGGGCCACCGAGAGATGGAGGACCAGGTACAGGACCTAGTGGTGGTGGTGGTCAGGGTGAGGGAGCTGGTAGTAGTCACTAGGGCATACCTTGTTTACATTGTATTATGATGAGGCCTAGAGCCGATGTTCTACATTCATTCTTTCAGGGCTCGGCATGTATTGTAGACACTTGTATTTTGACACACATGTATATATATATATGGCAGTTTTGGCGATCTATATGATGTTGTAATGGTTGTGATGTTGATATTATGATGGCTATGCATGTTATGTGGATTATATATGGATTATGGATGGATATTTATGGAAATGGTAAGGAATAGAAAATGTATGAATATGTAAATGGTAATGATATGGATAGATGTATGCCTATAGGTAGATGGTAATGAAAGATATATATGATGGACTTATGTATGGCTAACACACTTGTTTTTGTAGGAGCGGGAACATGGACAAAGGATGATGGAAAGGATTGATCTTGGCTGAGTATGATGGAATGGATAGATAGAATGGAGAGGTAGAATGATGATTGGCAGCTTTCAAGTAATTGCTCAAAATGAAAAGAAATGCAGTCCTTATGTTTGATATAGCATATGGATGTTATGCACTAGGGTATAAGAAACCAAGGTGTCGAGGTATCCAATGCACAACTAGCGTGTTACAATCTTGTCTGAACGCATGAGGTCAAGATGTTGAGCCAACATACACAAGATATGAATAACATCTAGTGTTGGACTTTGACGCTACAAGCAATGGTTTGAGCTTATCTCCACTACACATAATGATAACTTACTAGTTATATGTATGGAGTTAGTCTTAACATAGAATAGTCTCAAATGCATAAGAGACTATTTAGCTTCTCAAATGCTAGAGATATTGATATGTAAGATGCTAATCCCAACACGTACAAGATACCAATATGCATAGGAAGAGAATAAGATCATCCCGCAAACACGGCATACAAAAGCTATATGACCATGCCCCAGTCCTTACTTCATCACAACATACCAAGATATAAATGGATCAAGGCAGTCTTGATTAGGCATAGAAAAGGGACAAAAGATAAATCAAAAGATAAAACAAAAGATATTGTCATCATGTTCTCTTGCCAAATTTTGGGTGCTCTTGGATAGATCAAGCTGGCGCCTTGTTAAGAGGAAAGCTACATCCTGTTGAAGGCTAAAGTTGTTGATAAACTGTTATAGAAAATGTTGGCTTAAGGCATGTGGACAAATAGCTTCTGGGATACGTTTGATTGGTTAAAGTGCTTGGGCTTTGCATATACACATGGTTTGCTTCTTGTTTGAGCTAATCAAAGAGAAGAAGATGGATGAGGAAAGAAGATGAAGAAGATGGGGTGGATCATCTGTGCTTGAGTACTGGAAACTTCCTTCGTATTCCAGACTGCCTACATACCCTGTATCCACGGGATCAAAGCACATTTACGATGAAGATGAGACATGATGAATATGTAGTTCTGGGTTTTATTGATGATGTAAGTGATGAAAGATAGAAGAATTTGAGCTGAAAGAGTGAAGGATGTTTAGAAGAAAGATGAAAGATGAATGATGAAAGGGGCTATCGTCTTAGCCTGAATCAGAGTGCTTCCTTCGCATCTCAGATTGCCTACATACCCTGTATCCACGGGATCAAGGCATCAACGATAGAGCTGTATGTAGTTCTTATGATGTCGCTAGTGGGGTGGATGTTGGATCAAGCGACGTTTGTTGCAAGTGTTGGATGAATGGGGATAGATTGTGAAGATATGGGTCCTGGTTGCAAGTCATTAAATCACATTTGTTGTTGGATATATGCCATGGCTGAAGTTGATAAGGTTTGTTGTGTGGTAAGCTGAGTTGTTTGATGTGTTATGAGCTAGAGATAACAGGATCCACTTCCAAATAAGACTCGACAAATGCCCCCAGTGTGGGATGAGGTTTATTATGCAGAAGCGACAATGCAGAAAAGATGTGGCCAAGATGCTAAGGTGCCAAAAGATATAGATATGACGACAATGTCTCAAGTATGATAGCTAGCATTGGCAAAAGATGAAGATGAAAGGCTATGTGTGGGATTGCGATAGGGCTTATGATTATGGTTTATACAAGATGAAGTGGGGAAATATGATCAAATGAACCAAACAGATGAGGGAAGCTGGTCACTACACATAGCGCATGTTTGCCAAGTTTTCACTATGGTACTTATCCAAGGCGCCTGTTTACCAAGTTTTCACCAGAGGACGGATTATTTATTTATTTATGTATTTATTTATTTTGTTTTTCTGCTTTTCTCTTTTTTTTTATTATTTTTTTATTATTATTTTGGTTTTTTTGGGATAGCTGAGATTTATGGAGAAAACTTCTTGAGATGAACGTTGTTGACTGGTTCATCCAAGGGAATGCCTTCAGGTGTTGACAGAGTGTATGCACCAGATCCATA